>OZ018392.1:1214219-1806285 GCA_963969525.1 Ontholestes murinus | reverse complement strand
GCTGGTTTTCGTATAAAAAAAATATAATTGAAAAGCGAAATTTACATTTTAAATCTAAAAAAATCTGCCTGTAATCAAATTGAAATTCAATCAAATACTCGTGTATGATTTTATGATTGGAGGGTGGGATAGAGGCCACCCACCCACCCTACACATATATAGGTACGTTCATCACTGTCCTTGTTTGAGTTCCCTGAAACAAACATTAAAATCACCACGATGTTGTTAAATATTTTTTAAGCACTATTGTAGCTTAAATCTCATTATATATGTAAGGCGGGTGGGTGGCCACTATCACACCCTCGAGTTTTTAATTACAAGCGATGGTTTTCTTATTAAAAATTTACTTGAAAAGCTAAATATACATATTAAATCAAAAAAAATCTGCTTGTAATCAAATTGAAATTCAATCTAATACTCATGTATGGTCTAATGGTTAAAGGGTGGGATAGAGGCCACCCACCCACCCTACATATATATTGATACTTTCGTCACTGTTTGTTTTAGTTTCCTTAAAACAAACACTAAATTTATCACGATGTTGTTAAATATTTTACAAGCACTGTTGTAGCTTAAATCTCATTGTATATGTAGGGTGGGTGGGTGGCCACTATCCCACCCTCGAGTTTTTAATTACAAGCAATGGTTTTCTTATTAAAACTTTACTTGAAAAGCTAAATTTACATATTAAATAAAATAAAAATCTGCTTGTAATCAAATTGAAATTCAATCTAATACTCATGTATGGTCTAATGGTTAAAGGGTGAGATAGAGGTCACCCACCCACCCTACATATATATTGATACTTTCATCACTGTCCTTGTTTAGTTCCCTGAAACATACACTAAATATACCACGATGTTGATAAGAATTTTATAAGCAATGTTGTAGCTTAAATTTCTTTGTATATGTAGGGTGGGTGGGTGGCCACTATTCCATCTTCCAGTATTTAATTACAAACGATGATTTTCTTATTAAAAATTTACTTGGAGAGCGAAATTTGCATATTAAATGTAAAAAAACTAGTTTGAAATCAAATTGAAATTCAATCAAATCCTCGTGAAATATTTTATGATTGGAGGGTGGGATAGAGGCCACCCACCCACCCTACATATATATTGGTACTTTCATCACTGTAATTGTTTTAGTTCTCTAAAACAAACACTAAAATTACCACGATGTTGTTAAATATTTTACAAGCACGGTTGTAGCTTGAGTCTCATTTTTTATGTAGGGTGGGTGGGTGGCCACTATCCCACCCTCCTGATTTTAACTACAAGCGATGGTTCTCTTATTAAAAATTTACTTGAAAAGTGAAATTTGCATATTAAATCTAAAAAAAATCTGCTTGTAATCAAATTGAAATTCAATCTAATACTCACGTATGATTTAATGATTGGAGGGTGGGATAAAGGGCACCCACCCACCCTGCACATATATAGGTACTTTCTGCACTGTTTTTGTTTTAGTTTCCTTAAAGCAAACACTAAATTTATAACGATGTTGTGTAATATTTTCAAAGCAATGTTGTAGCTTGAATCTCATTGTATATGTAGGGTGGGTGGGTGACCACTATTCTACCCTTCAATTTTTAAGTACAAACGATGGTTTTATTATAAAAAAATTACTCGGAAAGGGAAATTTGCATATTAAATCTAAAAAATCTGCCTGTAATCAAATGGAAATTCAATTAAATACACATTTATGATTTATTGGTTGGAGGATGGGATAGAGGCCACCCACCCACCCACCCTACATTTATATTGGTACTTACATCACTGTCCTTTTTTCAGTTTCTTTAAAACAAATACTAAATTTATCACCATGTTGTTAAATATTTTACAAGCACTGTTGTAGCTTGAATCTCATTGTATATGTAGGGTGGGTGGTTGGCCACTATCCCACCCTCCAATTTTTAATTACAAGCAAAGGTCTTCTTATTAAAAGTTGATTTAAAAAGCGAAATTTTCATATTAAATCTAAAAAAATCTGCTTGTAATTAAATTGAAATTCAACCAAATACTCTTGTATGATGTAATGGTTGAAGGGTGGGATAGTGGCCACCCACCCACCCTTCATATATATTGATACTTTCATCACTGTACATGTTTTAGTTCCTTAAAACACACACTAAATTTATCACGATGTTGTCAAATACTTTACAAGCACTCTTGTAGCTTGAATCTTAATTTATATGTAGGGTGGGTGGGTGGCCACTATCCCACCCTTCAGTTTTGAATTACAAGCGATGATTTTCGTATAAAAAATGTTCATTTAAGCGAAATTTACATATTTAATCTAGAAAAATTCTGCTTGTAATCAATTTGAAATTCAACAAAGTACTCTTGTATAGTGTAATGGTTGGAGGGTGGGATAGTGGCCACCCACCTACCCTACATATATATTAATATTTTCATCACAGTACTTGTTTCAGTTTTCTTGCAACACACACTAAATATTTCATGGTGTTGATACGTATTTTCAAGCAATGTTAATGTAAATGTAGAAACAAATTCAACGACAATGTTTTCAATAATTTCTGGAATTTAAAAGGTGTTAGCGACTTGAAATGTTTTTGTATATGTGGGGAGGGTGGGTGGCCACTATCCCACCATAAAATCAAAACAATATTCACTATTTCTCGTATTAAAAAGCACACTACAAAAATAATACAATTTATAATTGATTACGCTTTGGATCTTAACAGGATTCTTAAAATAATAATAGTGGTGAATGTATTTTGGTTGAAAGGTCACCCACCCACCCTACATATACAAAAATATTTTAAGTCGCTTTTTAAATTCCAAGAAATAATTAAAACAATTACGTTGAACTTTCTTGGGATAAAAAACAGTGTTAAAGTTGATTTTAAAAGCACATCTAAGTTAAATAGTGAAATAAAACTAGTAAGAATAAAAAAACAATACTATTTGATTAATAATAAATATTATTATTGTTATTAGGAATCCATTAAACTTTACATTTTATAGATTTCTTCTTTAGTAATCAATTACAACCAAGATTAGTGATTATAATTTTTTGGACAGAAAAACCTGATTTGCAGATGGTTTCCAATCGAACGACTCGTTAATGAAGTCGAAAATTCTTTGACAAAAACCGCCTTGTTTCTTCTCCGCGACCCTCAAGCGAGTCCCCGTCCCGCAGTCCCCGCAACTTCTCGACATCGCCGTAAATGTGAGTGCTTCGACTGGAACTTTTAGACATCCTTGTAAATTTAAGTAAGTCGCCGCAGGGGGAACTCAGAAATGTATGCAAATACGCACGCACACACACACACAAAGGGAGGAAAGAGAGAGGAGAGAGGGTCGAAACAGACCCCTGCACATTCACGCCTGGGGGTGAATATTTATCAGCAAACAAAATATTTTCTTCTCCATTAAGTGCTTACTCTCGAGGAGTTTTTTTTTTATTGAATTCACTGGAATTATAAATAAATTTATTACAATTATTTAAAAAAAACGATCTAACCATATATAATATTGCTGTTTTGGCTGCATAGACATGCGCCACTCTCAGAATTTAAGATATCTGATCAATTTAATACTTAACGAAAATTTTTATGAATAAAATTCTAGCCATTGCTATAACAATAATTAAGATATATTATTTTATTCATGAGATGTATATTTAAGCTACTTCAATTTAAAAGACTGCTGGATTAACCGCTAACAAATGAGTTACGTGAACGCATGATTAAAACCTGATTAAAATACTTTTTTTTACAATTAATTTTTATTTCGCCAGATGTATCATTATTATACAAAACATTATCAAAAGCTTATAACTGACTAACATAATTGATTTATAATACCTAGAATAATGGTGGATATACGAATTAATCCATAAATGTATTAATTATTGTTTCTCACCAAATTCTTTCGCTTATTCCTAATGGAAATATAATTACCTACCAGCCGGCACATTGCTTTGTTACAATTTCAGTCACACCCTCTTGCCTGATCCATAATTTCATAGGGATGTTTGTGTGTGTATGTGTGTGTGTATGTGTGTGTGCATTCATCTCCGGGATCATTCCGGAAAACAGAAGGGCCCTCGAAACGGAACGTTACGTGAATATTAAATTGGTTGCAGCGGTTAAACTTTTCCGCATTAGAGGAGAGTGATGCCCTCCTCGGGGGAGGGGTGCGGGCAAGTAAGAAAATATTCTATAGGCGCGGAATAATGGAATAAACGCGCACTGCATGCGTTCAATTTTATTACTGTAATTTTTCTGTATGAATTTGCTTTCAACATCAAAATTAGTTAACTTCTCCTCGGATTCAGCCATCTCTCGGCGAAAGTTTAATTATGAACTTGTGTACAGTTAGTTTAAACATAATACTCGCACTCTATCCAAGGGAACCCTATCAGCAATAAATTGCTCACACGAGCACTTACCCCCGCGTAATTAATTAACAATGCACGAGCTGTAAATTATATCCGACCCGAGTATCTACACCGGCTCAACACCTGTTACAATATCTGTTGAAACTTTACTCCGGCAAAAGTTAACGTTTATATTTACAGAGCTTCCAGATAATTAATTTAAAAAAAACACACAAAAACTGATGTTTTGAAATTAAGTTTCTTCGTGTATATAAATGGTGGATGCGCCGGGTAACGTACTTATTATTCTCAATTTTTACACTCTGACAACTCTCATAGCCATAGTGATATATCACCAGCATAGAATACAATCCTGCAAACTGTGTAACGTCACCTGTACCGCGGCAGTATCGTGTCGATCCATCATTCGGCGCGAAAAGAAACTTATGAGTTCGTGCATTCGACCCTTCATGATTGATACTTTTGGATTTCCCTCCTCCCCAGTTCGAACGACACGGATCGCCGACTTCGACCATTCGGGCGGAATATGCGACATCGACGTAGCAATTACGATCAATTAGTTTGAAATATGTGCGGTAATAATTACGTTCGTAAACTTTAAATCCGTCCAGATTTATTGCGCATAATCGACTGCTATGATTTAGGTTAATCATTTTGCGTGGTAATGAATCAGTGTGATTAATTGAAATTACCAAGATGAATTGTCATGATTTGTTACAGGCAAAGATATTTTTTTTGTATAGTTGTGGTGTTTAATTGAAAGGAATTTTACACAAAACACTTAAACACTTTAAATAGATAATTGTGGAGGCCTCTACTGTGTGATACATTATTATAAATAATTGTAAAAACCTTTTTTATATATCACACACTTTTTTTGTCACGAATATAGATAAAAAGTGTGTGATATATAAAAAAGGTATTTGCAATCATTTAGTTGAACAATTTGTTTCATCACTATTTACGAGGGATGGTATAAAAGTAGTACTCGATTGCACCGTGCGGAGCGTTGCCGAATAGAGTAGACGCTGGATGTGTGCTAACATGTACCGTTGTATTTCATACGCTCTCCTAAAATAAACAAATAATTTTAAAAAATATAAAAACTGAAATTTTTAGAAAGTTTCAACTAACTAAATCTTTAAGAAACTTTTAAGCAGGTTTGTGCTCTAAATTATCGAGAGCACAAAACTCCTGAAAAGTTTCTTAACACAAACGCATAAAGATTTACAAAATCTATTCAAAATTTATTTAAAAAAAAACAATTTTAATATAAGCGAGAAATATTTATAATTTGAAAACTTTATATTAAAACACACAGTTAATAATAAAATCGTCAAATTAAATTAAATTTACAAAAAACAGCTTAAATTTAAGAAACATAAAAATAATTGCAAATTTTGTTCAAAAGTATTAAATATTCTAATAAAAACTTAGATTTAAGATTTAAATTTTGCAGAAACTCAATTAAAAATGTTTCAAAAGAAAAAAGTTGCTACATTACCAAAAAGATTTTATTTAAAAATTGCTCGAAAGCTTATATACAAAATAATACACTAACAATTTATAAAATAACAGTTGAACTGCAGAAAAAAATAAACGTTTGTTTTACAAATTCTTAACAAATATTCTTTAAAATAAAAATTGTTCAAAATAAAAGTCAATACTTATGAAGAATAACAGCTAAATTTATAGTAAAAACAACCACAATTGCTTTTTACTAAAAGAGTCCAACATTTAACAAAATTAAATTTCAGGTTAAAAAGTTTAATTATGCAAAAAGTAATATTTTTATAAAATAATTTATTTTAAAATAACGATTCAATGTAAAAAAAGATAGAAACAATTTGACATTTGGTACGAAAAACAATTTAAACTGTACAAACAAAAAAAAACAGTAGAAATATAACACAAAAAACTACTTTTAGTTAAGATAACAGAAGATATATGACAGATGGCAGATGACAAAGGTCAGGTGACAGACGAACAATGACAAATGATAGACGACAGATTACAGATAACATATCACAGATAACAAATGACATATGACAAGTGACAGATAACAGAAGACACATGTCAGATGAAATATGATAAATGGCAAATGTCAGATGACAGATGATAGATAACAAATATCAGGTGACAAATGACAGATGACAAGTCACAGATGACAAATGACAGATGAAAGGTGACTAATAACAAGTGATAGATAACAAATTACAGATGACAGAGAAAAGAAAGAGAAATAAATATTTGTTAATAAAAAAAGTTGTAAAATATATAACAAAAAACCATTGTCAATTTCTAAAAAAAACAGTTGAAAATTATGAAAACATATTTTTTAAAATATAGCTTTAAGTTAATGGCGAACCACAGCTAAATTTTATTCGTAAAAACAATGTCACTTCTTTAAATAAATAAACATTTAAAAAATGGGAATTTAAGTTAAAAAGTTTTGCGAAAAATTAGTTTTTACCAAATAATCAAATTATTTTAAAATGACTGTTGAATGTTAAAAAAAAATACAATTGGACATTTATTACAAAATACAATTGAAAACTATTTAAAATTTACAAACAAAAAACAGTAATAAAACACATTAACTACTTTTAGTTTAGATTAAAGATGGCAGATGACAAATGGCAAATGACAAATGACAGCTGGTAGATGACAGATGGTAGTTAAAAATGACAGATGGTATATGACAGATAACAAATAACAGATGACAGATGGGAGATTACAGCTGATAGGTGACAGATAAGACGTGACAGATTACAATTTACTGGTGAAAGATGATATATAACAGATGACAGATGTTCAATGATAAATGATGGCAGATAATTGTTGACAGATAACAAATGACAGATGGCAAATGACAAATGACATAAGAAATAACAGGTGGCAGATGACAGATGATAGGGGACAGATAAGATGATAGATGACGATTGATATATAACAGATGACAGATTTTAGATGATTTGAAATGACAAAAGTTTGATGATAAGTGACAGATGATAAATAGTATATGACAAATGACAGATGGCATTTGACAAATTCCAGATGATAGATGATAGATAACAGAGAACTGATGACAGCTAACAGACGACACATGGTAGATGACAAATGACACTTGACAAATGATAGATAACAGATGGTAGTTAAAAATGACAAATGGTATATGACATATAATAATTTACAAATGACAGATGGCAGATGATAAGTGACAGATAAGACATGACAGATGACAATTTACTGGTTACAGATGATATATAACAGATGACCGATGTTCAATGATAGATGACAGGTGACAAATAGTATATGAAAAATGATAGGTACTAGATGATAGATATACAGCTGTTGAAAGATAACAGACGATAGATCGTAGATGACAAATGACATATGACAAATGATAGATGACAGATGGTAGTTAAAAAATGATAAATGGTATATGACATATAATAAATAACAGATGCCAGGTGACAGATGATAGGTGACAGATAAGACATGACAGATGGCAATTGACAAGTGACAGATGACCAATTTTAGATGCCAAATGATAAAAGTTTGAAGATCAATGACAGATGATAAATAGTATATGACAAATGACAGATAACATTTGACAAATGCCAGATGATAGAGAATAGATAACAGAAAAATGATGACAAATAACAGACGACATATGGTAGATGTCAAATGACACTTGACAAATGACAGATAACAGATGGTAGTTAAAAAATGGCGAATAGTATATGATAAATAATAATCAACAAATGACAGGTGGCAGATAACAGCTGATAGGTGACAGATAAGACATGACAGATGGCAATTGACAGGTGATAAATGCTATATAACAGCTGGCAGATTTTAGATGAAAAATGACAAATGTTTGATGATAAATGCCAGATGACAAATAGTATATGACAATTGACAGATGGCATTTAACAAATTCCAGATGATAGAGACAGATGACAGATAACAGAGGACAGATGGTAGGTAACAAATGACACATGACAAATGACAGATAAGTCATAACAGGTGACAAATGTTATATAACAGATGACACATTTTAGTTGAAAAATAACACATGACAAATGACAGATTACAGATGGTACCTAAAAATGACAAATGGTATATAACAGATGATAGTTGATAGATAAGACATGACAGGTAACAGATCATGAATATGAGGTGACAATTGATAGATGACAAATTATAGATGTCAGATGATATAAAACAGATGACAGATGTTACATGACAAATGATAAATGTTTGATGATAAATGACAAATGACAAATACTAGAAGAAAAAAGACACATGAAATATGGCAGTTGTCAGATAATAGACGTTAGATAACAGATAAGGAATGACAGGTGGTAGAAGATAAATGACAGATGACAAATAAAAGTTGACAGATAATAAATGATAAGTGATAGATCATAAGTAACAGGTGGCAAATTATAGATGACAGATGATCTGTAATCTGTCATCTGTCATAATAAATGACAAATAAAAAATGATAAATTATAGATGTCAGATGATGACAGATGTTAGATTACAAATGACAAATGTTTGATGATAAATGACAGATGACAAATACTAGAAGACAAATGACAAGAAATATGGTAGATGATAAATGACAGATGCCAAATAACAGTTGACAGATAATAAATGATAAGTGACAGATCATAAATAACAGGTGGTAAGTGACAGATGACAAATTACAGATGATCTGTCATCAGTCATAATAAATGACGAATTTGAAATGACAGATAAAAAATGACAAATTACCGAAGAAACCAAAAAAGTAAAAGTTTGTTAAAAAAAAAAAAAATAGTTAAACTTCTGAAACAAAACAAAAAGTGTAGAAAGTATGCAAACAATTGAAACAAAATGTTTTCAAAATAATATTAGCTGAAAATCTTTTAAACAATAGAATTAAAGAAAATTGCATTTAATAAAATTTGAATATTTTCTTTAAAATACACTTCGAATAAAAGCGTGCAAAAAAAATTTATTGAATAAAAACAGAAATGCTTTAAAAGAAAAAATATAAAGAAAATATATTTTTTTTTAAATTATAGTGGTTAAAAACATAATAAGCGTTTTATTCAGTGTTCAATTTTAAAGAAAGTTTTAAAATTTACTTAAAAACAGTGCTTTAGAAAACAAAACTAAAAACAATTGGAAACCATTTCTAATTTCCAAAAATAAACAGTAGAAATATTACACAAAAACTACTTTTAGCTTAGATGATAGATGACACGTGACAGAAGATATATCAGATGACAGATGACAGATAACAGATGGTAGATGATAAATGACAGATGACAAATGATAGTATATGACAAATGAAGATGACAGGTGGCAGATAACATATGATATGAGACATATGGCAGATAATAGATGTCAAATGACAGATGATAAATGACACATACCAGATGACAGTTGACAGACGACAAATTACAAATGGCAGATCACAGATGATCGGATGATAGATCAAATATGATAAAGGACAGTTAATAGATGACACATGACAAATAGTAGATAATAAATAACTGATGACAAATTACAAATGACAGGTTACAGATGACAAATGAGAAATGGCAGATGACAAATAATAAACAGCAGGTAACAGATGACAGATGATAGGTGACAAATGACAGACGACATATCACAGATGACAAGTAACAGATAACAGATGATAGAATAAAAAAGAAAGATGCTTAAAAATTTTTGAAACAAAATAAATTTTGCCGTCAGCGATTGGAAGTATATAAATAATTGAAAATAGTGCACAAAAACAAAATAAATGTTTTCAAAGCAAAAACACTAAAAAACAGTTGAATTGAGGAAGATCGAAAAATTACATTTAATGAGAATTTAATATTTTCGTTTTAATGTACTTTGGATAAGAACGAACGATTTGTTGATTAAAAACGGAAGTAACGGTTTAAAATTTAATTTTTGCAAAACACTAGAAAATAATTGAAATCATAGAAACACTTTAATCTTTGCTCACAAATATTGCATTAAAAACCAGAATAAAAACAATTGAACATATCTTATAAAAACTAAGGAAAATTTCTCAAAGATGAAACGTTTACGTTGTAGAAAATTAACTAATTTTCTAATTATCAATGAAACCATTTTGAATAGTTGAAAATTTAATATTAAAAAAAAACTATTACAGTTGAAATTTTAAGAAATTTAAATTTCAATTAAAGACTCTCAATTTGCGTAAAACCGGTTGAAAAATTACATAAAACAAACAATTCTTGAATAACTTTCCATTAATCACTTGGTGAAACATTTTGAACTATAATTGATGAATGTTTAAATATAATTACACTTTGTTTTGTTTCATAATTTAAAAAAGAAATTGTCAAATTTATCATGTGTTATTTAATTTAAACCTTCATCAGTAATAATGAAACAAACATGTGTGATGAGTTCTATCAGGAATTTACAAATAATTATTAGTATTTTGAAATGCAGCATACAAAAGTTAAGTTTTTCGAAAAAAAAAATTAAATTCAATCCATTAATAATTCAGATGCATAACAGTTAAAATTCTAAAGTAACAATTAAAAGTTTGTTAAAAATATTAACAGATGAAAGTATACACATTTAGGAAAATTTTCTATAAAAGAAAATTAAAAATTTTAGAACGAAAAAATAGTTGAAACTATTTTAAAGAGTTGATATTTTTAATAACTTAAGAACAACTTTAAATTTTACTCAAAAATAGAACATTAAAGATAGAAATAGAATTAAACATGTTATACAACTAAAACAGTTTTTACCAAAAAAGGAAATATGTAAAAATTTCTCGAGAAAAATAATAGAAAATTTAAGAAAATTGTTTCGGAAGATTTAAGTGAAACACTTATAAGTTGTATAAATAAAACACTTTGTAACTTTGTTTGTATAACACTATTTATTTTCTGTTAACTATAGTTTCGGCATCTCAACGTGCCATTATATACTTATAATTTGGGTAAAACTAGTCACACGCACGTATTTTCTACATATTTGAGGGTGGGTTAGAGGTCATATTTTTCAAATCGATCACGATCAAGTTTTTATTGTGGAGTCGGTTCGAGGTACAGAGTTTAATGCATCATGAATGCTCGATTTTAAAATTTTAGAAATGATGTTTTAAAATGTTCAGGAGCTATTTCACATTCACTATCATTGTTATTATTGATTTTGTTGATTTTTGCAAGAAATCGAGTTTCGAATTTCAAAAACATTTCATTCAATAACATAACGCTTTCTTAACCAAACAACTTTATTATTTTATAATCTATTAGTATAATTGTATTTTTTGTTTGTTACAGGTAAGTCCGTAATTAAACAGCATCAAATATTAACCATTGGGGTAAGTTTTAATATATTCGTTAAAAAAAGAATTATGAAAGCTATGTCTGTGTAAGCTGATAACTTTGTGGAATAGAATTTATTATTTTTGGAACATATGCGAGCGTATAACGCGCGCACCCTTTTATCGGAAATTAATTCAGACCGCGGGCTCCGCTCTTGGAATTTCGTGGGTTTCTTTGAAAGGATTATCGTGTTACATAGCGATCATCCCGGCGTCGTTCTCGCCCCTCCGGGCTAACTGAAATATTTACAAGAGTTTCAATTCTTCCGCCTAATTACCCTCCGTTATTTTCGGACCCCGCGTCCGATCGATTTCGTTCCGTACCGTTTTAAAACTCCTGTTTAAATTACGATCATAAAACGTGAAATGTTCACTTAATTAACAGTTACTCTCCGTATTAAATAATATTGATTAGAAATTGAACAAAAAATATGAACTGAGCAGTTTTAAATACAAGATTTTAATTATTTCATTACGGTAAGAACTAATATTTACTATAGTTTGTTAATGATCATTGTTTGATCAAAACTGCAGTCACTATTTAATAAACATTGTGATATTAACTAAGTATTTTTTATTTTTCATCTAATATTTACCAATTATAAAACGAATTAATAATAAATGGTTAATTAGATATAATATGTATTTTCAACTAAGTGCCTGGTCATTCAGTTCATTATAAAGTCTTTGTTTTTACATAATTACGCAAATAAATTACCAAGTTTGACCATGTATGCGTTCGAATCGCATTTGAATATAACACATATTTGTTTCTCATTGATCACTTGGTGAAAGATTATATTAATATATAGGCTTTCTAATTAAATTCACTTGGTGTGTTTATTTATTGTTTTTATGGTCTTGTTGATAGAGTGCTAAACACCAAGGAGCTCATATGTATAATTTTACCTTCACTTATATTCTTTTAAATTTATTTAATTATTAATTAGGCGTGAATTAAATTATTTCAACCATTAAAGAAATTATAATAAATATTATCGTTAAATAATAAAAGTGAGACTTCATTTTCTTCATAATATTGTAAAGAAAGTTAACTCTAACTTGTACTATTTAATCTAACACTTCACCTAACTTAAATAATAAACAAACACAAACAAATATTATTCTATTTAGTTAAATATTATTAGAGTTAATATTAATTGTTAAATATAATATATATAAAAAAAGTATTAATTAATTGATTTAGATCCGATTGTCAATACGCATTTTCAATAATTTCTCCTCCCCGTTTTATTTGTATTTTTTGGCAATTTCTCAATCGGGCAATCCTTTGGATTAAAAAAATATAATAACGTTTGGGCAAACACGGGGGAAATCTGGGACGTATAAATAACCCATAAATCTGCCCCTGCCGGGTTTTTGCCTTGGAAATCCGCACCAATTTTTCACGATTTTCTCCGCCCTCAATCACCACCGCTGGGATTGATTAATTACGTTATTTTTGTCTTTTCCGCTCGGTAATTCTTGTTCCATCTGCGCAAAAAAACCAAACGTGAACATCGGTTACAGCGTATAAACGGGATTAACTTTTTTTCTATAGTTTGATAATGATTCTAAATTTTTGGACATATTTTTATGGTTTAATTATATGTCTAAATTAATAATATAAACCTTAAATGTATTTTATGAAAAATTAAACTAAAAGTGCACTAATTAAATATTTAAGCACATATAATAATAATAATAGTAATAAAATGGTGATGTGGAGAGAATTTGTAAACTATTACAAAAATTGATTGATTGTTGAGGCATTTAAGTGTTGAAAATCCATATTCATTATTTAGATAACAAAACTGTTTGATTTTCAATTTGGTTTTATTGTAAACATATTTTCTTCACCTGAAGAAGCCACAGTGTGGCGAAACATATGTAGTGTTTACAATAAAACCAATTTGAAAAACAAACAGTTTTGTTATCTAAATAACATTACACAAATGTTTCTCAATAAATACTTTGTCCTTTTTATTTTTTTTTCTCTAAGATTTTACAATTATCAAAAAAAAAATATAATGTATCAGCCTTAAAATTTTTAGCATTTTCTTCTTTTGATTCATTTCCTACATGATTAATTTAATGTGGGGATTTCACTAATAATTTTTTTAGCAAGAATCAGGTTTTAAAAGTAAGATAATTAACGATCAGACTGATTTAAAATATTGATTCACTTTCAACGCTATTTGTAAATTGCATTACTGTCACTGTCATTGGTAATCTGTCTTGTTAAAGTACCGCCTAAGTTTATTTTGTGTTCTACTATAAATTTGATAATGACCTTGTAAACTATAATCACTGAATAAACCGTGCTTGATATTAGGAAAGTACAGTTTTATTTATTATTAGATAAAGTTCCTTAAAATACCTTTGTATTCTCTGCATAGTTATTTCATCTCTCGTACAGTGAGATTGTTATTAATAATTTTATTACTTCTTCTATATGAAATTTTCAAGCAATTTCTTGAAAAATATCATAATTTCTACAATTTTTAAGATTTTTTAAGTTTTTAATCATTATGATTTAGTAATAAATTTACGTCTAAAATTTTATAGGTTTTTATGCGAAATATGGAAATACACGAAATTTCTAGAACATTTCATAGTATTTTCCATACTGTGTTGACATTTTATATTTTTATGAGAAGGTTAATTAAACACTTGGTTTTGTTTCACTATTTTAGAGAAACAAAACCAAGTATTTAATTAACATTCTAATTAACATTAAAATGTTTCACCACGGGTTAAGTGAGAATTTAATTAATCGTCTTATTGTTACTTTTATGTACGAAATTTTTAAAAATCTTAGAATGTTTGCCTCAACTTTAAGAGGATTCGAAAGTTTTAAATTCTAATGATATACCAAAAAATTAAGCCTAGAATATTGTAGGTTTTTCTAATACAAAATATTATACTAGGGATTTTTTTTATTCTGTTGAGAATCTATAATTTCTTCTCGAGTTTCTTACATGTTTATTTTTTAGCTTTTATAAAAAAAACTAAATTGTGAAACAACAATAATTTATAGTTCTTTTTATGCTAAAGATGGAATTTTTTAGCATTTTCTATAAGTTTTCCCTTATTCACTTAAGATTTTCTACATTTTTTTCATATTTTTTTCTTAATTCTGTTAAGATTTATATATTTTTTTCATGGATGTATAATTTGAAATTTTAGAAATATTTATAATATTCCGCATGTTTAACTTTTATCTGGTTATGTAAGAATTTTGACTAAAAAAAATTGGCTACAATTTTTACTTTCCCTATATGAAATATAGGGGAAGTATTGTGATCGTGATTTTTTTTTGAAAAATTTTTTTTGCGGAAATATCCGTTTTGAGGTCCCCTGAGTCCATTGCACTAATTTCTGGAAAAAATTTTTTTGTGTCTGTGTGTGTGTCTGTCTGTCCGTCTGTCTGTCTGTCGGTGGGTGCTGTATCTCAAAAACGAATAATCCAATTGAGATGAAACTTTAAACTTAAGGTTTTATCTTTAAAAACTGGAACTGAAAAGCTTTTGGTAAACATTCGTAGACCGGAAGTGGATGTTTAGTCGAGACGTTTTTTTGTTTTTTGGTAATATTTTTCTAAATATGAAAAATTTTAAAAAACGGTTCAAACAAAAGTTAAAGAGAATAAAAAATTGAATAAGTTTTATTTAAACATATTTTTCATAAAATTTTTAACTTTTGAGAAAAAAAATAAAAACTGAAAATTTAGATATTTTTTGACAATTGCTAATTAACTGTTGGAGGTACATGAAATTTATATAACAAATAATTGTAGAGAATTAAAAAATGAATAAATTATTAAGAATAGCCTTTCTGCATAAATCTCATAGTTTTCGAGAAAAATATAGGGAAAGTACTATGATGGCCACATCACCATTTTTTAATTGATTTTTAATAAACTGTTGACATTTTCATAATTTTCTTATGATACTTACATGATTATAATAATATCTCGTTCTGTAATAATTTCGCTTTTCACCATTTTTTCTGTGGAAGATTTATCAACAATTTTACATTTTCAAATATGTAGCTTCTTTGTATTTTTAGAATTTTCTATAATTGTAACCTCATTTTTTTTAAAATTTAATTAATTAACTAGTTTTATTTTAGTTCCTCTTTGTGGAAATTTCTAAAATTGATCTGCATGTTTATATTATTTTCTACTTTTGAAGTTCTGTGAGAATATATTGGTAACAATTTGACTTTTATATTTCTGTTGATTTTTCTACCAAATTTTTGAACAACTTTTCTCTAAATTTATGAAATTTCCTAAAATTTTTGTCTAATTTAAATTAAATTATTTTTAATTTCTTCCTGTTGCCTTCAAGAATATTTGTTGTTGTTTGTGCCTACAATTTTGTATAAAATATTGAAACACTTCTCGTCTTGAATTTTCTAGTATTTTCTTAATTTCTTTCTTTGACAGACAGACGTTTAACTTTTTTATACTACTTTCAATTACTGTGTAATTGAAACTAGTCGTGAAGAATCGTGTAAAAATAAAAAGTAGTATAAAAAAGTTAAACGTTTTTCTGTTATTCATTGAAAATGTACTACTAAGTGAACGCCTACAAAATTCAAGTTTTTTTCTTTATTCTTTCAAAATTTAATTGTCTCTATCTTGATTTTGACCTTATTTTACAATGTTTTAAAACAATTTCTTCTAAAATACTTATATCATATTTTTGTACCTCCTGCGTGGCTAATTATTCTCTTGTTCAGTGAGATTTTTGTATAAAAAGTTAATTTTAGAATTTCTACACTAAATTTATAGAATATTAATTTCAATTTTAAATTTTTACATTTCAAATTTGTCAACAAATTTCCGCTTAAATTTTTATAGGTTTTTATATAAAATTTCTCTCACAATGTTTATTTTTGGCCTTTTGTTGTTTTTTTGTAAGAACTTTACAAACAACTTCTTCTGAAAAATTTAATAGTTTCCATAATTTTTACCTGATTTTAAAGAAGTTTGTAGCGTTTTTTAAATATTCCAGTTTGATTTAAAAAAATGTGACAAATTTCTAACATAAAAGAAATTATTGTTGGGATATAAAAAATGCATTTCTTTATATTTTTTACATAATTTCTTTTTTGTTAGAAATTTGTAAATAAACTAATAAATTAAAAATACCAAAATGTAAAACTTATTAGTTAATTTTCTACAACGAACTAAAAGATTTTAATTTATACTTGTCAATAAGTTTCAAAATTTTATACTCTTAAAATTTCTAAATTATTTCATAATAAATGCTTTAAGAATTTTCAATTTTTGCCTCATTTAGTTAAATTTATATGAACATTTATTATTCTTCTAGGATTTATTTTTCTTTCTTCTGTGAGAATTTTACATCTACAATTTTCTAGCTTTTCTATAAGAATTTTTAACCTTGTTTAAGAATTTTATCAACAGTATTTAGTTAGGATATTTTCAGCATAATAAAATTTCTTTCTATTAGAACTTATTTACAACTTCTTGTTTTATGTTCGTGATTTATTCTTCAGTCGTGTGAAAAATTATAAACAATTTTTATTTAATCTTTATCTATCATGCATTACATAAAAAATATATAATTTTAAAAACAATAAAAGCAAAAAATATATACAAATAATTATTGACTGCATTTAGACGACCGGATGAGTTCACTCTTATGAGTGATCTTCCACTTGAACCCGCTGATTCTCTTCTTCATTGATCCGTCATAGGAATATAAGTCCAGTTTGGAATATTCATTTATTTATTGTTGTGGTAATAAAGATACATTTTGCACAAGTCAGTATAAATAATAATAAAACTACAAAGGAATGTAGCTTTTAAATTTTTTTACACAATTTCTTCTTTAAATTTCTGGAATATTTATCTAGCTTTGTTAAGGTTTTAAAAATTATTTTTTTACTTTTTTCCATGCCTATTCGTGTCTTGCTCATTGAAATTTTTGTTAATAATTTTATAAAATGAAGTAAGTACGAAATTTTCACAAGATAATTTTACTGAAAATTTTACCTTAACTTCAAGAGATTTTTTAAATTTAAATATCTAATTATGTTTCAATAAAGTAACGTCTATAATTTTGTACGGTTTCGAGCACTTATTTTATACAAATATTTAGAAAATTTTAAACGTTAATTTATTCGAAAATAATCAGAATTTAAAATTTAAATTGAGGTAAATTTTTAGTATTTATTTTCCCTGTCGTGTTGTGATTTTAAAATTTTGTCTTAATTTTGATGCTTGTTTATTTATATTTTAGCATTTTATTTTCTTTTTTGTGTTAAGTTTCTATATATAATTGTAACTTCTTATTGTACGAAAGTTACAAACAATTTCTTCTCATAATATTTAGAGTTTTCTTAATTTTACGAGATTTTTTAAATTTTAAATTATATTGATTTTCTGAGAAATTAACGTTTAGAATTTTGTAGGTTTTAATAATAAATATTGAAACATTTTTTCTCTTTTCAAAATGTCTAGTATTTTCCAGAATATTTCCTTTATTCTCTTTAAATTTTTTATAGTTTTCTAAATTACCTGCATCTTTTTTTTTTAGTTTTTCGTAAATTTTTTGTTCCTATTTATTGTACGAACTTTTTTATCTATTTTTAATATTTTATGAAATTGTTACTATAATAAGAAATTTCTAATGTTTCCAAACGTTTCTCTCATTTCGTTAAGATTTAAAACATGCATTGTCGTGAATTTTTATTACATAATAACTTCATCTTCATTAGAAATTTCAATTTTATAAAATAATTTTTGAAATCCAAAAAAATAAAATGGTTTGGATTTTTATTGAATTTTAGACGAATTCAACAGACAAATTATTTAAAACTTCAGGCATGAAATTAGATAATGAAGTGATAAGTGTGACATTGCAAATTTTTAAAAATTTCAGGTTAAATATTTTGAAATGCAGAAAATAAAGTCACTTAGATTTTCAGCGAATTTCAGACGAATTCATCGCACAGATTATTTAAAACTTCACGACCGAAACTCTTTAAGTTCTTGGGAATAAAATTAGATCAAGTAGTGATAAGCGTGTCGTTACAAATTTAAAAAAAATCAGTTAAAATATTTTGAAATCCAAAAAATAAAGTCGTTTAGATTTTCCGCGAATTTCAAACCAATTAATCGCACAAATTATTTTAAATTTCAGGACCGAAACTCACTGTGGAGAAAGTAATTACTTAAGTTATTTTAAATTGCATTAATCAACATTATTTTAGGTATGTTAAGATTTTTAGAATTCTTGTTTTACTTTTTGTATGAATCATTTTTGTCTTCTGTGAAAAATTTACAAAATTTGTACTTTTTTTTGTACAAGATTTTAAAATAACTTCTTTTCAAAATTTGTACAATATTTATATCACATTTTTAATAGTTAAAAATACTCAGTGAGATTTAGGCAAAAATATAATTGTAACTTCTAATAGTACGAACTTTATAAACAATATTTTCTAAAAATATTTAGAGTTTTCTTAATTTTACGAGCTTCTTTAAATTTTATTGATTTTCTAATAAATTCACGACTAGAATTTTATAGGTTTTTGTAATAAATATTGAAATATTTCTTCTCTTCTCGAAGTTTCTAGTATTTTCCATAATTTTTCCTTTATTCTGCTAAAATGTTATACTTTTTTTTTAAATTTCTTGCATATTTCTTTTACCTTTCGTAGCCTTTTTGTTCCTATTCTTTGTATGAACTTTTCAAACCATTTTTAATATTTTACTTTAATTTTAAGAATTTTCTAATGTTGCAAACGTTTATCTCATTTTGTTGAGATTTAAAAGATGTATTTTCTTGAATTTTTTACATAATAACTTTAACTTCTTCAGAAATTTATCAATGATTTTTGTACCTTTAAAATTTTGTACTAATTTATTATTTATATTTTTATTACTTTTCATTTTTTAGGCCTTATTTAGTCGAGATTAAAATCATTTTTTTCTTATTTGATTTATTTTCTCTTTGTTTTATGGAAAGCAATTTTACGTCTATATTTCTTGCTTCTTGTCTTCTTGTTGCCTTGTTGAAATATTATACCAATAATTTTACTAAAGTTAATTTTTAGGATTTTCCACAATGTTTGCCTCAATTTTATGTTTTTTTGTTTAATTTTAAATTCTAATGATTTGTCATTTTTTGTACTTTTATCATTTTGTACCCGAAAGTTTCAACATAATTTCTTGATGAAATTTTCAGAATTTTTCCCTCTTTTAGTTATGATTACATAAATATTTTACGTTGTTGTATATCATTTTTTCTTAATTCTACGAGAACGAATTTTGCGTCGACAATTTTGTAACATTTTTTGCAAACTTTTCATCGACTTGTTTAAAAATTTAACATTTCTTAAATGACTTTCCCATTTATCACTTAATGAAAAATAAAATAATAATAATTACTGCATGTTAAATTTTTTTGTTGTTCCATGAAAATTTCTTATTGTCAGTTGAATATTAAGCGTTTTTAGGAAGCTCTTTTATAATGGCAGTGTTTGAATCAGAGTTTTTAATCTTTAGCCAATTCAGAATCTTCCGCTGTGAGATATACAACTGTCGGGGAATTTAAAACGAAAAAAGTTTCCACTCTCACTACTATCCATCACTTACCGCCAGCGAGAAAAGTTTCCGCTACTCGTATTTGGCATTGATACTTGACGGCATCTTACACGGATTCAACTTTATTCGTTATCTTCGGATAAAAGATTTATTAATGGCCCACACACAACAGAATATTTTTTTTAAAGTTTATAGATTCACTCATATATTTTCCCTTATTGTGATTTAAAGACATATTCCTGTGCCAATTCTACATAATAAAAGAGTTTTCTCAAGTATATAAATTGAAACCAGGGAAATAAGCCAACTTTCATGTGTGAATTTATGAATTAAAGTCTTGTTTCGTTCCATAATTGCTTTACCAGTTTCCTGACATATGTTTCGACAATTAATTCTCAATTTTAAAGGTATTAATTTCAACTTTCATGTGTAAGGACTGAATTCGTAGCCTAAACTTGATGAATATATCGAATAAATTGTAATCAAATAATATAACAACACGTACAGTGTAGAATAATAATTTTATATACTGGGTTAATAAGGCTGTTAATTGTTGAAAGGTATAACTAATAATTTTATGTTTATAAAAAAAAACACTTGGTATTGTTAAATTGTTGAAATTTGATTGATGTTTTTTTAATATTATTAAATATTACTACTCTTTATAAGCTTTTTTTACTGTAATCATTTTTCTCTACGACTAATTTCGATAATTAGTCATTCTTAAAGAGGTTTGATTAATAATTTATAAATAACTAGACAAGATTGTTGTTTCTATTGTAATCGTATTAAATTTTTAATAAATTTTAAAGATAGCGATGGTGTTAAGTAATCCGGGACAGAAATTTCCATTTTCAAATTTGTCGACGGTGAGAAACTTTCTAAGCGATGAATTATTTAAGGTGGCCGCAGTTCACCCCTATCTAACCCTCTCTCACAGAAAGACGTTTAAATAAAGCGAATGGTGGTGGAACGTTGAAAGCTCTTTCCCGCAGAAAAAATGAGTGTTCGCCTAATTGCGACCGCGGAATTAGACGTCATCAGTGCGGTCATAATACGCCGTAATGATGTCTCACTTCTAGTGTTCTCAACTTGATTAGCGGTACGAATAAGTGGGGTAATAATAAGTATGAGTTGAAAAAATTAATTAATTAAATAAATACGTATAATACATAACTAATTTTTAATTGTGAAACATTTAATTTGTCTAATATTTGCTGAAATTCTAAACGACTTTATTTTTTTGGTTTAAAGATGTTTCAACTGAAATTTTTGAAAAATTGCAATGACACACGTATCACTTCATTATTTAGTTTCATGCTTAAGAACTTAAGAGTTTATGTCGTGAAGTTTTAAATAATTTGTGCGATGAATTCGTCTGAAGTTCGTTGAAAATCTAAACGACTTTATTTTTTGGATTTGAAGATGTTTCAACTGAAATTCTTGAAAAATTGCAATGACACACGTATCACTTCATTATTTAGTTTCATGCTTAAGAACTTAAGAGTTCAGGTCGTGAAGTTTGAAATAATTTGTGCGATGAATTCGTCTGAAATTCGCTGAAAATCTAAACGATTTTATTTTTTGGATTTTAAGATATTTCAACTGAAATTTTTGAAAAATTGCAATGACACAATTATCACTTCATTGTTTAATTTAATGTTTAAGAACTTAAAAGTTCAGGTCGTGAAGTTTTAGATAATTTGTGAGATTAATTCGTCTGAAGTTCGTTGAAAATCTAAACGACTTTATTTTTTGGATTTGAAGATGTTTCAACTGAAATTTTTGATAAATTGCAACGACACAATTATCACTTCATTATTTAGTTTAATGCTTAAGAACTTAAGAGTTCAGGTCGTGAAGTTTTAAATAATTTGTGCAATGAATTCGTCTGAAATTCGCTGAAAATCTAAACGATTTTATTTTTTGGATTTGAAGATATTTCAATTGAAATTTTTGAAAAATTGCAACGACACACTGATCACTTCATTGTTTAGTTTCATGCTTCAGAGCTTAATAGTTTAGGTCGTGAAGTTTTAAATAATTTGTGCGATGAATTCGTCTGGAATTTGCTGAAAGTCTAAACGACTTTATTTTTTGGATTTGAAGATATTTCAACTGAAATTTTTGAAAAATTGCAACGACACAATTATCTCTTTATTATCTAATTTTATGCTTAAGAACTTAAAGAGTTCAGTTCGTGAAGTTTTAAATAATTTGTGCGATGAATTCGTCTGAAATTCGCTGAAAATCTAAACGACTTTATTTTTTGGATTTAAAGATATTTCAACTGAAATTTTTGAAAAATTGTAACGAAACAATTATCACTTCATTATGTAATTTCATGCTTAAGAACTTAAGAGTTCAGGTCGTGAAGTTTTAAATAATTTGTGCGATGAATTCGTCTGAAATTCGCTGAAAATCTAAACGACTTTATTTTTTGGATTTAAAGATATTTCAACTGAAATTTTTGAAAAATTGCAATGACACACTTATGACTTCAATATTTAATTTCATGCTTAAAAAATTAAGAGTTCAGGTCGTGCAGTTTTAAATAATTTGTACGATGAATTCGTCTAAAATTCGCTGAAAATCTAAACGACTTTATTTTTTGGATTTAAAGATATTTCAACTGAAATTTTTTAAAAATTGCAATGATACAATTATCACTTCATTATTTAGTTTCATGCTTAAGAACTTAAGAGTTTAGGTCGTGAAGTTTTAAATATGTTGTGCGATGAATTCGTCTGAAATTTGCTGAAAATCTAAGCGACTTTATTTTTTGGATTTAAAGATATTACAACTGAAATTTTTGAAAAATTGCAACGAAACAATTATCACTTCATTATTTAATTTCATGCTTAAGATCTTAAGAGTTCAGGTCGTGAAGTTTTAAATAATTTGTGCGATGAATTCGTCTGAAATTCGCTGAAAATCTAAACGACTTTATTTTTTGGATTTGAAGATATTTCAATTGAAATTTTTGAAAAATTACAATTACACACGTATCACTTCATTATTAAGTTTCATGCTTAAGAACTTAAGAGTTCAGGTCGTGAAGTTTTAAATAATTTGTGCGATGAATTCGTCTGAAATTCGCTGAAAATCTAAACGACTTTATTTTTTGGATTTGAAGATATTTCAATTGAAATTTTTGAAAAATTACAATTACACACGTATCACTTCATTATTAAGTTTCATGCTTAAGAACTTAAGAGTTCAGGTCGTGAAGTTTTAAATAATTTGTGCGATGAATTCTTCTGAAGTTCGTTGAAAATCTAAACGACTTTATTTTTTGGATTTGAAGATATTTCAACTGAAATTTTTGAAAAATTGCAACGACACAATTATCTCTTTATTATCTAATTTTATGCTTAAGAACTTAAAGAGTTCAGTTCGTGAAGTTTTAAATAATTTGTGCGATGAATTCGTCTGAAATTCGCTGAAAATCTAAACGACTTTATTTTTTGGATTTAAAGATATTTCAACTGAAATTTTTGAAAAATTGTAACGAAACAATTATCACTTCATTATGTAATTTCATGCTTAAGAACTTAAGAGTTCAGGTCGTGAAGTTTTAAATAATTTGTGCGATGAATTCGTCTGAAATTCGCTGAAAATCTAAACGACTTTATTTTTTGGATTTAAAGATATTTCAACTGAAATTTTTGAAAAATTGCAATGACACACTTATGACTTCAATATTTAATTTCATGCTTAAAAAATTAAGAGTTCAGGTCGTGCAGTTTTAAATAATTTGTACGATGAATTCGTCTAAAATTCGCTGAAAATCTAAACGACTTTATTTTTTGGATTTAAAGATATTTCAACTGAAATTTTTTAAAAATTGCAATGATACAATTATCACTTCATTATTTAGTTTCATGCTTAAGAACTTAAGAGTTTAGGTCGTGAAGTTTTAAATATGTTGTGCGATGAATTCGTCTGAAATTTGCTGAAAATCTAAGCGACTTTATTTTTTGGATTTAAAGATATTACAACTGAAATTTTTGAAAAATTGCAACGAAACAATTATCACTTCATTATTTAATTTCATGCTTAAGATCTTAAGAGTTCAGGTCGTGAAGTTTTAAATAATTTGTGCGATGAATTCGTCTGAAATTCGCTGAAAATCTAAACGACTTTATTTTTTGGATTTGAAGATATTTCAATTGAAATTTTTGAAAAATTACAATTACACACGTATCACTTCATTATTAAGTTTCATGCTTAAGAACTTAAGAGTTCAGGTCGTGAAGTTTTAAATAATTTGTGCGATGAATTCGTCTGAAATTCGCTGAAAATCTAAACGACTTTATTTTTTGGATTTGAAGATATTTCAATTGAAATTTTTGAAAAATTACAATTACACACGTATCACTTCATTATTAAGTTTCATGCTTAAGAACTTAAGAGTTCAGGTCGTGAAGTTTTAAATAATTTGTGCGATGAATTCTTCTGAAGTTCGTTGAAAATCTAAACGACTTTATTTTTTGGATTTGAAGATATTTCAATTGAAATTTTTGAAAAATTGCAATTACACACGTATCACTTCATTATTAAGTTTCATGCTTAAGAACTTAAGAGTTCAGGCCGTGAAGTTTTAAATAATTTGTGCGATGAATTCGTCTGAAATTCGCTGAAAATCTAAACGACTTTATTTTTTGGATTTGAAGATATTTCAATTGAAATTTTTGAAAAATTACAATTACACACGTATCACTTCATTATTAAGTTTCATGCTTAAGAACTTAAGAGTTCAGGTCGTGAAGTTTTAAATAATTTGTGCGATGAATTCTTCTGAAGTTCGTTGAAAATCTAAACGACTTTATTTTTTGGATTTGAAGATATTTCAACCGAAATTTTTGAAAAATTGCAACGACACAATTATCACTTCATTATTTAACTTCATGCTTAAGAACTTAAGAGTTCAGGTCGTGAAGTTTTAAATAATTTGTGCGATGAATTCGCCTGAAGTTCGCTGAAAATCTAAACGACTTTATTTTTTGGATTTGAAGATGTTTCATCTGAAATTTTTGAAAAATTGCAACGAAACAATTATCACTTTATTATTTAATTTCATGCTTAAGAACTTAAGAGTTTAGGTGGTGAAGTTTTAAATAATTTTTGCGATGAATTCGTCTGAAATTCGCTGAAAATCTAAACGACTTTATTTTTTGGATTTGAAGATATTTCAATTGAAATTTTTGAAAAATTGCAATTACACACGTATCACTTCATTATTAAGTTTCATGCTTAAGAACTTAAGAGTTCAGGTCGTGAAGTGTTAAATAATTTGTGCGATGAATACGTCTGAAATTCGTTGAAAATCTAAACGACTTTATTTTTTGGATTTGAAGATATTTCAACTGAAATTTTTAATAAATTGTAACGACAGACTTATCACTTCATTATTTAGTTTCATGCTTAAGAACTAAAGAGTTCAGGTCGTGAAGTTTGAAATAATTTGTGCGATGAATTCGTCTGAAATTCGCTGAAAATCTAAACGACTTTATTTTTTGGATTTAAAGATATTTCAACTGAAATTTTTGAAAAATTGCAATGATACAATTAATACTTTATTATTTAGTTTCATGCTTAAGAACTTAAGAGTTCAGGTCGTGAAGTTTTAAATAATTTGTGCGATGAATTCGTCTGAAATTCGCTGAAAATCTAAACGACTTTATTTTTTGGATTTAAAGATGTTTCAACTGAAATTTTTGATAAATTGCAATGACACAATTATCACTTCATTATTTAGTTTCATGTTTAAGATCTTAAGAGTTCAGGTCGTGAAGTTTTAATAATTTGTGCGATAAATTCGTCTGAAATTCGCTGAAAATCTAAACGACTTAATTTTTTGGATTTGAAGATATTTCAACTGAAATTTTTTAAAAATTGCAATGATACAATTAATACTTTATTATTTAGTTTCATGCTTAAGAACTTAAGAGTTTAGGTCGTGAAGTTTTAAATAATTTGTGCGATGAATTCGTCTGAAATTCGCTGCAAATCTAAACGACTTTATTTTTTGGATTTAAAGATATTTCAACTGAAACTTTTGAAAAATTGCAACGAAACAATTATCACTTCATTATTTAATTTCATGCTTAAGAACTTAAGAGTTCAGGTCGTGAAGTTTTAAATAATTTGTGCGATGAATTGGTCTGAAATTCGCTGAAAATCTAAACGACTTTGTTTTTTGGATTTGAAGATATTTCAACTGAAATTTTTGATAAATTGCAACGACACAATTATTACTTTATTATTTAATTTCATGCTTAAGAACTTAAGAGTTCAGGTCGTGATGTTTTAAATAATTTGTGCGATGAATTCGTCTGAAATTCGCTGAAAATCTAAACGACTTTATTTTTTGGATTTAAAGATATTTCAACTGAAATTTTTGAAAAATTGTAACGAAACAATTATCACTTCATTATTTAATTTCATGCTTGAGAACTTAAGAGTTTAGGTCGTGAAGTTTTAAATAAATTGTGCGATGAATTCGTTTGAAATTCGCTGAAAATCTAAACAACTTTATTTTTGGATTTGAGGATGTTTCAACTGAAATTTTTGAAAAATTGCAACGACACAATTATCACTTCATTATTTAATTTCATGCTTAAGAACTTAAGAGTTTAGGTCGTGAAGTTTTAAATAATTTGTGCGATGAATTCGTCTGAAATTCGCTGAAAATCTAAACGACTTTATTTTTTGGATTTTAAGATATTTCAACTGAAATTTTTGAAAAATTGCAACGACACACTTATCACTTTATTATCTAATTTTATATCTAGGAAATTTACTATTTACTGCTTCCATATTACTCTTATGTAAGCTATAAAATCCTGTTATTCCCGGCGCATCCACCATTTGTTACAACGTTTTAATTAAACTCATTTAATTGTATATTACCTAGATGTACTACATAATTTACAAATTCTGTTTCTTTCTTTTTTTATTGTAAACTAATTAAACTCCCCCTAAAACCTATTTACTTCATCGAGCAATAAAATCGGGAATTGTAAAAAAAATGTTATTCCGATTTTACTGTTCGAACCAATGGAGATGTTTTTGTTGTGGATTAAACGATCACTCTTTTAAAACTTCTATCCACCCTCACCCTCTGTTCCCCGATAGTAGATGCTTAGGTCTGAACGACGGTTATAAAATTGAAGGTCACTTTTAAAATATTCACCCGGCAAGTGAGTGTCATTATCACGAGCAGAAATCCTGGGGGATGAGAATGCGCTCCGTGTTTATGCGGGGTGATTATACAAAATAAAATGTTAAATTATACAATTCGACTGTGAATTGGGTCAGGAGGTGGCGCCTCATGGCTTAAGCATTTTTCTGTAAACGGATGCTAATCAGGTAATTCAAAAAATTTCAGACAAAACGTACAACAATTAAATGTGTCTTCAAGTCTTGTTCAAAAGGTCAGTTATTAACAGTCACAATTTCTACTTAATTTGTACTGTAACTAAATATTTATATTATAAATTAAGACGTAAAAATGGTCGTAACAATCGTTATGATAAAGTATTCTACTCAACAGTTACTGTAACAAAGTGTAAACGCAATAATTCCGATACGTGACCGCCACTTTCGACTGTGGCTTACGAAACTTTTATGGTTTTACGAGATGAATACAGTTCTGAACTGCAGCGGGTTTCAAATGTGAAAACGCAGACATCAAAAAAAAAGTCAAGTGTCGGTGTAAAAAGTTTATCTCGGAAAGTTATAATTCCCGCGCGCGTGTTTGTATTATCAAAAAGGCAGAGAACAGTATGAAAAAAAGGTTGGTTTCTTTAAAGAACGTATGCACAGTTATGCAAAATGATTGGATAAAATATCTGTAAATACGTTACGTAAATAAAATAATCGGCTTATAGCGTACGGTTCATTAAATTGTAAAAATGCTGGTCGGTAACGAGGATGAATAATTAATACGAATTCCGATTCGAACGCGATTAATTGCACTCGTAACGAACGCATCGATCCTGTGTAATCCTTCAGTCGTCAAAGTTTGTGTTTACGTGCGTATGCGTGTGTGTGTGTTTAATGAAGGTAATTTATAATTTACGTTTGTGTTACTATCTATTAATTAATAGCGTATCGGGATTTGTTATTTTGTGAACATCAATCAAAACCTTTACTTATTTTATCTAGATTGGAAGATTGGATAGTTGACACGCACTCACTCAACATATTCATACTTAAGTAGTAGCTAAAATAAAAAAATATTACAGTAGATACTATCATAGATATAGTAAAGTTAAATTAAATAAGAATTAATATAAATTGATTGTTTGTGTTCAATTTAACGAATAAATAAAGGTTAATTTTTAATTTGTACTCAACAGTCAAATAAATAAATCAAACACAATTGGCGCAGTCGTTAGGATATCACGTAAAAGTTTAAAAATGAATAATAAATTCTAAATTCTATTTAAACATCAAATTAGTTCTAATGAGTTGAGCGAATATCATTAATCATTTCCCATATTTGTAAAAAGTAATTTTTGAAGCATTTTACTTTACTTTCTATTCTTTTATGCGAGTGCACTGTAATCTAAAAACTTTAACGTAACTGTGCAAACGTAATAAAAAAACCGATTATAATTTATGCGGAAAACGTAGCGAAATTCCCTCGGTCCGATCGTAAAATCTAATCGGATGCATAAATTAATTTTTTACCTTACTTTACGGTATGTGTGTGTGTCGAGCAGGTGCAATAAAATTGGCACACGATTGTGCTCCTGAGGGATGGAGCCGGGGGAGGATGAGAGAGAGGGTGTAAAGGGATTTGGCGCACCGTTTTTGCCGATTGTAACGGATGATGCATAGCTCGTTTAAAAAGGAGGTCAGGATGCCATATTATGATTGCCCTAATGTACCTCACGAAAATATCAAATATTTAAAGCGTAATCATTATATACGTAGAGTTTTCTTTGACGTCGAGGCGAATTGAATAGATTCTGGCGTTGGAAATATGTATACGCGAATATAACCCGGCGCATCCACCATAAATTCAATAGAAATGTATTACTCTATTCTCAAGCAAGTCCGTATACAATTATGTAAATAGGATTTACCTTTAAGCATTTTATATTTATTTCTATCATAGCCTTACATCAAGATAACTATTTCAACAAAAAAAAAAACAACTACAAGTTGAAATACATAGTACCAAAAATTTAATAATAGCAGTTTAATTTTAAAGCGTTGTACTTTTGTGCCCAGTTGAGTTACAACTATCTTTCCATAGTATATCAAAAGTACATTAACTGATTTTAAAGAAAATTCCACCTGCAGAATATTTTTTAGAATTGTTTAAATTACAAAACGCAAATTACATTAATTATAATTTAAAACTCTAAGCGTTGCTATTTCATTTCCGGTTGAGTTACAGTAATTGTTTCTTAGTATGTCAAAAATACATTAATCATAAGTAAGTCTGCTGATTTTGAATCAAATTCTACTTTGAGAATAGTTGTTAGAATTTTTCAAATTATGAAACGCAAATTTTATTAATTGTAATTTAAAACTTTAAGCCTCACTATTTTGTTTCCAGTTGAGTTACAGCTATTATTTCAAAGTATGTCAAGCACACATTAATTCTAAGTATATTTACTGATTTTAAATAAAATTCCACAGTCGCAATATTTTTTAGAATTTTTCAAATTACGAAACTCAAATTACATTTATTCTAATTTAAAACTACAAGCGTCGCCATTTTGTTTCCGGTTGAGAGACTGCCATAATTTTATAGTATGTCAAAAATACATTAATTATTAGTATATCTACTGATTCCGAATAAATTTCTACGTTCAGAATATTTTTTAGAATTTTTCAAATTACGAAATGCAAATTTCATTAATTATAATTTTAAACTTTAGGCGTCGCCATTTTGTTTCTGGTTGATTTACCTCCATAATTTTATAGTATGTCAAAAATACATTTATTTTTAGTAAATCTACTGATTTTTAAACAAATTCTGCTATCAGAATATTTTTTAGAATTTTTCAAATTACGAAACGCAAATTCCATTAATTACAATTTAAAACTTTAAGCCTCGCCATTTGGTTTCTAGTTGAGTTACAGCTATTATTTTATAGTATGTCAAATATACATGAATTTTAAGTAAATCTACTGATTTTAAATAAAATTCTACTGTCAGAATATTTTATACAATTTTTCAGATTATAAAACTCAAATTGCCTTAATTGTAATTTACAACTTTAAGCGTCGCCATTTTGTTTCCGGTCGAGTTATAGCTATTATTTCATAGTATGCCAAAAATACAGTAATTCTAAGTGTAAATACTGATTTTGAACAAATTTCCAGAGTCGGAAAACTTTTTAGAATTTTTCAAATCACCAAACGCGAATTTCAATAATTGTAATTTGAAACTTTAAGCGTCGCCATTTTGTTTCCGATTGAGTTACAGCTATTATTTTATAGTATTTTAAAAATCCATTAATTTTAAGTAAATCTACTGATTTTGAATACAATTCCACCTCCAGAATATTTTTTAAAATTATTCAAGTTACGAAACGCAAATTACATTAATGGTAATTGAAAACTTTAAGTCTCGCCATTTTGTTTCCGGTTCAGTTAAAGTTATTATTTTATATTATGTTAAAAAATCATTTATTCTAAATATGATTACTGATTTTAAATAAAATTCTGCGTTTAGAATATTAAAAAAAAATCAAATTACGAAACCCAAATTTCAATAAATATAATAATTTAAAACTTTAAGTGTCGCCATTTTATTTCCAGTTGAGCTACACCTATTATTTTACATTATATCAAAAGTACATTAATTTTAAGTGTATATGCTGATTTTTAATAAAATTCTGCCGTCAGAATATTTTTTAGAATTTTTTAAATTACGAAACGCAAATTTCATTAAGTGTAATTTCAAACTTTAAGCGTCGCAATTTTGTTTTCGATTAAGTTACAAATATCATTTTATAGTATGTTAAAAATACATTAATTCTAAGTATACCTACTGATTTTAAACAATATTACAGCTGCAAAATAGTTTTTAGAATTTTTTAAATTACGAAATGCATATTCCATTAATTTTAATTTAAAACTTAAAGCGTCACTATTTTGTTTCGGGTTGAGTTACAACTATTATTTTATAGTATGGTAAAAATATATTTATTCTAAGTATATCTACCAATTTTAAACAAAATTCTACTTTCAGAATAGTTTTTAGAATTTTTCAAATTACGAAACGCAAATTAGATTAATTATAGTTTCAAACTTTAAGCGTCGCCATTTTGTTTTCGGTTGAGTTACAGCTATTATTTTATTGTTTGTCAAAAAGACATTAATTGTAAGTAAATCTGTTGATTTTGAATAAAATTGCACCTTCAGAATATTTTTTAGAATTATTCAAGTTACGAAACACAAATTACATTAATGGTAATTGAAAATTTTAAGCGTCGCAATTTTGTTTCTGGTTGAGTTACAGACATCATTTTAGAGTACATCAAAAATACATTAATTTTAAGTATATCTTCTGATTATAAATATATTTCTACGTTTATAATATTTTTTAGAACTTTTTAAATTACAAACCGCGAATTCTAATAATTGTAATTTAAAACTTTAAGCGATGCCATTTTGTTTTCGGTTGAGTTGCAGCTATCATTCTATAGTATATTAAAAATACATTAATTCTAAGTAAATCTGCTGATTTTAAATTAAATTCTACCATCAGAATATTTTTTAGAATTTTTTAAATTACGAAACGCAAATTTCAATAATTGTAATTTAAAAGTTTAAGCATCACCATTTTGTTTTCGGTTGATTTACCAATATCATTCTATAGTATGTCAAAAATACTTCAATTCTGAGTATATCTACTGATTTAGAATAAAATCCTTCCCTTAGAATTTTTTTTAGGATTTTCCAAATCACGAAACACAAATTTCGTTCATTATAATTTAATACTTTAAGCGTCGCCATTTTGTTTCCCGCAAAATTCCAACTATTATTTTGCAGTATGTCAAAAATACATTAATTCTAACTAAATCTACTGATTTTTAATAAAATTCTACTTTCAGAATATTTTCTAGAATTTTTAAAATTACTAAACGCTTATTACAGTAATTATAATTTAAAACTTTGAGCGTAGCCATTTTATTTCCGGTTGAGTTACCGCCATCATTTTATAGTATATCAAAAATAGATTAATTCTTACTAAATCTACTTATTTTGAATAAAATTCTACCTTGAGAATATTTTTTTAGAATTTTTCAAATCACGAAACGCAAATTACATGAATTATAATCTTAAACTTTACGCCTCACCATTTTGTTTTTGGTGGAGTTAGAGCTATTATTTTATAGAGTGTCAAAAATACATTAATTCTAAGTTATTCTACTGATTTTGAATAAAATTCCACCTTCAGAATTTTTTTTAGAATTATTCATATTACGAAACGCAAATCACATTAATGGTAATTTAAAACTTTAAACGCCGCCATTTTGTTTTCGGTTGAGTTACAGACATCACTTTATAGTATGTCATAAATACATTAATTTTGGTTGTATCCACTGATTTTCAATAATATTCTACCTTCAGAATAATTTTTAGAATTTTTTAAATTTCGAAACGCAAATTACATAAATTATAATTTTAAACTTTAAGCGCTGCCATTTTGTTTTCAATTGAGTCGACAGTTATTATTTTATACTATATGAAAAATGAATTAATTCTAAGTATATCTAGTGATTTTAGATAAAATTTTACTTGCAGAATAATTTTTAGAATTATTCAAATTGCCAAACGCAAATTACATTACATTATTTATAATTTAAAACTTTAAGGGTCGCCATTTTGTTTCCGGTTGATTTACGGCAATCATTTTATAGTGTGTCAAAAACAAATTATTTCTAAGTAAATCTACTGATTTTGAATATAATTCCACCTTCAGAATATTTTTTAGAATTATTCAAGTTACGAAACGCAAATTACATTAATGGCAATTGAAAACTTTAAGCCTCGCCATTTTGTTTCTGGTTAAGTTAAAGTTATTATTTTATAGTATATTAAAAATACATTCATTTTAAATATGTTTACTGATTTTAAATAAAATTATACGTTCCGAATATTAAAAAAAAAATTCAAATTACGAAACCCAAATTTCAATAAGTATAATAATTTAAAACTTTAAGTGTCACTATTTTCTTTCCGGTTGAGCTACACCTATTATTTTATAGTATGTCAAAATTACATTCATTTTAAGTATATATGCTGATTTTTAATAAAATTCTACAGTCAGAATATTTTTTAGAATTTTTCAAATTACGAAACGCAAATTTCATTAAGTTTAATTTCAAACTTTAAGCGTCGCCATTTTGTTTTTGATTGAGGTACAGATATCATTTTATAGTATGTCAAAAATACATTCATTCTAAGTATACTTACTGATTATAACAAAATTACAGCTGCAGAATAGTTTTTAGAATTTTTTAAATTACGAAATGCAAATGTCATTAATTTTAATTTAAAACTTTAAGCGTCGCCATTTTGTTTCCAGTTTATTTACAGTAATCATTTTATAGTTTGTTAAAAATACGTTATTTCTAAGTATGTCTACTGATTTTGAATAATATTCTACTGTCAGAATATTTGTTAGAATTTTTCAAATTACGAAACGCAAATATCATTAGTTATAATTTAAAACTTTAAGCTTTGCCATTTTGTTTCCAGTTGAGTTAGAGCTATTATTTTATACTACGTCAAAAATAGATTAATTCTAAGAAATTTCAGTAATTTTTCACCAAATTCTACCTTCAGAATATTTTTTAGAATTTTTTAAATCACGAAACGTAAATTCCATTAATTATAATTTTAAACTTAAAGCATCGCCATTTTGTTTTCGCCTGAGTTACAACTATTATTTTACAATATCTCAAAAATACATTCATTCTAAGTATATCTACTGATTTAGAATAAAATCCTACGTTCAGAATATTTTTTAGGATTTTTCAAATCACGAATCACAAATTTCATTCATTATAATTTAATACTTTAAGCGACGCCATTTTGTTTGTGTCTAAATTACAGATTTTATTTTGCAGTATGTCAAAAATACATTAATTCTAAGTGTATCTACTGATTTTGAACACATTTCTACCGTCAGTTTTTTTTTTAGGATTTTTCAAATCACCAAACGCAAATTTCATCAATTGTAATTTAAAATTTTAAGCGTCGCCATTTTGTTTCCAGTTGATTAACAGCTATTATTTTGTAGTATGTCAAAAATACATTAATTCTAACTATATCTACAGATTTTTAATAAAATTCTACTTTCAGAATATTTTTTAGAATTTTTTAAATTACGAAACGCTTATTATAATAATTATAATTTAAAACTTTAAGCGTCGCCATTTTCTTTTCGGTTGAGTTACCCCCATCATTTTATAGTATTTCAAAAATACATTAATTCTAAGTATATCTACTGATTTTGAATAAAATCCTAACGTCAAAATATTTTTTAGAAATTTTTAAATTACGAAACGCAAATAACATTAATTGCAATTTAAAACTTCAAGCGTCGCTATTTTGTTTTCGGTTGAGTTACAGCTACTATTTTATAGTATGTCAAAAATGCATTAATTCTAAATATATTTACTTATTTTTAACCACATTCTACTTTCAGAATATCTTTTAGAACTTTTCAAATTACGAAACGCAAATTACATTAATTGTGATTTGAAACTTAAAGCGTCGCTATTTTGTTTTCAGTTGAACTACAACTATTATTTTATAGTATGTTAGAAATACCTTAATTCCAAGTATATCTACCAAATTTAAACAAAATTCCACCGACAGAATATTTTTTAGAATTTTTCAAATTACGAAACGCAATTTTCATTAATTGTAATTTAAAACTTTAAGCGTCGCCATTTTGTTTCCAGTTGAGTTACAGCTATTATTTTATATTTTGTCAAAAATTCGTTAATTTTGAGTAAGTCTACTGATTTTAAATACAATTCTACACTCAGAATATTTTTTAAAATTTTTTAAATCACGAAACGTAAATTACATTAATTATAATTTTAAACTTTAAGCGTTGCCATTTTGTTTCCGGTTGAGTTACAGCTATTATTTTATAGTATGTTAAAAATACATTCATTCTAAGTGTATCTACTGATTTTAAATAAAATTACACTTGTAGAATATTTTTTAGAATGATTCAAATTACTAAGCGCAAATTCCATTAATTATAGTTTAAAACATTAAGTGTCGCTATTTCATTTCCGTTTGAGTTACAACTATTATTTTACAGTATGTCAGAAATACATTAACTCTTAGTGTATCTACTGATTTTGAGTAAAATTGTAACCTCAGAATAATTTTTAGAATTAATTAAATCACGAAACGCAATTTACACGAATTATAATCTTAAAATTTAAGCGTCACCATTTTGTTTCCGGTTGAGTTAGATCCATTATTTTATAATATGTCAAAAATATATTAATTTTAAGTGTATCTAAGGATTTTAAATGATATTCCTCCGTTAGAATATTTTTTAGAATGATTCAAATTTGATTAATTATAATTTGAAACTTTAAGCGTCGCCATTTTGTTTCAGGTGGAATTACAGCTTTGATTTTATAGTATATCAAAAATGCATTAATTTTTACCATGCTTAATGATTTTAGATAAAATTCTACATTCAGAATAGTTTTTAGAATTTTTGAAATTACGAAACGCTAATTACATTAATTATAATTTAAAACTTTAAACCTCGCCATTTTGTTTCCGGTTGAGTTACATCTATTATCTTATAGTATGTCATAAATACATTATTTTTAAATAAGATTCTACTTTTAGATTAATATTATTTTAATAAAATCAATTTATATACAGTGATGATAAATGTATGAATTTAATTTCCTATGTAAAGCTCGAATAAAAAAAAATTTTTTTAGAGGCCTAATTTATCGTGACATAATTCATTCCCTCTTCGAGTACGCTTTTCATAAAAATGTAAATCATTCAGAGGGGGTGGTGTCTGCGACACATGCGTCGCCCACCCACCGCGCCGACCTCCGACCATCCCTTAACGCCGGCTAAAATACGGAAAACGTGGGCGGCGGCGGCGGCGGCGGCCAAGCCAGCCTGGAAATCTCACTTCCTGTAATTTTCATTTGGCTCGAGATAATTTCCTGAAAGCATAACACACCCAGGGTTAATTAATTTTACATCGCTCTTTATTATTCCGGCCAATGGACGCGGATAATCCACCTGCTGAAAGGAAAGGAGTTCATCGTGCAGAAATAGGTTTATTGTTATGGTAAAAAATTATTAGAAGTTGTAACAATTATAACTTTACCATTTATAATTGTTCGGGAAGAGTGCCTCTTCTCACATCAAAAAATAAAAAATAAATAAAAGTGGTATGTGTATTAGGTGTCATATTAATTTAGACAGAAAATAATGGTTTTCACTAAATATTTTTTACAATTATTTTCTATGTAATTATCAAATCTATATTCACGTAACTCTCAAAACCACGTCATCTTAATTTATTATTTATTATTTTTTCCTGTAAAAAACTTTTATATGGTGACTGCTTCTGTTAAACTGTCATAAATATTTTCACATAAATCATAAATTATTCTCATGTCATTTTTTATATACTAAAATTCTTTGTTGTGAATGGGGCTATTCGCTTTTTTTCATATCTCAAACAACTTCCTTTACAAGGGAGGAATATCTTACGTCGCCAATAACTTCGTATGAACGCACCCCCCTGGAAACTTTTGTGTAAAGGAAGAGAAGACAACAGAAAAGAAATATATTACGCACTCGGTTGGTTAAGCGATTTGAATTATTGACGGGGTAGCGAGAGATGGGGTGGACGGGGTTTGTGTCGTCTGTTCTCTCCGGCATCCTCCTCCCCCTCCCCTCCTGCAGCCAGGAGGTCAGGTGAGCCGGCCATGAATTATTGATGGGCAGAAATTGGAAGAGCCTGGAAAGCTAATATTTATCGTCTCCAATCGAGCGCCATGATTCCCGGTGAAATTGCGTCGACTTGTCCGAGGGGTTGGCCTACAAATATTCGCCGGTGTTGTTGTTTCCCGATGGATGTATCGATCCGCCGGTGCCTGCTGCGTGTCGGGGATGTAAATGTTAACAAACGGTCGGTTACACGTACAGAAATTGCTTTAAATAATTAAAAGTTTTAAGGGAATAAAATATTTATCTGTTTAAATTATTCAGAAAAGAATTACTCTAAACGATTGCGGACTTTATCCCTCATCTTTGTTAATATTAATGAACGTAAATCCTTCTCATGAAACTCGTTTTAGGGGGGGCTAATTGTAGTGCTGAAAATTTCATGTGTGGTCATTAATTATTATTCTCTTTTAGATTATGATCCTCATCTACTTATTAATAACTTCTATTAATTTTAATAAACTAAAATCTCTAGATTTTGATACAACATTATCCTTTAGAATTAAGATTAAATCATTTAAAAGCTTTTAATAAATACTCACATACGTTTTTAATTTCCACGAATGTATTGAGAGATTATCTCGATTTCGATCATTCAACTACGTGATGTACTAAATCCTCTTCCATCAGCGTTCCCTCGTTCATCTCTCATCCCACCTAGACGGCACTAAAGCATTATGCAAGACTGATTATTCCATAAAGTAAGTTATGTGAATAGCGGAGATAAACAGAATGGGAACGTCGCTTTCGGTTTTGGCGTTGCCCTATTGATTTCGATCGAGGTATTGTGGCAGGGCCTGAATCGTGCATTGTGAACTGCAGTGCTCTACCTCTATGAAACAACGGCGGTTTCGGTTTATTTATAGCTTATATGTGATTACGCGCGAGAAAATACGCAGTAGGTTGGGTACGAGAATAATAAAAATACTTTTATAGTCCGCATAAAAAGAAATCTTTAATTTCCTGTTTACCGCATCACTTTCCTAGATTAAATCCTAGAATAATATCGCAATAAGAAAGCTTTCATCATTAAAAAAAAAAAAAATCATAAGGGAATCCTTGTTAATTCTTAATAACGCAACCGTGTAATTTGCGTAAGCAACTGAAGAGGTTAATATTAATGCGGCGTGTAATATTCAAAGGAAGGCGGTTTTTGTATTAACTAAATACTTCATCCACCTCCAACTCTTGAATGATTTAAATTATCCCGTTTGCTGGCCAGTCGTCGAAAAAATGAGGGTTTCCTTTCATGTCCAAATTACTTTTTTTTGTGGGTGCAGTTTTATTAATTAGAAGGAACTCATTTCCATTCATAATTAACTTTTGATATGACGATGATTTGAATAATTGCATAATTAATGCGAATTCGTTTTTAAACTTTTTTTTACGTTACGCATCATTGAACGAATGATTTAATTACAGTCCCTCTTGTCTAGGCGCATCCACCATAGTTTACGTAAATATTCTAATAACGTCATTAATTTATCACGTGCTCTGGCGCGGCGGCAGTTGCCCCAAATAGAAGGCCGGATGGTAAATGTGAGCGACCTCGTAGTATAGTACGGAAAGAAGGTCAGCGTTCCAATTTAAATTGGGTCAAATTGGTGTCACGATACACTAAGGTAAGGAAATCATTAATTATTAATACAATTAATTCCTTAATAATAATTATTATCCCGGCGCATCCACCAAAATTCACTACTTCAATTATCTAATTTATTTTCTCTTCCACATTCAATACAATCATTTCAGTATAATACGTCTACATGAAGAAACTTTCTAGTTACAACAATAACATTTAAAAAAAATTGAATTGTACATTCGATGCGCATGATGCCCTGGTGAAATTTAATTAAGAACGAACGCCGGCGTCCCGAGTTGAATTTCAATTGAGAGATGCAATTCGCAACGGTCGATATAGCGATATCATCATCGTCGTCGTCATCATCATCATTATAAGACTTGTGCGAGTCGCGGCTTAATAACGGCCCATTAAAAAAATCAACCTCCTATCTTTGTGCAAGTTTTGAAGGCCGCCCTCCTCTCCCTCAACAGGTCGGTCCTTTTGACGTTATCTCCTTTGGGGTGCTGATAACGAGAACTGCGCGCCTTTGTTGGATGAACAACTGGGTCTGGTTTGTGTGTCTACGGAAAGCACGCACGCTGTGATAATTGCTTAAACGTTAATTAAAAAGGGAGCTTTGTCAAAGAAGTAAATAATAAATGTATTGTGGTTGATGTGGTAGATAAAAGAATTTTTGTATATTCATTTTGATAACAGCATGTGATAAATCTTCCTGCTTTACTGGAAACGATTTTTTACAAGAAATGATGATATAGATTAAGCTTTTATGCCAAGAACCTTCGAACTAAATCAAGTTTCTTCCTTTGAGTCAGATATCCTCAAAATAATTACCACCCAACAGAAGAGAATTCACCGTTAAAAGTTAACAATTTGTTAATATGAAAAATTAACACATCCAGGTTGAAAGACATTTAAAAGATTGAAAAATATAGATTTACCATTGAAAGTTGACAGTTGACAAATAAGGAAGGTTGATAAATAAAAGTCGACAGCTGACTTCTGGCAAATGACACCAATTGGCAGATGTTGTTGATAGTAGACAGCTTAATAACTAACAGTAACCTTAAAAGCTTGACACATAATGTCGTTATAGATGTTAAATAATAATAATAATAATGGCTGAAAGATTCCAGTTAACAGTTAAATGACAATTTGAAAGATATAAGTTAACAATTGGCTATTGAAAATTGACAGCTAACAATTAGTAGGTGTTGGTAGACAGCAGTTAGTTAATCTTTAAAAAATGACGCAGATTATTCTAATAAATAACAGAAAATAATAATGATGGTATTGATAAGATAACCATAATAATGACAATTGACAGATGACAGTTGGTTATTGACAGTTTGAAAAATTAAAACAATTGTCGACTTTGATATATCAATTATTAATTGGTGTCATCACCATCTGTTATCCATCAACTTATCATATATCAACTGATAATCTGTCTATTATTATTATCTTTCAAATGCTATATCGAAATTTAGATTTTAAGTACACTGTGTTCTCTCTTCTGCCATCTATCAACTATCAACAGTTAAAAGTTGAAAGTTGAAATGTCAAAAAAACTGTTTTGTAGTGAATCTTCTAGTATCATGCCATTGACCCCCACATCAATTTCAGCCTACAATGTTATGCCGGAACCTTCTACACCAACTTCTGCTTTAATAATAATAATCCATCAACTGATTACTGTAATTCGTCCTCTCTAAACCATCAACTGTCATCTGTTTGTAGTTTTAATATTTGTAGTCTATTTTCTGTCAACTGTCAAACGCTAAATCAAATTTGGTGTGTAAGGGCACTAAATTTATCAACACCCACCTCAACTATCAAATATGTCAACTGACATTTCTAATTTATCCAATTTTAAATGTATGAACAACAATTACAAAGTATCAATGTAATATTAACTGATTTTTGTATTGATTATTGACTGTCGTCTGTCAACAATTATCTGTCAAGTGTCATCTATCACCTATCAACTGCTAACATTAAATTTTTATTGTAAGTATTATACACAAAATCTGCCCTCTGTCTACTGCTACCTCTCATCTATCGACCATCAAATGCCATATGTCAACTGATACTTGTAATATATCATATGATATTTTAAATTTCAAATGTAAGAACACTAAATCTGTCACTTGTCATCTACTAACTTCATTCTTAAAATAATGTCAGTCATATCAGGTGTCATCTCTCAACTGACATTTGTAGTTTGTGAACTGACCAATGTTGACTTTGATATGTCAATTACTACTTGTTGTCATCCTATGTTGTTCATCAACTATCATATTCCAACTGATGTTTGTAATCTATCTTCTGTTATCCATTGACTATCATCTGTCAATTGACATTTGTGTTCTGGCATCTACTATCTTTAAAATGCTTTATTTTATTGTTATTTTAAGTACAACAAATGTGTCATTTGTCATCTGTGATCTTTCTTCTGTCATTTATTAATTGCCAACAGATATTTGTAATTTGTAATTGCCACTGTAATTCGTCCTCTCTCAATTATCAACTGCCATTTAATATCTGTAATCTGTTTTCTGCTATCTATCAACTGTCAACTGATAAATCAAATTCGGAGTAAACGTGCACTAAATTTTTCATCTCTCATCCATCATCTATCAACTGTCAAATACCATCTATCAACTTATAATCTGTCTTCTGTCAATTGTAGACTGTCGAATTTGTCTTATACTATTTGTAATTTTTCATAGAATTCGTCCTCTCTGAACCATTGACTTATCATCTGTCATTTAATATTTATAATGTGTTATCTATCAACTATCAACTACTAAATAAAATTTGGAGTGAAAGTGCACAAAATTTATCATCTGTTACCTCTGTAATCTATATGTCTTTCATCAAGTATCATATCTCTACTAACATTCGTGATTTGTCAACTGTCAATTGACAACTGTCGACTTTGGCATGTCAATTATTAATTAGTTGGCATTACCATCTGTTATCCATCAACTATCAGAAATCAACTGACATTTGTCATTTGTATTTTGCTACCTATACACTGTTATCTGTCAATTGACATTTTTATATTGTCATATCTTATATTTCTAATGCTATATTAAATGTTGATTTTAAGTACAATAAATCTGTTCTATGTCATCTGTGATCTCTTTCTGCCATCTGTCAACTGTCAAAACACATTTATAATCCGTCAACTGATCACTGTAATTCTTCCTGTCTCAACTATCGGCTGCCATCTGTAATTTAAGATTTGTAATCTGTTATCGATTATATATTAACTGTCAACTGATAAATTGATAAATCAAATAATTTGGTGTGAAAGTACTTTAAATTTTTCTTCTCACATTTATCATCTGCCAACTGTCAAATGCCATCTATCAACGTTAATCATTATAATTATCAAATTCCAGTTGATAGGCAATATTACATTACTGGCAGTTAACAGATAATCTCTAAAATATAAAATTGACCTAATAAAAATAATGACAATTGAAAAATGTCAGTTTAATGTTGACATATGACTATTGACAATTGACATTTAACAAAAAAAAGTTGACAGTTAAATAATGATAATTGACAGTTGATAACTGTTGATTGTTAACCACCAATTGCCTTTTATGAATCAACTGTCATTTGTCAATTATCAAATATCATTTTTCAACTGTCGTTTGTCAACTATAAATTGGCATTTGTCAACTGTCATTTGTTAGGTACCATTTGCGTTGGTGAACGATAAATTGTTGTTTATCAACTATTAACTGTTGTTTGTCAACTGCCGTTTGTCGATTATTTAATATCATTTGTCATGTATGTTACTGTATGAAATGGCCTCCGTTAATAAATAAATAAATAATAATAATAACTGTCACGTATCAGTTGACAGAAGATTTAAAAGTTGTTAGAAAATTATTTACAATTAGCGGCTAATATTTAACAGTTATAAATGACAAATAAATGACTAATAATAATAATGACATTTGACAGATGAGAAATAAAAGTTGATAAATAACTATTGACAATTGACATGTAACAAATAAAAATTAAAAAAAATAAAAGTTGACAGTTGAAGTTTGAATTTAGGCAGTTGACAATTGACAGACGTCAGTTGGCCGTTGATACTTAATAGTTAACATATAGCAATTAAAATTGGGATTTTGCAGTTTGAAGTAATACATATTTTAAAATTAAAATTTGGCAGATATCTATTGACAATTAACAACTGAGAGTTGACAAATGAAAATATTATTGACAATTCACAGTTGATAATTGACACACTACACTATTGATAATTAACAGATAACCTCTAAAAATTGACACAAAGTACCCTATAAATTACAAATAATAATGACAATTGACAGATGCAAGTGACAATTGCCATATTGTAGTTTTTAGTAATGAATATTTATAAATAAAATTTGGCACAACTATGGACAATTAATATTTGAGAGTTGAAAAATGAAAATTGCGAAATAAAAGTTGGCAGTTTATTAATGACAATTCACAGTTAATAATTAACAGATGCCTATTGATAAGTGACAATACACTATTGACAATTTACAGATTACCTCAAAAAAATGACAACAAAATGCTCTAATAAATTACATATAATAATAATCATAATGACAATTGACAGATGACAATTTAAGAAATGAAAGTTAACAAAAAAAGATGTAAACACATTGAAAAATAAATCTTGTCAGTTATGTCGCATTATTGTTTTTTTGACAGATTATGACAGACGACAAATGATATTGACAGATAATGACAACTGACAGATACCAGTTTGAGGAATGAAAGTTGTCACACGGATATTGCCAAATGACACTATTTGACATTGAACCAATGAAAATTGAAAAATAAAATTTAAGAGTTGAACATTGACAATTGAGAGTTGACAATTGGTAGACGCCAGTTGACGTAAGATAACATACGTTTGACAGTTATAGATAATAATGAAAATGATAGTTGACAAATAAAAGTTGACAGAAAACTATTGGTAGTTAACAGCTAATATTTTACAGTTAGCAGATAATCTCTTAAAAATCGACACAAAATGCCCTAATAAATTGCAGATGATAATAATAATAATAACAATTGACAGATGATAATTTGAAAAATGAAAGTTAACATTGAAAAATTTAACTTCTAATTGTGTCGCATAATAATAAATTATGACAGATGACATTGACATTATTTTATAGATGATGAAAAAACATGGAGTTAAATGTCCTAATAAATTACAAATAATAATAATAATATTAATAATTATGAGTTTAATGACAATTGACAGATGCCAGTTTGATAAATGAAACTTGACAAACGGATGTTGACAAATGACTATTGGAAATTGACATTTAACAAATGAAAGTTGAAAAATACAATTTAAGAGTTACATTGACAATTGACAGTTGACAATTGGCAGATGCCAGTTGACATAAAATAACTTACCGTTGATAGTTGGCAGATAATAATAAAAATGACAATTGACAGATTGTAGCAAATAAAATTTGACAATTAAATATTGTCAATTGACACTTGATAATTGACAGATGTCAGTTGACATAAGATAACTTACTGTTGATAGTTAGCAGATAATAATAAAAATGATAAATAAAAGTTGACAGAAAACTATTTGTAATTAACCACTAACAATTGACAATAGAAAATTAAAAAGTAAAAGCTTAATTAATAACAATTTACAGTTGATAATTAATATATGCTTATAAATGGATTGCAGGACACTATTGGCACTTAGCAAATAACCTCTGAAGGTGGATACAAAATGTCCTAATAAATAATAATAATAACAACAACAATGACAATTGACAGATGTCAGTTTGAGAAAAGAAAGTTGACAAACACCTGTTGACAAATGACAATTGACAACTGATATTTACTAAATAAAAATTGAAAAATAAAATTTGACATTTGAATATTGACAATCGACAGTTGACATTTGATAGAAGACATCTAATCGTTAATAGTTAAAATTTAACAGATAATTAAAAAAATTAATTGATTGATTATAGTTTGTGAAATTGACGTTGACAGAAAGTTTTCATTATAGTTTTAGTTATTATTTTGTGCATTATGTAAAAAGTTGATTAAGTTAATAAATATTATTTTTATTATTATTATTATTATTCTTATTATTATTAAAACTATTGACAATTAACAGGTGAAATATTGACACAAGAAAATTAGAAGTAAAGTTGACAGTTAATTACTAACAATTCGTAGTTAATAATTGGCAGATGCGTGTTAAAATATGACAGTACGCCATTGAAAATTAACAGATAACATCTAAAAAATTTCACAAAGTATCCTAATAAATGACAAGATGATAATAACAATAATAGTCATTATTATTATTATTATTGAAAGATAACAATTTGAAAACTGACAAAAATGTTGATAAACAGATGTTGACAAATGACGATTGACAATTGACGTTAAAAAAATAAAATTAAAATTTAAAACTTGACATTTCCGTTGTGTAATTATAACATATGACAGATGACAACTGACATTGACTGATATTATATACACATTGACTAATGACGGTATTCATAGAAGACGAAAAACATAGGGTCTAAATATTCTAATAAATAACAGAAAATATTAATCATAATAATGACAATCCACAGATGTCAGTTTGAGAAGTGAAAGTTGATAAACAGATGTTGACAAATGACTATTGGAAATTAACATTTAACAAATGAAAATTGAAAAATAATATTTGATAGTTGAATATTGACAATAGGGAATTGACAATTAGCAGATGCCAATTGACAGTTGACAGAAGATAGTTTAAGTATGATAGTAATAAAAATGACAATTGACAGATTACACTTTGTGAAATAAAAATTGGTTAATAAAAGTTGATAGAAAACTATTGGAAAATAATAGCAAACAATTAACAAATGAAAATTTGCATATAAAAATTGACAGTTAATTACTAACTATTCACAGTTGATAATTGACACATGCTTGTTAATATATGACAGAACACCATTGGCAGTTCAGAGAAAAGATCTAAAAATTGACACAAAATAAATAACGGATAACAATAATAATAATGACAATTGACAGATGCCAGATTAAGAAGTGAAAGTTGACAAGTAAATGTTGACATGTGATCATTGACAATTGACATTTAACAAATGAAAATGGAAAAATAAAAGTGTAACAATTATATATTGACAATTTGACAGTTGGCAGAATATAGTTCACTGTTATTTTTTTAAGAACTGAAAATTGACAAACAGATGTTGACAAATAACTATTGACATTTAACAAATGAAGTTTGAAAAATAAAATTCAACAATTAAATATTGACAATTAATAGTTGACAGAATATGGCTCACTGTTAATAGTTAACAGTTAAAAGATAGCAATAAAAATGTCATTTGATAGATAGCAGTTTGTGAAATGAAAATAGATAAATAGAAGTTGACAGAAAATAATTAGCAATAACGAGTTGACAAATAAAAGTTGACTGTTAATTACTGATAATCCACAGTTGACAATTGACGTATGTCTATTGATTGATGACAATACAGCATTGATATTTAACAGATAATCTCTTAATATTAACACAAAGTCTCCTTTTAAATGGCAGTTAATAATAATGACAATTGACAGATACAAGCTTTAGAAATGGGAATTGATAAAGAGGTGACAATTGATAAATGATATTTAACAAATAAAAATTGAAAAATAAAAGAGAAACGTATTCAAATGTCACAATTAATGACAAATGATAAAAATAATAACAATGACAATTGACACAATTGACAGATGTCAGTTTAAGAAAAAGTAAAATTGGCAATTAACAAATGAAAATTGAAAAATAAAACTTAAGATATTGCACAATTATGAGATATGATAGATGACGAATTTCGTCGACAGATAATCTATTCATATTGTCTAATGAAAGTATTTGATAGATGACAGAAAAAAACGAGTAGTAAAATGCCCTCACAACGACAGAATAATGACAATTAACAGGTGCCAGAGAAGTGAAAGTTGGCTAGCAAATATTAACAAATGACTATTAAAATTTCATTTAACAAATGAAAACAAAACATTAACTTTGGCAATTGACAGTTGACAAATACAAGGTGATAGATGACAGCTTATCTTTGATAGTTAATAGTGACCTTTTGAAAGTTGACACAGAACCTAATGATATATGATATATAGTAACAATGATAATTAATGCGTGATAGTAAATTGTTAACTATGAAATACTGACAAATAAAGTTTACAGATAATTGTCAATTCGCAGTTAAGAAATTGGCATTTGCTTGATGATAGTTTACTATTGACAGTTAATTACGAACCTTCAAATTTTCAAATAGATTTACAGATAATAACATTTAAAAGGTGAAAATTAACATATGTCAGAAAGAGTTGACAATTAATTGAATTAGATATGAAATTTGACAAATAAAGTTACACAGATAACTAATAACAATTAATAGCTGTCAATTAGCGAACGCCAATTATTAGAAGGCAATTTAACGTTGACAGTTGAGGTCATGATAGATTATTATTAATAATAATAATTGCATATGTCAGTAAATAGTAAACAATTGGCAGTTTGAGAGATGAAGGTTGGCAAATAAAAGTTGATTAAGTGATTGGCACCTGACAAATTAGAGTTTATTAATAATTGGCAGGTAATAAATTTCCGATAGTTCTAAACAGTGCTAATCCTATGATAATGGTTACTTTGTGTCCGAAATGTACATTTGGTTAATCAAATAAAATTGTGAAGAAAGGTTATTAGTGCTTTATTTATCAAATTCCGATAGTTCATATAGAGAAGTTAGAGAAATTAAATTAAAGAATCAATAAAATTGTAAATCTTTACTTATAATAAAAATTAATACACACTTCAGCTTTATTACTATCTATTGCTAAGCCATCACCTCTTAACGTACCCTCTCATCGAGAAGATTTTATTTTTACGAATACGTACTCGACGAATTGCCGCCGTCCACAAATAGCCGACCGTATAACATTTTACGATTCCAATAAATTCTCGACTCTTGTAATATTTAAATTTTTAGTGCAAATACCGCCTGCAAATAAAATGACCGACCTCGTTTCGTCGGACGATAAAACCGAACTACAAATTTCCTCGTTCATAACGTCTGACCGTATACTGTGCTGTTGTTGGTGTAATTAATCCATCGTTACGAAATGTGAGTGGGTGGGTTGGTGTTCCAGTCCGGACACTCCGGAAGAGACGACGGTTCGACAGCAGGGGACAACACCTGCCGCCAAATGTGCTGGAAATTGCGAGGGTGGTGGAGGACCCTCTGTTGGATGTTTGGTTTTAACTGTTGCGTTTAAGTTTGAAATTAATGTAAACACAAGTTTATGGCTTTTGGCTAGGGTATTTAGAGTAACGAGGAAAAGTCAGAATGGTGGGTTGTAAACTGTCGCAATAAACAAATGGTGTAATGATATGAGAGTTTCTACAACTTGAAAGACCTTCAAAGTTATAAATCCAGTAAAATGCTTCAAACAGTCACTATTTAGCTAAAACAATATGATTGAGTAAGATGATTAAAGGGAAAAGTATATATTTGTTTTTCTTCAATTTTACAAGACTTAAATGTACTGTTTTTAGTTAAATATTTTTGCTGCAATAGCGAAACTAATTATAATAGTGATAAATTAATCAAAATATAAAATTAATCTTATTTCCTACATATACCCTTAACATTTTCCGAAACTATAGTCAACAAGAAAAAAAACAATCCAAAATAAGTGTTTCATTTAGTAGGGAATTTTTTTATTAATAAAATGCTATTTTGTGATAATACTGCACTATGCTGAATTACAAAAATCTTAATATTTGAAATTTTTCAGTTTTCAATTACATTCTTATTGGAAATTTTTAATACCGCAGAGGCGATCACCGGACTTCGTTACGAAGTTATGTCGGACCCCGGAGTATTCGGTAAAAACTTCCGTTCTCCGTGGCCTAGATATGCATATATGGTAAGAGAAGGAGACAATAAAAAGTCGGTGCCTTTTATCAACGGCGGCCGGGGCAAAAAGGCGTCGTAGCCGTCGCCGTCGTATATTCCTGACGCCGGCGTCTAATTAAAGAATAATACGAGCCAGCGCCGGATTAATGTTTACATTCAAGTGTAAACAATTTGCGCGGCGGTTGCTCCGCGCTTTGATGACAATCCGGCGATTTAATTGAATGCAATTCGTTAGCAGACTGGATGATGAGAGGCGACCATTTTAAGAGTATTATTCACTCGTGACAGAATATAAATTTACAGACGAATAATATTAATTTAAATGTAGAATTAAAAATTTAATTAATGACGCAATAAGTTTTTTGAATTGTTTTAATATATCATCTGTTCTGTGAAAATATCAATGATATATTTTAAAAGAGTTTTTAATTATTATCCTTTTAAAATTCTTTACAATAAATATCATTTGTTAACAGTCATCTGTCTACTTTTTTATTTCGTAAACTGTCAATTATCAACTTTGTACTGTCATGTATTAAATTTCCTTTTTTGTTATCAAGGTTCAAGTATTTTAAGCAAATAGTAAATTCTTGTTTTTCAACATTTTGTATATTAACAGTCGCAAACTGTCAACGATCAACTATTTCTAATCACCTAATGTGTGTATATTAATTGTTAACTGTCAATTGTCAATAGTCATCTGTTAATTTTATTTGTCAGCTTTCATTTTTAAAACTGATGTTTTTTGCTTATCGAATAATTGTAGACAAATTTTGTTTAATATATCATGAAGCTACGGTAGTTATTAATTGCCTGGCATAGTTTTATTCGTTTGTTTCTACTAACATGGAATTTATAGCTGTGTTTCTGCAAAAACGTAAGAATTCATTAATCAATGCTTAGTTTCTAGCAATGCTATTTTAATAAATGAAGTTGGAAAAAATTTGATTAATAATCTATAAAGCTACACTAGTTATTAATTGTCTGACACAGTTTTATTCATTTGTTTCCATTAACATGAATTTTACAACAGTGTTTAGCTAAAATTGTCGCTTCTCATTCATTAAAGTTCGGTTTCCAGCAACGCCATTTGTTACTAAATAATTTTGAAAATAATTTGATAGTTAATCCTTAAAACTACAGTAATTTTTGATTGCTTGACATAGTTTTACTTATTTGTTTTTATTGACATTGAAATTACGACGGCGTTTTTGTAAATTAATCAAAAATTCGTTTCTAGCGATGCCATTTTGTTTTAAATAATTTTGTATATCATTTGATCGATAATCCATAAACCTATACTACTTATTGATTGTTTAGCATAATTTAATTCATTTGTTTCGATCAACATGGAAACTACAGCGTGTTCCTGAAAAAACGTCAAATTTCATTAATCAAATTTTGGTTTCCATCAACACTATTTTTTTATTAAACAACGCTAAAAAAAATTGATTGATAATTTATTAAGCTACACTAATATTTGATGGTCTGGCATACTATTATTCATTTGTTTTTATCAACATCAAAATTACAACGATGTTTCTGCAAAAACGTTAGATTTTATTTATTAAAATTTAGTTTCTAGCGACGCTATTTCTTATAAAATAATTTTAGAAAAGTAGTATATCATGAATCTACACTTATTGTTTATTGCTTGGCGTAACTTTATTCATTTGTTTATATTAATATGGAATCTATAATAGTGTTTCTACGAGAAAGTCGGATTTCATTCATTAATGTTAAGTTTCCACCAACGACATTTTTTATTAATTATTAATTGTCAATAATCATCTGATAATTCTATTTGTCAGCTTTTATTTCTAAAACAGACAGTTATTAACTGTTTGCTGCCATCTATCAATTGTTATTATCATTATTATCTGTTATCTTTTATGACTGTCAGGGATTTTTTGTCAGCTGCCAACCGTCAGTTGTCAACTTTTATGTGCCAACTTTCATTAGTTAACTGTAAATTTGTCAAAATATGTTTGTCATATTTTCTTTTTTGAATTATATGTGCCCATTGTTGATTGTCAATTGTCAATAGTAATATCTTGATTTAATTTTTGTAATTGTCAATTATGAACTGTATACTGTCATCTATTACCACCATCATTACCTCTTATAAACTGTCAATTGTCAACTTTATTTATTATACTATTTGGAAGTTGTCAATAATAATTTAGCAAAAGTGGTTTGTCAATTTTTATTTTTTTACACTGACATTTGTCAATTGTCATTTTTTAGTATTTTTGTCATCTGTTAGGACATTCTGTTTTTATTTTCAAAGATCAACTGATAATTGCCAATTATTAACTGAACTGTCAGTAGTTAACTCTCAACGTTTACTTCTCAATTTTTATTTTTTAACTGTTAAATTTTAAATACTTAATTTTTGACCTGTCAATTATTAATAATCTTCTATCAATGAACACTTGTCAACTGTCAATTATCAACAGTCATATGTCTACTTTTTTTTTATTTTTCAAACTGTCAGTTATTAACTTTGTACTGTCATCTCTCTCTCAATTATGATATTTTGTATCAACATTCAAATGTCAACGATCAACTATTTTTAATCATCTGATATGTGTCCTAATTGTTAACTGTCAATTGCCAATAGCTTTCTAAAAAAGGTTAAATGAACTACCACATAGTAACGGTCGCTACCATCATTTTCATTCAATAGCTTTCTGTTAATTTTATTTGTCAACTTTTATTTTTAAAACTGACAATAAATATCTCTAAATTGTCTTTATCATTGTTATCTGTCATCTTTAATGACTGCCAATGGACTTCTGTTAACTGCCAACTATCAATGATTAACTTTTGTTGGTTAACTGTAAATTTGTCAATATCCGTTTGTCATGTTTTTGTTGACTGTCAACAGTCAATAGTCATCTGTTGATTTTATTTATCCATTTTCATTTTTGACGTTTTCAATTATGAACTGTATTCTGTCATTTGCCACCATCATTATTATCGGTTACTAATTATGAATGTCAAGAGTGGTCTGTTTCCTATCAACTGGTATCTGTCAATTATCAACTGTCAATTGTCAAACTCTTATTTTATAACTGTAAATAGTCAATAATCTTTTGTCAACAGCTATTTGTCAGTTTTTATTTTTTAAACTGCCATCTGTCAATCTGTCATTTATTAGAATAATTTATATAATTTTTGAAGATTGATATTTACCAATTAACTGATCTGTCAGTAGTTAACTGTTAACTTTTCATTTTTCATTTATCATCTGTTAAATTTTGAGTACTAAATTATTAATTGTCAATGGATTTTTACCTGTCAATTACTAATAAACATCATGTTAATTGTCAATGTCAATTACCATTTGTTAACTGTCAATTGTCAATAGTCATCTGTTAGTATGTGTATGCTAATTGTTAACTGTCGATTGTCAATAGTCATTTTTTAATTTTATTTGTAAACTTGTATTTTTGAATCTGTCAATTATTAGCTGTTTACTGCCATCTATCAATGATCATTGTCATTATTATCTGTCTTCTTTTATGATTGTCAAGGGTTCTTGTGTCAACTGCCATCTATGTATTGACAACTTTTATGGACTGAGTTTCATTTTTTTTACCTATAAATTATTAATAATCGTTTGTCAACATATGTTTGTCATATTTAATTTCAGAATAGCTAATTGTCATCTGTCAATTTTAATTTTTTTATGTCACTTGACAACTGTTAGACGTCAAGGGTGATCTGCTTTCTATCAACTGGCCTCTGTCAATTATTAGTTATTACCTGTCAACTTTTGTTTGCTAACAATAAATTGTCAATAATCATTTGTTAACAGTTGTTTGTCAGTTTTAACTTTTTAGACTGCTATCTGTCAATTGTCATTTTCATTATTATCTGTCGTTTATTAGAATATTTTGTGTTAATTTTCAAAGATCATTTGATATTTGCTAATTATTAACTGATCTGTCAAAACTGTCAACTTTTACTTTATCAACTATAATAAATTATTGACTGTCAATTGTTTATAACTTGTCAATTACTAATATTCATCTGCAAATTTTAATTCGTTAACTGTCAATTGTCAACGGCCATTTGTATACTTTTTTAAATTTCCCAAACTATCAATTATCAACTTTGTACTTTCATACCTCAATTGTCAGTTATGACATTTTCTATTAACATTTAACTGTCAACGATCAGCTAATACGTGTATGCTAATTGTTAACTGTCAATTATCAATGGTCATATGTTAATTTTATTTGTCAATTTTTATTTTTAAAGCTTCAATTATTAACTGTTTACTTTCATCCCTTAATTATCATTATCATTATTATCTGTCATCTTTTGTGGTGTTCTGTCCACTGCTAACTGTCTAATGTCAACTTTTATGTGTCAACTGTCATTTGTTAACTATAAATAATCTATAATCGTCTGACAACATTTGTTTGTCATATTTTATTTTATGTCTTGAAGTGTATGTGCTAATTGTTGGCCGTTAATTGTCAATAGACATCTGCCTTTTTTTATTGTCAATTATCAACTGTATACTGTCTTCTGTCTCCATCATTTTAAGCTGTTATTAATGATGGCCGTCAAGCGTGATCTGTTTTCTATCAACTGGAAATTGTCAATTGTCAAACTCTTATTTGCTAACTGTAAATTGTCAAAAATCAATTTTCATCATCTGTTTCTATCTTTCTATTAACTGATATTTACCAAATAACAACTGAACTGTCAGTCATTAACTCTCAACTTGTATTTTCCAATTTTCATTTATCAACTGTTAACTGTCATTTGTCAATAGTTATCTGTAAACTTCTGTTTGTCAACTATTAGTTAAAAAACTATTCACTCTTCACTGTTGCCTTTTAACTCTCATCTCAAAATTGTTATTATTATTATTACCTGTTATTTTTTAAAACATTGTCCACGATTAACTATTATTAATCAATTGTTATTTGTATGTTAATTATTAACTGTTAGTTGTCAATACAGTCATCTGCTAATTTTTAGTTTTGAAACTGTCTTTTGTCAATTGTCATTATTATTATTATCTCTCATCTGTTATGGCTGTCAAGGATGAACAGTCTTCTCTTAACTGGTAACTGTCAAATATCAACATTCACTTGTTAACTGTAAAATATCAATTATCAATTTTTCACCATCTGTTTGTCATATTTTATTTTTAACTGTTTACTGTCAGCTGACAGTCGACATTATTATTACAATCTGTTATCAATTATGACTGTCAAGGTAGATCTGTTTTCTATCAACTGGCAATTGTCAATGATCAAGTGTCAATTATCATTTGTCAACAGCTGTTTCTCAGTTTTCATTTTTTTAACCTGCCACCTGTCAATTATTATTTACATTATTATCTGTCATTTATTAGAACGTTTTGTGTTTATTTTCAAAGATAATTGATATTTTCCATTTATTAACTGATTTGTTAGTAATTAACTGTCAACTTTTATTTTCCAATTTACATTTATTAACTCTCAACTGTCAATTGTCGATAGTCATCTGTCAACCTGTATTTGTCAATTTTTATTTTGCAAACTGTCAACTATTTACTGCTGCCTATTATTAATATATGTTATCTATCAGGTCGTTCGTAGTCAACTTTTTAAGTTAACTGTCAACGATCAACTATTTGTTATATGCTCATTAGTAACTGTCAATTGTCAATGGTCAGCTATTAATTTTATTTGTCAATTTTTGTTTTGTTTTTGAAACTTTCATCTGTCAATTATCAATATCAATATTGTCTGCCATCTGTTATGAGTGTCAAGGATGAACAGTCTTCTCTCAACTGGCAACTGTTAATTGTCATCTGTCAATAGTCATTTTTATTATTATCTGTTATCAATTTGACTTTTAAGGGTGGTCTGTTTTGTTATCAGTTGGCATCTATCAATTATCAATTGTCAATTGTCAACATTTATTTTCTAACTGTAAATTGTAAATATTCATTTGTCATCATCTATTTGTCAGTTTATTTTTATTTTTTAAATTGCCGTTTGTCAATTGTCAATTTCATTATTAAAGATCCTTCTATTAACTGATATTTACCAATAATCAACTCAACTGTCTGTCATTGTTTAACTGTCAACTTTTACATATCAATTTTAATTTACAAAATGTTAATTGTCAATTGTCGATAGTCATCTGTCAATTTTTATTTATAAAACTGTCAACTTTGTACTGTTGCTCTTATCACTCAATTGTTATTATAATTTTTATCTGTTATCTATCAGGACGTTCTATGTCAACTTTTCAAGTTAAACTGTCAGCTGTCAACGATCAACTATTTGCTATTTGCTTATTATTAACTGTCAATTGTCAATATTCATTTGTTAACATCTATTTGTCAGTTTTTATTTTTGAAACTAGCATCTATCAATATCAATATTTTCTGTCATCTATTATTATTAGGATGAACAATCTTTGCTCAACTGACAACAGTTAATTGTCAACTGTCAATTGTCATTATCAATATTATTTGTTATCAATTTAACTGTTAAGGGTGATCTGTTTTCTATCAGTTCGCACCTGTAAATTACCAACAGTCAATTGTCAACGTTTAATTTCTTACTGTAAATTGTCAAAATTCATTTGTCATCATCTATTTGTCAGTTTTTTATTTTTTAAACTGCTGTTTGTCAATTTCATTATTAAAGATCCTTCTATTAACTGATATTTACGAATAATTGAACTGAAATGTCAGTATTTAATCGCCAAAATTTATTTTCCAATTTTCATTTACCAATTCAATTAATTTTCGATAGTCAACTGTCAACTTTTATTTATCAAACTGTCGACTCTTTACTGTTGCCTCTTAATTCTCATCACTCAACTGTTATTATTATTATCTGTTAGCTGTCACGACGTTCTGTGTCTACAAACTGTTAACTGTTGACGATAAACTATTTCTAATCACCTGCGTATGCTAATTGTTAACTGTCAGTTGTCAATAGACTTCTGTTAATATTTTATTTTTGAAACTATCGACTGTCAATTATCATCATTATTATTTGCCATCTATTATGACTGTCAAGGAGTAACCGTTTTCTCTCTCAACCTGCAACTGTCAATTTTCAACTTTTATTTACAAATTTCCATTTGTTACCTGTGAATTATTAGTAATCATTTGTCAACATTTGTCTGAGCGCTTTAAATGTTTCAACATCGTCATTTAACCTAACCTAAAGCTTCACACCTATAAAATTCAATTGGTATAATAATTAAAGCCTGGTGATGCCGACCAAAGAAAAAAATTTCCTGATAAATTCATATCCAGCAAAGTTGACATAAATTAGCCTCAAAGTAGTTCTGATTTAAACCCTATGTATTGTTTCTGTGGAGTTGAAAGTAGAGGGTAGGATAGAGGCCACCCACCCACCCTACATATATATATTGATACTTACATCACTGTACTTGTTTAATTTCCCTTACACCAAATCTAAATTTATCTTGATGGTAAATAATTTACAACCACTGTTCTAGCTTGAATCTCATTATATATGCAGGGTGGGTGGGTGGCCACTATCCCACCCTCCATTTTGAATTACAAGCGAGGGTTTTCTTATAAAAAATATACATGAAAAGAGAAGTTTTCATTTCAAATCAAATATAAATCTGCGTCTAATTAAATTTAAATTCAATCAAATACTCACGTATGATCTAATAATTGGAGGGTGGGATAGAGGCCACCCACCCACTCTACATATATACTGGTACTTTCATCACTGTATTTGTTTCAATTCCCTAAAAAAAACACTACATTTATCACGATATTGATAAGTATTTTATAAGCACTGTTTTAGCTTGAATATCATTGTATATATAGGGTGGGTGGGTGGCCACTATCCCGCCCTCCAGCTTTGAATTACTAGCGAGGGTTTTCTTATAAAAAATAAATACTTTAAAACAGAAGTTTACATACTAAATCTAAAATTAATCGGCTTGTAACAAATTTAAATTCAATCAAACCCTTACGTATGATCTATTGGTTGGAGGGTGGGATAGAGGCCACCCACCCACCCTACATATATACTGGTACATTCATCACCGTACTTGTTTCAATTCTCTGAAACAAACACTAAATTTATCACGATGTTGTTAAAAATTTTACAATCACTGTTCTAGCTTGAATTTCATTGTATATGTAGGGTGGGTGGGTGGCCACTATCCCGCCCTCCAGTTTTGAATTACAAGCGAGGGTTTTCATATAAAAAAATACATGAAACGAGATGTTTTCATACTAAATCAAATATAAATCTGTTTCTAATTAAATTTAAATTCAATCAAATACTCATGTATGATCTAATGGTTGGAGGGTGGGATAGAGGACACCCACCCACCCTACATATTTATTTGTACTTACATCGCTGTACTTGTTTCAATTCCCTAAAACAAAAACTAAATTTATCACGATGTTAAATATTTACAACCACTGTTGTTGTTTGAACCTTATTGTATATGTAGGGTGGGCGAGTGGCCACTATCCCACCCTCCAGTTTTTAATTACAAGCGAGGGTTTTCATATAAAAAAATACATGAAACGAGATGTTTTCATACTAAATCTAATATAAATCGGCTTGTAATTAAATTTAAATTCAATCAAGTACTAATGTATGAACTAATGGTTGGAGGGTGGGATAGAGGCCACCCACCCACCCTACATATATACTGGTACTTACATCACTGTACTTGTTTAAGTTTCCTAAAATAAAAACTAAATGTATTATGATGTTGTTCAAAATTTCTTAACCACTGTTTTAGCTTGAATATTATTGCATATGTAGGGTGGGTGGGGGTCCACTATCCCACCCTCGAGTTTTTTTATTACAGGCGATGTTTTTTCATTTGTTTTGTATAAGCTGTCATCTCTTTACTGTAAATTATCCAGCCTGCCTCGTATTAATTATCAAGGGTTAAGTTTTGACTTATAACGGCCAAAATTTTGTAAATATTAATTATTGTGTTCTTTCGATAAAAGCCATATACCGGTTTCGATCTATTTTGAATCTCATCAGTGAGCGTAAGGCAGTTGGAGGCAGAGAAACGAATTTTACTTTGGAGTACTTAACGCTCAGGTTAAACCATCAATCAAGTGCAACGTTTAGTTAATAGATGGCATCTTTATTTAGAGAATTATTAACTAACAAAATCATTACACAACTATAAATTGTTGATAATCATTTTGTCAATTTTGTTATATCTTCTTTTCAATCTAGGCAATAGAAGTAAAAGTTCGTGAGTGTTAAATCTAGCCTCACGAAAGCCCTCCAGTGGCACAAACTGATACTAAACGTTTACGATACGCAGCATTACGTTTTATTTTTGACTCACCCTCGTATAATCTCACTTCACAGTTAATCGATATTACCGGGTACATTATTAAGTTTGTAAGTTCGAATATAACAAACGTATTTCTCCCCCTCCTCCCCATTTCTCTCTCTCCTCCTCCTCTACCTCTGTAATAATACAACGTATTACACATTTCTCATTGTATATGTGTATGTGTGGGCGGGGGTATAAAGAGAAGGCGCAGGATGCGGATTAGCTGTAGGAGTCTTTGCGGGCAACCCAGGTGGCTCGTGCACAATACAAATTGCGAATTAATCCGCACTGATTTATACCGTTGCTCTATTATACACCGGTGACATCAAAGGCAACTCGACTCGAGCTCGAGATGTGATTTTAATCGAAACTTCGCGCATTGATAAACGACGCCCGCAACAACAACAACAACAAGAGTATTCGATTATTTCGTGTATTTGGAATCGTATAATTTGCGCATGACTTGACGTACAACAAATGGTTTATCGAGTAGTAGATTTCGGATTAAATAATAGGATTATAAATAACGCTGAAGTAAACAGGTAAAATCAAATTATAATTCTTTTTAGAATACTATGGCCGTTTAACGGTCGTTGGTTACCACGTTGAGAATAATAGTCTTATAATCGGTACTTGTTCTGCTAATCTCTTGATGGAAATAAATTTTCAAATTCGGAGAAGTAAAACTCTTGTTATGTTCCATTACTTTATTTTCAGATAACTGACACGTGTTTAGGTCCTTGTGAATCATTATCAAAGTTAAAACTCAGTTTTAACTTTGATAATCTGAAAATAAAGTAATGGAACATAACAAGCGTTTTACTTCTCCTAATTTGAATAATAGTCTTATTGGTCACTGCTCAGAACAACTGTATTGTAGTTTTCTCGTACCATTTCCTTAAGTTTTTCAACCAGGAAGTTCTTCTTGCACCCGGTCCACGTTTTCCATCGTTTTTTTCCTTTTATAATTAAATGAAATATTTAATATTTTTCCGGATGTCGCCAAAATATTCAACCTTTCATCTCTTAACAGTTTTCACTATTTCTAGTTCTTTATTCATTATATCGAGGACTCGGTTGTTAGTGACTTTATCCACCCAGCTGATTCTCAAAAATTATACTAAGTTAATTAATTTTTAGAAAAACCATGTGATACATATTTCATTTAATGTTTTTAACATAACAAATAAATATTTCACAGATTATTCACTTGATTTATTGATAATTAATATAAAAATCAACTGTTTAAATTTGATTTAAGATCCCTTTGTTAAACCTAAAAAAAATATCTAACCATTCCAGGTTAAATACACACACGGTTAAATGGATTTCCCGTATCGGGAAATAACACTTGGCTGAATGCAAGTATCTGGTGGATTTACATAACGAGAGAGCCTCTCTTTGGCAGTAACATGCTAAACGCCAGAATTTCGTTTGATGTTCACCGATCCGATTATACTAGCCAGTAGGTTTCAATGATCTACACACACACACACACACACACACACACGAGCACCTGTAATCGTAATCCCTTCATTCGATTAAATATTCACCGTTGAAATATGACGTTGTGATATTCGGCGAAAATCTAAAAAATAATACGTTGCATTAATTAAACCCGGCCATCTATTAATATTTACCAAATTTATAAATTTATCAATAAATATGATTGAATAGCTTAGTTAAAACTTGAATTATTTTGCGTACATTTATCCTCGTTGAAAAATGCGTCCGCGTTTTGTGGGATAGAGCCGCCGTAAATCAACCGCAGTCGCTTTATTATTTCTCACTGTGAAAAATTACTCCATAAATTCGAAATAAATGATTCGTATTATATCAGGCCGGATATTTCGTTAATTTATTTTAACTGGAATAATACATCACAATAACCTAACAATTAGAATTTGTATTGGTCATCAGTTTCTATCAAAACAATTGCCATCAAAATAAAACTTCGTAAATCAATTAAAAACATACTCAGAGTTTATATTTCAGTCAATATAATACTAGCCCATTGTCATGTTTAAGAATAATCTCGAGTAATTGTAAGAATTGCTTAAAAGAAATTTCTGAACATTTTAAGCGTTGAAAAAAAAATCAAAACAATTGCCATCGCCAAAAATCTTCCCCACATACTTATAATTTACATTTTAGTAATTATAGAATTCTCCCATTGCCAGATTTTGAGATATTCCCAAGTAATTACAGAATTTACTTTAGGAACATGTTAAGACATTTTAACGTCCTAAAAAAATATTAAAACAATTGCTATCAACGCAGAACTTTCTAAATGCTTTCAAAACACACTCAAATTTTGTATTTTTTAAATTATATAATTCTACGATTGTTAAATGCTGGAAAATTTTTAAATAATTACAGAAATTACTTTAGAAGATTTCAGCGACGTAAAAAAATTATAAAACAATTGACATCAAGACAAAACTTTCCAAATCTATCAAAACCATACTCAGTATTCCTATTTTGGTAATTATAAAATTTTCCTATTGCCAGATTTTGAGGTATCCTCAAGTGATTATAGAATTTACTTTAGTAAATTTAAAAAAAAATTTAACGCTTTAAAAAAATATCAAAACAATTGCCATCGCCAAAAATCTTTCTAAACCTATTAAAAATATATTAATAAGTCCAATTTTGGTTATTGTAAAAATCTCCTATCGAAACATTTTGAGGTAATTACAAGTGATTACAGAACTTACGTTAGAAAATATTCTAAACATTTCAGTGTCGTTAAAAAAATATGAAAACAATTGCTATCAACAAAAATACTTTTTAAATGCATCAAAGCCTAGACCTAAATTTTTATTTTGGTTTTTATAGAGTTCTCCATTGTCAGATTTTGGGATAATCCCAAATAATCACAGAATTTATTTTACTAAATTTTCTAAACATTTTAACGCCGGAAAAGAAATACCAAAACAATTGCCATTAGCACGAAATTTTTCATATCAATCAAAAACATAGTCAAAATTACTAATTTGGCAATGATAAACATTTTTCATTGCTAGATTATGGGATAATCGCAAGTTATTGCACAATTTATTTCAAAGAATTTTCTAAACAATTTAACGCCGTAAAACGCTATTAAAACAATTGCCATCAACACAAAAACTTCTAAATTCATTAAAAACATACTCAGAAATTCTATTTTGGTAATTACAAAATTTTCTCATTTTCAGATGTTAAGATTTCCGCAAAAGATTACAAAATTTAATTCAGAAATGTTTAAAAACATTTTAGCGCCTTGAAACAAGTTCCAAAACAATTGCCATCAACACAAAACTTTATAAATCCATCAAAAAACATACCCAGAAATTATGTTCTTGTAATTATAAAATTCCCTCATTTCCATATTTTGAGATATCCGCAAGTGATTACAAAACTTACTTCAAAAATTTTTGTAAACATTATAGCGCCTTGAAAGAAATTCCAAAACAATTGCCATCAACACAAGACTTTCCAAATACATCAGAAGTTCTACTTTGCTAATTATAGAATTTTACCATTGCCAGATTTGGAGATATCCTCAAGTGTTTATTGAAGTTACTTTAGGAAAGGTTTGAAACATTTTAAGCGTTTAAAAATATATAAAAACAATTGCTATCGTCATTTTTTTTTCAAAATCTATTAAAATCATACTCATAAATCTTTATTTGTTTATTGTAGAATTTTCTTATTACCAGATTTTGGGATAATCCCAAGTGATTCTAGAAATTACGTTAGAAAATATTCTAAATATTTCAGTGTCGTAAAAATATGAAAACAACTGCTATTAACAAAAAACTTTCCAAATGCATCAAAAAACATACTCAAATTTTTATTTTCTTAATTATAGAATTCTTCCATCGTCAGATTTTGGGATAATCCCAAATAATTACAGAACTTATTTTAGGAAATTTTCTAAGCATTTAACGTCGACAAATAAATACCAAAACAATTGCTATTAGCACGAAATTTTCCAAATCAATCAAAAACATAACCAGAACTTCTAATTTGGTAATTATAGAATGTTTACATCGCTTAATTTTGGGATAATCCCAAGTGATTACAGAATTTAGATCTTTTGAACTAAATTCTTTCTAAACATTTAAAAGTCGTAAAACGTTATCAAAACAATTGCCATCAATACGAATTTTTCAAAAACCATCAAAAACATACACAAAAATTCTATTTTAGTAACTATAAAATTTTCTCATATCCGGATTTTAAGATTTTCGCAAAAGATTACAAAAATTAATTCAGAAATTAAAAAAAAACATTTTAACGTCTTGACAGAAATTCGAAAACAATTGGCATCAACACAAAACTTTCCAAATATATCAAAAATATACTCAGTATTTCAATTTTGGTAATTATAAAATTTTCCCAATGCCAAATTTTGAGATATCCTTGAGTGAATATAGAACTTACTTTAGGATGGTTTGAAAATTTTTTAACCTCTAAAAATATATCAAAACAATTGCTATCGCCAATTTTTTTCTCTAAATCTATTAAAAAAATACTCACAAGTCTTAATTTTGTTATTGTAGAATTTTCCAATTGTCAGATTTTGGGATAATCCCTAATGATTACAGAAATTATGTTAGAAAATATTCTAAACATTTTAGTGTCGTAAAAAAGATATGAAAACAATTGCCAACAACAAGAAGCTTTACAAATGCATCAAAAAACATTCCAACATTTTTATTTTAGTAATTATTGAATTCTCCCATTGTCAGATTTTGAGTTAATCCTAATTAATTACAGAACTTATTTTACTAAATTTTCTAAACATTTCAACGCCGGAAAAAAATACTAAAACAATTGCAATAAGCACGAAAATTTCTAAATCACTCAAAAACATACTCAGAATTTCCAATTTGGTAATTATATATTTTTTCATTGCTAGATTTTAGGATAATCCCAAGTGATTTCAGAATTTACTTCAAAAGATTTTCTAAACATTCAAAAGTCGTAAAACGCTATTAAAACAATTGCCATCAACACAAAACTTTCCAAATTCATCAAAAACATACAGAGAAATTCTATTTTGGTAATTATAATATTTTCTCATTTCCAGATTTTAAGATTTTCTCAAAAGATTACAAAACTTAATTCAGAAATGTTTAAAAACATTTCAACGTCTTGAAATAAATTCCAAAACAATTGTCATCAACACAATACTTTCGAAATATATCAAAAATATACTCAGTATTCTAATTTTAGTAATTATAAAATTTTTCCATTGTCAGATTTTGAGATATCCTTGAGTGATTATCGAACTTACTTTAGAAAAGGTTTGAAACATTTTAAACCTCTAAAAAAATATCAAAACAATTGCTATCGCCAATTTTTTTTCTAAATCTATTAAAATCATACTCAAAAGACTTAATTTGGTTATTGTAGAATTCTCCAATTGCCAAATTTTGGGATAATCCCTAATGATTACAGAAATTATGTTAGAAAATATTCTAAACATTTAAGTGTCGTAAAAAAGATATGAAAACAATTGCCATCAACAAGAAGCTTTACAAATGCATCAAAAAACATTCCAAATTTTTTATTTTAGTAATTATTGAATTCTCCCATTGTCAGATTTTGAGTTAATCCTAATTAATTACAGAACATATTTTACTAAATTTTCTAAACATTTCAACGCCGGAAAAGAAATACTAAAACAATTGCAATAAGCACGAAAATTTCTAAATCACTCAAAAACATACTCAGAATTTCCAATTTGGTTATTATAAATTTTTTTCATTACTAAATTTTGAGATAATCCCAAGTGATTACAGAATTGATTTCAAATTGTGTTCTAAACATTTTAACGTCGTAAAACACTATCAAAACAATTGCCATTAACACAAAATTTCAAAAACCATCAAAAACATACACAGAAATTCTATTTTAGTAACTATAAAATTTTCTCATATCCGGATTTTAAGATTTTCGCAAAAGATTACAAAAATTAATTCAGAAATGTTTAAAAACATTTTAACGCCTTGAAATAAATTCCAAAACAATTGCCAACAACACAAGACTTTTCAAATATATCAAAAATATACTTAGTATTCCAATTTTGGTAATTATACAATTTTCCCATTGCCAGAATTTGAGATATTCTCAAGTGATTACAGAACTTACTTTAGAAAAGGTTAGAAATATTTTAACGCTTTACAAAAAATGTCAAAACAATCGCTATTGCCAAAAAACTTTCCAAATCTATTAAAAACATACTCATAAATTATATTTTAGTTATTGTAGCATTCTCTTATTGCCAGATTTTGGGGTAATACCAAGCGATTACAGAACTTACGTTGGAAAATATTCTAAACATTTCAGTGATTTAGAAAGAATATGAAAAAAATGCTATTAACAAAAAACATTCCAAATGCATCAGAAAACATTCCAAAATTTTTATTTTGGTAAATATAGAATTCTCCCTTTGGCAGATTTCGGAATAATCACAAATAACTACAGAATTTATTTTACTAAATTTTCTAAACATTTTAACGTCGGAGAAGAAATACTAAAACAATTGCCATTAGTACGAAAATTTCTATATCAATCAAAAACATACTCAGAACTTCTAATTTGGTAGTTATAGATTTTTTTAATTGCTAGATTTTGGAATAATTTCAAGTGATTATAGAATTTACTATAAAGAGTTTTCTAAACATTTTAAAGTCGTAAAACAGTATCAAAACAATTGCCATCAACAACAAAATTTCAAAATCTATCAAAAATATACACATACATTTAATTTTGGTAATTATAAAATTCTTTTATTATTAGATTTTGGGATATTCTCAAAAGATCACAAAACTTAATTAAGAAATTTTTAAAAACATTTTAGCGTCTTGAAAGAAATTCCAAAACAATTGCCATCAACACAAGACTTTTCAAATACATCAAAAATATACTCAGAAGTTCTACTTTGGTAATTATAGAATTCTGCCATTATCAGATTTTGAGATAATCCCAAGTAATTACAGAGCTTATTTTACTACATTTTCTAAACATTTTAACGTCGGAAAAGAAATATTAAAACAATTGCCATTAGTTCGAAAATTTCTATATCAATCAAAAACATACTCAGAACTTCTAATTTGGTGATTATAGAATTTTTTAATTGCTACATTTTGGGATAACCCCAAGTGATTACAGAATTTACTTCAAAGAGTTTTATACTATCAAAACAATTGCCATCAATACGAAACTTTTAAAATCTATCAAAAACATACTCAGAAATTCTATTTTGGTAATTACAAAATTTTCTCATTTCCAGATTTTAAGATTTCCTCAAAAGATTACAAAACTTAATTCAGAAATGTTTAAAAACAGATTAACGTCTTGAAATAAATTCCAAAACAATTGCCATCAATACAAATCTTTCCAAATATATCAAAAACATACTCAGTATTCCTGTTTTGGTAATTATAGAATTTTTGCATCGCTAGATTTTGGAATAAACCGAAGTGATTAAAGAATTTATTTCAAATAGTTTTCTAAATATTTGAAAGTCGTAAAACGCTATTAAAACAATTGCCATCAACACAAAAATTTCTAAATTCATCAAAAACATACACATAAATTCTATTTTGGTATTTATAAAATTCCCTCATTTCCAGATTTTAAGATTTCCTCAAAAGATTACAAAACTTAATTCAGAAATTTTTAAAAACATTTTATCGCCATGAAAGAAATTCCAAAACAATTGCCATCAATATAAAACTTTACAAATATATAAAAAACACACTCAGTATTCCAATTTTGGTAATTATTGAATTTTCCTATTATCAGATTTTGACGTATCCTCAAGTGATTATAGAATTCACTTTAGAAAATGTTCAAAAACATTTTAACGCTTTAGAAAATATATCAAAACAATTGCCATCGCCAAAAATTTTTCCAAATGTATTAAAAACATACTCAAAAGTCATATCTTGGTTATTCAACAATTTTTCTATCGCTAAGTTTTGAGATAATTCCAAGTAATTATAGAGCTTTCAAAATATTAACTATTTCGTAAGTCTAGTAGAAAAAAAAACTAAACAATTCTTTAATTTCATCAACACACGTAAGATATAAATTGCCAAATAAAATATACACAACGTTTAGTGTTAATTGGCGCAGTCGTTAGGATTTCAAGATCAATTATTATTGTTTACTCAATATCAAATTGAATAGGAATTTAAAATTCATTGTTTGACTATTGTGTCATTAGAGAAGGAAGGAATTTAAGAAGATGCAAGTTATGATACAACAATTTGTGAATTTATCTTGTTTCACATTATGATATGACTTATTTTTTTTTTAGTTAGCAACATCGTAAAGTAACTTTGAAACAAAATATTTACAAATATTTTATCGGCAACATCTCGCAAACTTTTCACACTGTTGACAAGTAGGCGCAATTCCAAACTTTTCCGCACATATTTCCCCGGAAAACTTTAGCCCCCTCCCCCCTCTTACCACCCCACCGACATTATAATGTTACACACTCTTATCTAATCTGTTCCAAAGTGTTTTATACAGCGACGTGCGTCCCTCGCGTCGCCGCGTAATAAAATTACGGCGTCGTCCTTCTTCTCATCCTCTTTCTTCGCCTTCTTCGAATTTCCTCGATGGCACATTAAAACACATCTCCGGCGACACATAAAACGCAATTTGCCGCGTTCGCGTCAACACAAAATAAGATAATGGATCTCACTAGCGTGCAATAAAACCGCCCAATATTAACCGCGAACTAGAAACCACCCCATATCGAGTGGCGGTGGTGGCGGTAACTTGGGGGTGGAGGAGCGCACCAAACTCGATCGACACGACCCAATTACCGGCACGACCCTTCGTTAATGGGTGGGTGATTATGCGGTGAGAATGGCGATCGTCGGAATTATTGGATCGCAATTTATTTGTATTTTCCTCGCAATAAACAGTTAATATGCTAATTCTTCCTAATGTCTTAAAAGTTGGTAATAATAGTTAATCATTTTTATTTGATAAATCGTAATTTAAATGTATATGTAATAAGTGGAAACTTAATATACTAGTGAAAATAGGTGAAATAAGTAATTATTGAGACTTCTACTTCGTTATACATTTTGTGGTATACTTTATAACTTGGTAATTAGTTATTTCGCCTTGCCTAATTTTTCTTCGTGCACTATAATATTATAATCGATACTACTAATATTTTTTGAATAATCCCGACGGATTTATTTCGCTCGTTTGTGTGGAAACCGTGAATTATTTCAAGAGTTTTAGATAATGCAGTTGGTTTGTTTGTCGACGATTATTTGTGAACTTTGTGGATAAATCACGTATTCGTAAAGTTTAGACGTTGCTAATGAACGAATTGAAAGTTTAAAATTGTGCCCTGCGCTGAATTATTTCAGTCGGTGCTTTATATTTTATTGAAATCAAATTTAAGTGCGATTTATTGAGGGGAAAAGAAAATCAGAATTTCTACTTTATGCTTTTTGTCTATTGTAAAATAATGATGATGTTTAATGTCTTAAAATTAATCAAGGTATTGCACTAAGAAGATCTTGATGATATTCGATTGTTCAATAGTTTAATCCCATTAAGATTTTTACCCAATCTAACAATGAAATAAAAAAATATGTTGTCATAATTTATACAATCGTAATTTCACACACAACTTACGCATGATGAAATGCTAATTTCAAATTATCCATATTACGATGTTTAATAAGAGAAGCTACCAAGAGATCTATGTCAATTGGAAGTACACCACGGCCAAAAGGGTGAAAAACAGTGCTTATCAACGTTGGTAACACTGTATTTTACAGCATCAGGGTTGAATAATTTAGAACAATAATTGTATGGAGAATATTATTATTGTTCTATATAATTCAATCCTGATACTTTAAATATCGTATGAAATTCAACCCGTTTACCCCTTTAAATCTAAACGATCTATTTCTTATCATAAAATCACACCCTCTGTAAAATTTACATAATTTCCTATGCTTCTAATTACTTATATACTTCTACTTCTATAGATATTGTACTGAATTACAAACTATTTATCTATTTACAATTTATTAATAAAAACAATACATTTTGTTACTTATATCATTTAAGTTTTTTATTTTGTTAAAGATAAATAGTTTTTGTATTGAATATTAAAGCTCGACGTTAATGGCAATTAGCCTAACATTTACGTTCGGGGCGGCTTAGGAACCAATTTAGATGGAAATTAAATTTAACAGCACGTTTAGCACGTTTAGCTTTCCATTCTCCCCCTCATTTTCAATTATATTTAATCACCGTTACAATTATAACTACTTCCGAGGAAAGTCCTACTTTCCCCGTAAGACTCTAAATGTGTATATTTATTTTCCGGTCCTCTAATATTATAGGCTTGAGTTTTGATGGCTGGGTTTTATCCCTAATTGGGACTTATAAGGGAAATAACACGAGAATTCCTAATTATATTTTATTACGCAATTAAACGCACGCTTATTAATTAAAATATATTTTTCTCCAATAAAATGTGCATCAATAAATAACGAGAAATTTTGCAATAATTTATTATATAGAATATACACGTTAACTTAGTAAATTTATTAAATATTTATCAGAAATAACAGTTATATTTCATCTCAACAAATATCATTGATTTCGGTTAAAATTCACCACATTTAAAGACGAAATTTAAGAGGTGAAGTTGTGTTGTGTAAATCAATTTAGAAGTGCGTAATAATAACAATTAATTTTGCTTTATAGTATGTGAATTTAAGCAATGTTTTTAGTAGTTGCCCGGCGCATCCACCATAAATTCAAACATAGTAAAGAGAAGGGAGAATTATTTAGTCAAGTCTATATGCAATAATTAGTTTTTTAATGCTAATATTTTTATTAAACTGTTTCAGCATAATTCTTTTCCAAATGTCTAAGTTTTTAGCATTTTTTATGTTTTTGTTATCATTTATCAAAATACTAAAATACTCCACCAGATTTTACTGATGATCTAGCATGTTTTCTTTTAGATTTTCTTTTTTTTAAGCTACTAAAATAATAATAATAATAATAATAATTTTATTATACGGAATCTCCTTTACAAAAAACAATACTGCATATATTTAAAATACAAAATAAACATAAAGTAATACAAAAAGTGGTTTTAAAATTAAATTATCCAACCCCAATGATTCAATAAAAATCATAATTCAATGTTCCTCAATGTTACTCTTAACGTAAATAAATTAACTAAAATGACAAAATATACAAAATAAAATATAATAAATAACATATATAAAAGTAATAAAATAGATAAACAAATAAAATGACACGGTTAAAAAAGTAAAATTAATCAAATAAATAAATAAAACAATATAGATAAAATAGCTAAAATAAGTAAATAAATAATATAAATAAAATTAATAAAATGCGTTGTATCACACATATTACAGACTAGGTGTGTGCAAAAGCACATATCACAGATTGAATTACATTAAAAAAGGTAAATTACACACACGACAAAATAAATAAATAAGACAAACAAAATGCTTCTGTTTTACTGATTAATCTGAACTCCCCTAGATTTAAAAAAAAAATTTCTTCTAGATTTCCTTTAGAAATGTTCTTTAGATTTCTACAATTTTTATTTGCGATTCTAAAATTTGCTGTTTATATTTCAAGTTTGCCAAAAATTTTCTCATTAATTTCTAGAATTTTCTTCAACTGTTAATAATATTCTCTTTTAAATTTTACTAATTAACAAAGACGTTTTTGGATTGTAAGAATTGTTTAGGATTCTAAAACATTGAGCATTTTTAACTTTTTTGAAAGCCATTAATTTTTTACAGACATTTAGTTTATAATGTTTTTTTGAGGACCAAAATTGTTGCTTAAGATATAGAAAATGTTTGCATTATTCCTTTGTATTTCTAGATCTTTTTGAAAGTTTTAAAAATTATATAGAAAAAATGCTACATACCTTTTAAAACTCTCGAAAAGATCTAGAACATTCAAAATTTTAGGAGTTTGTTTCTGAATTCTAAAATTTATTAGCATTGTCTCTTCTGTTATTAAAAAATTTTAAGATGGCAAAATCTTTCAACAATGTTTCTTATTGAATCCTAAAAAAATCTACCTACTCTACTAATTTTATTTTCAAGATTTTGATATTAATATTAACTTCTAAATTTCAATAAATATCTAACGTGATTCTATAAATTCTAAGATTTTTTTAGGATCTTATATATTTATATTATGTTCTGTTGATTGTTGGAATCGATAAAAAAATTATTACATTTTTTAATTCCTTTCCCAAATATTCTTTTTTGTAGAGCTCAAACATTTCAGTCTTGATTTCAATATGTTTATCAAATAAATAATAATAAAAATAATAATTTTCGCTATGTTTTTTTAAATTATTTTCAAAAGGTTTAAAAATTTTCAATAATTTTACTTTTGGATTTCTAGAAATTTCTTGAGGACGCTTTTTTCATAAGTTTTTGCTTTAAATGTAGATTCTTTAATCGATAATTTCTTAAGACTTTTTAAAATTTCATCATTATTTTCTCTTATTTTTAAATTTATTTCGAAATTTCTACAAATTTCCATAAACTTTTTTCCTCTTTGTTTTGACGCTAAAAATGTATGCTTAGAGTATAATTTTTTTAGCATTCATCTTTTATATTACTAGCCACTTTTCAAAATTTCTTAAATTTAGCATTAAATTCAATTATTCAATTTTGTTTTAGAATTTTAAAATGTTTTTTCTATTGCTTAATCATCTTAAAATTTTACATTAACTTTTCTTACAGATTAATGCAATTATTCAGAATTCTTAACATTCTCTTCTAAATATCATTGAGTATGTAAAATGTTTATTCTTTTAAATTTAAATTTTTTTTTTAGGATTCTAAAAGGTTTTTGTTCTGTTATTTAATCTAAACGATAATTTCCTTTTTAAATTTTTAGCTTTGCTCCGCATATTTTAAAACTCTAAACTCTAAAGTTTTTCAGAAATTTTTCTCTTAAATTTCTAGAAGTTTTTTAATATTCTATAAGTAATTTAGAAAATTTAAAAAGTAAATAAATAAGGTAAGAGCACATACATATTGTAAAAGCAATTTTAATTAAAAACCTCAGACAATTTTTAGAACTTAAAAATATAGAAATCTAAATAAACGTTAATGAAATAATTATCGAAAGCAGAAACTTCTTGAAAACTATAGCTTCCTAGAGAGACTTCAAAAATCAAAAGAAAATATTCTTTAAACTTACAGCGTTCTCGAAAATAGTTTAGAAATATGGGGAAAATGCTGAAATTTTCAAAATTCAAAAAGAGACATTTACAAATAGATTAATCAAAAAGATATCAAAATGGACTCGTACGGTTTTTAGTCGTGAATGCACTGTCAGTTAAAAATATATCGAATATTCTAGGAAGAGATGAAAAATAATTAAAACTCTGTAGTTGCAACAAGTTCATAAATAATATTGCAAATCTATGATAATTCTCGAAAAAAAAAAATTAAAATTATTAAAGAATAATGCAACAAAATTTGATAGCTGTATCAAAATGTTTTGGTAAATTTTAGCTCTCGAGAAAGTTCTAGAAATCCAAAAGAAAAATTGTTGATTAATTTTTTTTGCTTCCGAATTTTTTTTTCAAATATTTAGTTTAGTTTATTTACTTTACAAGATCTATAAAAATGATACAAAAATACATACATAAATAAAAATAATCACTTTGAAATTTGAAACATAGATCTTAAAAAAAATGTTTAAGGTTACAAAAATATAAAAGAGAAAACAAAACAAACATTTTATAAAGTTACAAAATTCTTAAAATACAAAAATCAATCAAATATATAAGACAATATTAAGAACTCTTGAAGATATTTGTATGAATCTGTAAGAAAAATTGTTGGACAATTTTGAGAGATGATAGAGCAAGAGAAGAGACATTGCTTAGAAAATTTTGAATTTTAAAATAAAATTGTATGAATCTGAATAAAAAAAATTTATTAGAAAATAATGCTAAAAATTCTTATATCGAAAGCAATTATGAGAGAAACTTCTAGAAATCCTGCTGAAACTTTTGAAAATGTAATAGATAAATTAACATTTTAGGAAAATCTTAAAATACAAAAAACAATGTTAGATAATTAGTAAAACTTGAAAATTTTTGGAAAATCTTGAAATACAGAAGCAACAAAAATAATATTTGTAGTAAATTTTAAACGAAAATTGTAGAAAGCTGAATTTAAAACTTTTAACTTTAAACTGTTATAACCCTCGAAAAAATCTAATAATCTGCTTAAGGAAACAACAACTAGATCAAAACATTCTGGAAAAGTTTAGGGTTTACGAAAATCTTCTAAAAATGTCGAAGAAACAATTTCTAGAAAATTTTAGCGTTTTTGAAAGAAGGTTAAATTAAAAATGCAAAAATTACGAAGATGTAGGCTAAAATTTTGAGAAAAATATTTTAGAATCCTAAACATCTCAAAATATAAAGAAAAGTAAGATAGATAATTTATACAAGAAATTTCTAGGAATATAAAAATAAAATTGGTAGAAAATTTCCAGCTCATAAAAAGCAGCAGATTGGACGTTGCTAAAAAAAAAATGGAATTTTTAGATAAAATTGTAGAAAAGTGGAATAAAATTGTTGGCTATTTTTAAGAATTTTCAAACATTCTAGGAATCTAAAAGAATAATTCTAAACAATTCTATGCCTAAAGTAAAAACTCTTAGAACAGCTAGCAAAAAAAAGGGAAATCATGGTAAAAATTTTGGAAATCTAAAATTGAAATTATCGATTAGATTATTCCACAGAACATTTGAAAATCCTAAATACAATTCTTAAAATGAGAAACATATACAAGATAAATTTTTCTTATAATTATCTAACCTGTTTTTTTTTACATTTAAAGTGTTTTTTCAGGCTTATAAAATGTTTATGTTTTGTAAATATAATCAATAATTTCTCTTTTAGATCTTTAAACTTATTTCGAGAGCTCTAAAATTTTCCAAAACCCTTTCTTTTGCATTTCTAGAAGTTTTTTTCGAGGACTCTAAAATTTTCAAGATCTACGTTTAATCTTTTCGCATTATTTATTGAATCACTTTCTCATTGTGAAACAAACCAAGTGTAATTTAATTTAAACCTTCATAAGTAATTTTCGCATTATTCTTTTAGATTTCTAGAATTTTTTTCGGGAGTTCTAAAAATCATTTTTTATTTAGATTTCTTCAAATTATTTCTAGGATTCTAAAATGTCTCCTTAAATTTCACTAAGTATCTAAGGTGTTTTGTAGATTTTAAGAATATCTAAGGATTCTGAAATGTTTACGTTCTGTTAATTAATCTAATCAATTTTTTTTTTTTGATGTAGAATTTTTATATTTTTAACCTGTTTTCGAGAGCTCTAAAATTTTCCAGAAACTTCTTTTCTGCTTATTTTTCTAAAGGAGATTCCGTAGATAAATTATTATTAATATTATTATTATTATTATATCTAGAAATTTCCCTCAGAGTTTAATGCTTAAGATATAAAAGTATTTAGAATTCTTGTTTTTTTAGATTTTCAGCAATTTTTGAGAGTTCTATAAATTGTACATCATATCTTCATTCAGATTTTTCCATTTTTCTTTTAAAATTCAAATTTTTTAACAATGTTCCTGTTCTTGACTTTCTCATAATTTTTTAACATTTTTTTTTCTTATTATTCTCTTCTAAATTTCACCAATTATCTAACCTTTTTTTTTAGATTTTAAGAATGTTTCTATATGATTCTAATATGTTTCTGTTCTCTTTGTTAATTTAGGTTTTTACAGTTTTCAGCATTTTTATTCGTATTTTAAAACTTGTTTAGAGTTTTAAATTTGTCTTCTGGGTTTCTAGATATTTCTTGAGAACGTTTAAAATTAAAAAAAAAATGCATTTTAGATATAGAATTTCTGAGTATTATTCCTCCAGATTTTGAGAAAAAACAATGTGCCTCATTCACTTATCTTACTAATTTAGTTTTAGAATTATATTTTTTTACCAATATATGTGTTGTTTATGATCTCGAAATTTTCCAACAATTTTTCTTGCTTCGAGAATTCTTAATATTCTTCTTCAAATTTCATTAAATATTTTAAATGAATGGTTTGAGTTGAAAAATTAAATTTTCTAGAGATTTCAAAAATTCTACGATGAGAAACTCCAAAGTAGGAACATTTTTGATAGTAAGGATCTTAAATAGTATTAAAAATTAATCGGTTTATGTTTTAATTGAAAATTTCAAATATCATCAGAGATTCTAAATTTAATTTTTGGCAATTTTGGCAACAGAGTGTTTTAATTTGGGGATTTTGTGATGGGAAATTTAAGGTTAAGGGATATTTAAAGCGAAAGATTTTGTTGAGATTTTATATAGCATTTCTTTTTAAATTTGTGATGTATTTTAATAGATAAGAATTAATTAATATGAACATAATTTGGGACAAAAAATACAAAGTTACAAGATTTTGTAGCAATTTTTTTTAATAGTGTAAAAATTTGTCAGTAAATAATTTGACTACTAAAGATGGAATTTTGGGTAATATTAAAGAAGTTTAGGGTGTTTAGAGGGAAATTTCTCTTCCTGAATTCTAGAATTTCTCTTCATTTTATTTTGCTTTATTTGAATTTTTGGTTTTCTGTTCAAATTTCTATATGTTTTTTCGACCAAATGTATTTCAAAATCAGTTTCTGAATATATTTTTTTAAAGAGAACACGCTAATGTGTACACATTACCTGGTGCTCCCATACAAAATATTAAATATATTATGCAAAAGCGGGAGGTAGGAATTCCTCGCGAACAGCGGAGAGCTAATTTACAAGTTAATTGCATGCAAATCTCGGCAATAAATTACGTATATTCGCTGTAATTATAGCAGTCGTAAGTAGCGTTCCGTTTATTTATATAATGCACTTTGTTTTAATGTGTAAAATTAGATGAAAAAAAAGTACTCATAATTACCTTTATACCACTAATACACGCAATTTTAACATTAATATATAAAACAGTTTAGTAACAGATATTAGAAATTTTATCAATAATATTAAGATAAATATGAATTTAAAAAAAATCATTGTCATATTGTTAATTACATGTAAATTTATTTCCATTTTTTCTGTAAATAAAGATGTTGGTATATTATTTAGTTATAAATATATTTTTAATTAATTAATTGCAACTGTATATAACGGTTGAGGTTATAGTTACAAAATAAATCTTGTGATTAATATTAATAAAGTTCAGTTTCCCTTAAAATTCCTTCTTAATTATATCTATTTTTCCATTATTAAATGTAGTTTATATTGTTGGTTTCTGAGTTACCTGAAGAGAAATTTCAATTAATAAAACACGTTCACAATTTATTTTGTATTTGCTAAATGTACATCTAGTAAATACAAAATAAATTGTGAATAAAGTGAATTCTAACGTGTTTTATTAATTAAATATTGTGTTAATGTTTATAAGCGAAATAAGATTATTTTACATCAATTATTAAATACATTGTTAATGCCTTAGGCGTAATAATTCAATTCTAATATTCGACCCTCTTGCTTAAATAATGTACATAATATATTGGGAACGAACGAGTACCCTCGGAGACCTTCCTAGATTTATGGATATCCCTTAAGTGCTCGTATTCCATGAAACACAAAATCTGCTTTATAATCGAATATATACGCGTAAGAGTGGGGGGTGGAATATTACCCTCGCGAGATACATTTAATTTTGCATAATGATTTTAACATAGTTAATTTTTAAAATAAAGTTATTCAATTTGTTGGATCGATAAATCCACCTATTTTTCCGACATGAAGAAAAGTTTTTTTTTTATAGGTAGGCGAGAAATCATCCGGTATAAATCAGTCATTGTGAGAGACGCCCCCGCGAAAATATCCGCCACGGGTTAAAAACAGGAAGAGGCGCGATACATCAAATGGCGGGTGGGTGGGCGACTGTGGAGAGGGATCGATGCCGGTGCGGAATAAGGAAAGAAAGGACGACGGCGTAATTTCCTGGGTGAATAGCGGAGGTCGATAATGTTATGAGTTATAATGTGATTTACACAATTAATTTATAACACTTAAATTTTAAGAAATGACAAGAAACTTATTATAAAAAGCGATTTAGGACTTATAAAGGGTCGTCCTATGATTTTACTTAAAGTGATATGGATATGAGAAGGAGTGTCACGATTTTTAGACCGTGAAAGGAATTCTATTATAGCTTGAAGGCTTAGGATGACGAAGGTATGAATTTCTTTCAATTTAAAGAGCAACCACGAGGATGAATTGTATACGTATTTTATTTCCATCATCTAATCTGCTAAGGGAAATCAGTATACACGATAGAAATTACGAGTAAGTTTTTTAAATTGAAAACAACACACGTTTCGATGAATTAAATTCTCATTTAACCAATGATGAAACATTTTTATATATTAACCTCTAATTAACACACATTTCTTCAAAAAATATTTTTTACAACAACTAATGTATTAAAAGTATTCTTTAATTGAAAAGACGATTCCATCAAGTTCACCACACTTAAATAAAGAACCTTAATGACTTTTATTTATCAAACACACCTTGTATAATAATTCATACGTCATATCATGTATTAAACTAATATTTTAAGCAAACGATATACACCTATTTACACTTTCAATCCTAAAACACCCTAGTTAGACTCTCCTCTACTATTATTAACTCTCTACAAATAAATTCTAATTCTGTACTTCCCCTAATTAATTCTCATACCATCTAAATTTCATTACTACGTCTCCGACAGAGCGGCTGGAAATTTACCGACGTTCTGCACCGGACGCGAGTTAATTAATTAAAAACGAAGACGAACGTTTTCATTTAATTAAAAGACATTAAATTATTGCAATATGCATCCTAATAGAAATTATATACATTAAGAAACAAGTTTCATTTTTGATATAGACAGTTCAACAAAGAAATACATTATAATTTGGTTTAGAATATTGTTGTTATTAATGTTTGTGTAATTAAATTTAAAAGGTGTTAACCGTTAATAAATAAATAAATAAATAAATATGAGTATAAAATAATTTCACGAGTGATTGATGAAGATAATTTATTATTATTCATTCGTGATGTGTGTACGTTTATTCTGCCATAATTATCTGTATTATTAACAGGGGTATTCAATGTGCTGAGGATGATTATAGCCTAAGTTATTGCCTATAATGAAAATATTGATCCGATAAGCAGAAACACATTACTAAATTATGAAAGATAATTAAAGCCTTTTTACCAATACGCATATTTATAAATAAAAAGGTTTTTTGTCCCCATTACCGATGTTTATTGAATACAATTGAATAATTATATATTCGTAGAACAAAGTTTCTTCCATTAAATTCTAATAATAATTCTTTGTTACAGGTGAGTGTCGAGTCCCAAAACTTTACACCGAATGCGTAAGTTATTGGATTTTCTTAATTTCCATGGAATTTCCTCAACTAATTTAATCGATTTTTTTTGACAACACTTCTAATAGGTGTAGCTATAAAACAAATGAAAAACTAAAATTAAATCCTTACTAGTTTTTCAGAAATTTTACTCCAAATTCGAGATTTTTTTAAACACAAACACATTCGATTTAATTTTCTTAATTTCCAAGAAATTTTCTCAACGGATTTTAAGTTCCCAGAAATTTCATGAGCGGATTTGAATTTTCTTTAACATCACTCTTAAAAAATGTAGCTGTGAAACAAATGAAAATCTGAATATACGTACTATATCACTAGTTTTTCAGGAACTCCACTCCGAAGTTCTGAATTGTATTAGAACAAATACGTTATATTGAATTTCCTTCATTTTTTCGAAATTTCCTCAACTGATTAAGTTGAATTTTCTTGACATTACTCCTAAGAGATGTAGCTCTAAAACAAATGAAAAAAATGTACTACATCATCACTAGTCTTTCAGAATTTTCACATCAAGTTTAAGATTTTTTTAAACAAACACATTCGACTTAATTTTATTAATTTCCAAGAAATTTCCTTAATGGATTTAATTAGATATTTTTTAACATCATTCCTAAAAAACGTAGCTGTGAAGCAAATGGAAATCTAAAAATACTTAATCACTAGTTTTTCAGAAACTTCAACTCAAATTTCAGTTTGTTTTAGAACAAACACGTTATATTGGATTTCCTTAATTTTACGGAATTTCTTCAACTAATTCAGTTGATTTTCTTATGAAATCACATATAATAGATGTAGCTATAAAACAAATTAAAATCTGAAAGTACGTCATCACTAATTTTTCAGGAATTTCACCTCGAATTTCAGACGTTTTCAAAACAAATACGTTACTTTGGATTTTCTTAATTTTCGCGTAATTTTCCCAACTAATTTAATTGATATATTTTGACGACGTTCCTGATAGATGTAGCTATAAACAAATTATAAAACTATATATTCATTCATCCCTAGTTTTTCAGGAATTTTACTTCAAATTCGAGATTTTTTTTAAATCGCATTCTTTTTAATTTTCTTCAATTCCAAGAAATTTCCTCAGCGGATTTAATTATTTTTTTTTAACATTACTCCTAAAAAATGTAGCTGTGAAACAAATAAAAATCTGAAAATACGTCATCACTAGTTTTTCAGGAATTTCACCTCAAAATTCAGACTTTTTTTTTTAGAACAAATGCGTTATATTGAATTTCCTTTATTTTCACGGAATATCCCCAACTGATTTAGTTGATTTTTTTTGACAACACTCTTAATAGATGTAGCTATAAAACAATTGAATAAAATAAAAAAATCAACACTAGTTTTCTCAGAAATTTCAATTCAAATTCTAGATTTTTTTAAACAAGTACATTCTTATTAATTTTCCTAATTTCCAAGAAATTTTCACAACGAATTTAATTCAATTTTTTTCATCAACACTCCTAGAAATGTAGCTGTGAAACAAATGAATATCTGAATGTACGGCATCACTAGTTTTTCAGGAATTTCACTGCGAAGTTCTGAGTTGTATTAGAACAAATACGTTATATTGAATTTCCTTCATTTTCACGAAATTTCCTCAACTGATTAAGTTGAATTTTCTTTACATTACTCCTAAAAAATGTAGCTATAAACCAAATGAAAAAAATGTACTACATCATCACTAGTCTTTCAGAATTTTCACATCAAATTTAAGATTTTTTTTAAACAAATACATTCGACTTAATTTTCTTAATTTCCAAGAAATTTCCTCAACGAATTTAAATTTAAAAAAAATTGATATCACTTTTAAAAAACGTAGCTGTGAAACAAATCACAATCTAAAAATACGTCATCACTACTTTTTCAGGAATTTCACCTCAAGTTTCAGACTTTTTTTTAGAACAAATACGTTATAATAGATTTCCTTAGTTTTCATGGAATTTCCCCAACTGATTTAATTTTTTTTTGACAACACACTTAATAGATATAGCTATGAAACAAATGAAAAAACTAACAAAAAATAAACAGCAGTTTCTTCCAGAAATTTCAATTCAAATTCGAGATTTTCTTAAACAAATACATTCTTCTCAATTTTCCTAATTTCCAAGAAATTTCCACAACGGATTAAATTAAATTTTTTCATCATCACTCCTAAAAAATGTAGCTGTGAAACAAATAAATATCTGAATAAACGTCATCACTAGTTTTTCAGGAATTTCACTCTGAAGTTCAGATTTTTTTTAGAGCAAATACGTTATATTGAATTTTTTTAATTTTCACAGAATTTCTTCAACTGATTTAGTTAAACTTTTTTGACAACTGTCCTAATAAATTTAACTATGAAATAAATAAAAATTTAAAAATACGTCATCACTAGTTTTTCAGGAATTTCAACACAAATTTCAGACTTTTTTTAGAACAAATACAATAAATTGGATTTCCTTAATTTTCACAGAATTTTCTCGACTGATTTAGTTGAATTTTTTTTGGCAACACTCCTAATTAATGTAGCTATAAAACAAATGAAGAAGTTAAAAATACATCATCACTAGCTTTTCAGAAATTTCACTACAAATTTGAGATTTAATTTAAACAAACACATTCGACTGAATTTTCTTAATTTTGAAGAAATTTCCCTAAGAAATTTAATTAATTTTTTTAACATCACTCCTAAAAATAGTAGTTTGAAACAAATGATAATCACAAAATACGTCATCAATATTTTTTCAGGAATTTCACCTCAAATTTCAGACTTTTTTTAGAACAACTACGTTATATTGGTTTTCCTTAATTTTTACGGAATTTCCCCAACTGGTTTAGTTGAATTTTTTTGAAAAGACTTCTAATAGATGTAGCTATAAAACAAATGAAAAAACTAAAATTAAATCATCACTAGTTTTTCAGAAATTTTACTCAAAATTCGGATTTTTTTAAGCAAACACATTCAACTTAATTGTCTTAATTTCCATGAAATTTCCTCAGCGGATTTAATTTAAATGTTTTAAGATCACTCCTAAAAATTGTATCTGTGAAACAAATGAAAATCTGTAAAAATGTCACTAGTTTTTTAGGAATTTCACCTCGAATTTTTGACTTTCTTTAGAACAATTGCATCATATTGATTATTCTTAATTTTCACCGAATTTCCTCAACTGATCTTTTTGAATTTTTTTGGCAACACTTCTAATATATGTAGATATAAAACAAATGAAAAAATTAAAACTAAATCATCACTAGTTTTTCAAAAATTTCATTCCAAATTCGAGATATTTTTTTTAAACAAACGCATTCGACTTGATTGTCTTAATTTCCAAGAAATTTCCTCAACGGATTTAATTAATAATTTTTTAACATACCCCAAATACTGTAGCTGTAAAACAAATGAAAATCTGAAAATACGTCATTACTATTTTTTCTGGAATTTGACCTCAAATTTCAGACTTTTTTAAGAACAAATAGTTTATTGAATTTCCTTAATTTTCAAGAAATTCCTTCAACTAATTTAGTTGAATTTGTTTTAATAACACTCCTACTACATGTAGCTATTTAAACAAATGAAAAAACTAAAATTAAATGAACACTAGTTTTCCGGAAATTTCACTCAAAATTCGAGATTTTTTTAAACAAACACATTCGACTTGATTTTCTTTATTTCCAAGAAATTTCCTCAACGGATTTAATAAAAATGTTTTATCATCACTCCCTGAAAATGTAACTAACAAAAAAATGAAAATCTGTAAATGTGTCATCACTAGTTTTTCAGGAAATTCACTTCAAAATTCACTTTTTTATAACAAATACGTTGTATTAGATTTCCTTAATTTTCATGGAATTTCCTCAACTGATATAGTTGCATTTTTTTTAACAACACTCCTAATCGATGTATCTATAAAATAAATAAAGAAAACTAAAAATATATCATCACTAATTTTTCAGAAATTCGAGATTTTTTTAAACTAACACATTCCACTTATATTTCTTATTTTCCAAGAAATTTTTCTACGGATTTAATTAAATTTGTTTATCATCGCTTCTAAAAAACGTAGCTGTGAAAAAAATGAAAGTCGGATATTACATGATCACTAGTTTTTCAGGAATTTCACCTCAAATTTTAGACTGTTTTTAAATCAAATATGTTAAATTAAATTTTCTTAATTTTCACGGAATTTCCTCAACTATTTTAGTTAATTTTTTTGGAAACACTCCTTATAGACGTGACTAAAAAACCGGTGAAACAACTAAAACAAATTATAACTAGTTTTTCAATAAATTCACTTCAATTTCGAGATTTTTTTAAACAAACACATTCGACTTAATGTTCTTAATTTCTAAGAAATTTCCTCAACGGATTTAATTATAATTTTTTAACATTACGCCTAAAAAATGTAGCTGTGAAACAAATAAAAATCTGAAACTATGTCATCACTAGTTTTTCAGGAATTTCATCTCGAATTTCAGACAATTTTTAAAACAAATACGTCATTGGATTTCCTTAATTTTTGCGGAATATTCTTAACTGATTTAGTTGAATTTTTTTAATTAACACTCCTAGTAGATGTAGCTGCAAAACAAATGAAAAAACTTAAAAAAATCATCACTCAGTGTTTCAGAAATTTCACTCCAAATTCGAGTTTTATTTAAACAAACACGTTCGATTTAATTTTCTTACTTTACGAGTAATTTCCTCAGCGGATTTAATAAAAAAATTTTAAACATCACTCCTAAAAAATAGAACTATGAAACAAATGAAAATCTGAAAATACGTCATCACCAGTTTTTCAGGAATTTCACCTCAAATTTCAGACTTTGGTTAGAACAAACACAACATATTGGATTACCTTAATTTTCACGGAATTTCCTCACCTAATGTTGTAGACACTCCTAATACATGTAGCTATAAAACAAATGAAGAAACTAAATTTAAATCATCACTAGGTTTTCAGAAATTTCACTCCAAACTCGATTTTTTTAAAACAAACACATTTAATTTTCTCAATTTAAAGAAATTTCCTCAACGGATTTTATTAAAAAATTTTAACATCACCCCTAAAAATGTAGCTGTTAAATCAATAAATAACTGAAAATATATCATCACTAGTTTTTCAGGAATTTTACCTCAAATTTCAGACTTTTCTAGAACAATTACGTTATATTGGATTTCTGTAATTTCCACAAAATTTCCGCAACTAATTTAGTTGATTTTTCTATTAAATCCCTTGTAATAGATGTAGCTATAAAACAAATGAAAAAACTAAAATTGAATCATCGCTAGTTTTTCAGAAATTTCACTCCAAATTCGAGTTTTTTTAACAAACACTTTCGATTTAATTTTCTTAATTTCCAAGAAATTTCCTCAACGGATTTAATTAAATTTTTTTAACATCACTGCTAAAACATGTGGCTGTTAAACAAATGAAAATCTGAATATATATCATCACTAGTTTTCAGGAATTTCACTTCAATTTTCAGACTTTTTTTTAGAACAAATACGTTATATTGCATTTCCTTAATATTCGTGGAATTTCCTTAGCTGATTCAGTTTTTTTCCTACAATACTTCTAATAGAGGTAGCTGTAAAACAAATGCTGAAACTAAAAATAAATCATCGCTAGTTTCTCAGGAATTTCACTAAAAATTCGAATTTTTTTTAAACAAATACATTCGACATAATTTTTTAATTTTCAAGAAATTTTCTCAGCCGATTTAAATAAAAACATTTTAACATCACTACTAAAAAATTTAGCTGTGAAAAAAATGCATATTTGAAAATAGGTCATTATTAGTTTTTCAGGAATTTCAGCTCAAATTTCAGACTTTTGTTAGAACAAATACGTTATATTGGATTTCCTTAATTTTCACGGAATTTCCCTCACTAATTTAGTACAAATTTTTATGAAATAACTCCTAATACATGTAGCTATGAAACAAATGAAAAAACAATAATTAATCATCACTAGTTTTTCAGAAATTTCTCTTCAAATTCAAGTTTTATTTTAAACAAACACATTCAACTTGATTATCTTAATTTCCAAGAAATTTCCTCAGCGGATTTCATTAAAAGTTTTTTTAACAACACTCCTAAAATATGTACCTGTAAAACAAATGAAAATCTGAAATTACGCCATCACTAGTATTTCTGGAATTTCACATCAAATTTCAGACTTTTATTAAGAAAAAATACGCTATATTGGATTTCCTAAATTCTCACGGAATTTCCTCAACTGATTTAGTTGAAATTTTCTTGGCCTCACTCATAATAGATGTAGCTATAAAACAAATGAAAGATACTAAAAAAATCATCATTGATTTTTCAGAAATTTTACTCTAAATATAAAATTAATTACACACATACATAAAAACAGGAATGAAGAAGATAAAAAATAAACGACTATAAAGCACGACGCGTGATAATCTCTGATAAACCTTATGAATATTATACACAAACCCACCCCCACAAATAGCTAAATCAAGACCGCACCATCCCCTCGCGATAAGATCTACCATACCATTCCTCCCTTTTCGGTTTTAACGAGCCTGTCGAGAGTTATCGTTTATTTTGCACGAAGAAAGGATGGAGATAGACAGAGACACAGAGAGGGCGTTTTCTTTATTCACCGAAAAATATTTATCATCAAGCGTTTCCCTCTTGAATGCGGCCATTCGTCGGGTTCGAGTGTAAACAATTTATTAGAAGCACCCCATAAATTGGCGTAACGTCCATCCATGAGAAATATTTACGTATTACAGTTATTACTCAATCGATATCGGGTGTCTAGGATTTTGGCGATAAATATTTCTATCTGGAAGAAACACGAGATGAATAATATGGAATGATTCGTGTAAGAGTTATAACGTGATTTAACGTGGAGGTATGAAAAGTCGTTATACGTTTTGCATAGAGAACTTCATTACAAATATAACGTGAATGTTTATTTAATCTTTATCTTACATTAATTGATTTGTGATCGTGTATGTTTTGTGTTTAAGTTATGTTAGTATGTAATACTTTTTTTTACTAGTTTTTTTGTACATCCAATCGAGTGCTACTTTCCAAATGGCCCTCGTATGTTAGTATTTTTGTATAAATCAGGAATACATTAATTTATTATTTGTTGACGTGCCTGATTTAAATTAATAGTAATGAGCAGTGTTGACGTAACCATTGTCCTGTGGATTATTATGGTTACAAATACAAACCCCCTCCGGTGCGTCCTGAATCACGACGTGAACAATTTATCATAAGGATGAACTGGCTCTGATGTAATGTATCTGTGGTGGATGCGTATTATGTTTAAATTAATAATAGGCACTCGATCTTGGCGCATCCGTTAAATCGGGTACACTAACAATAATTTCCTAATACATAATGCATTACTTTGACGTAATAGATTTACACGGAATACAAGGGTAGTATTAGGTAATTGTTGATCATATGAGATGTATTCGTATGTATAAGTCGTTAAGTAATATCGCATTGATTGATTAAATAAATTTAATTGAACGTCAAACAATCAACTGCAACGAATGTTTCTAAAAGTTAAAAATATCTCCTAATTGTAAAATTAACTAAAAATCTAATAGCCATTAAAAAAAATTATATTTAATCGAAACAATTGACGTATCGCAGCTGAAAACAAAATGGCAACTCTCAAAACTTAAATTGAGAGAAATAGAATTGCATTCAGCGGTTTGAATAATTGTAAAAAATTAATTACAGCAGGAATGAACTTTGGAATTTCAAAATCCATCAACAATTAACATAGTTTTAAGATTTCATCAAAACAATTGATGTATCGCGGCTGGAAACAAAATGGCGACCCTTAAAACTTGAATTGAAGGAAATAAAATTGCATTCGTCGGTTTGAAAAATTGTAAAACATTAATTACAGAAGGAATGAGCTTTGAAATTTCAAAATCCATCAACAATTAACATTATTTTAAGATTTCATCAAAATAATTGATGTATCGCAGTTGGAAACAAAATGGCGACTCTCAAAACTTGAATTGAGTGAAATAAAATTGCTTTAGGTGGTTTGAAATATTGTAAAAAAATAATTACAAAAGGAATGAGCTTTCGAATATCAAAATCCATCAACAATTAACATATTTTACAGATTTCATTAAAACAATTGATGTATCACAGCTGGAAACAAAATGGCGATTCTCAAAACTCAAATTGAAGGAAATAAAATTGCATTCGGCTATTTGAAAAATTGTAATAAATTAATTACGAAAGGAGTGAGCTTTGAAATTTCAAAATCCATCAACAATTAACATATTTTTAAGATTTCATCAAAACAATTGATGTAACAAAGCTGGAAACAAAATGGCGACTCTCAAAACTTGAATTGTAGGAAATAAAATTGCATTCGACGGTTTGAAAAATTGTAAAGAATTAATTACAGAAGGAATGAGCTTTGAAATTTCAAAATCCAACAACAATTAACATATTTTTAAGATTTCTTCAAAACAATTGATGTGTCGCAGCTGGAAACAAAATGGCGACTCGCAAAACTTAAATTGAGAGAAATAAAATTGCATTCGGTGGTTTAAACAATTGTAAAAAATTAATTACAAAAGGAATGAGCTTTGAAATTTCAAAATCCATCAACAATTAACATATTTTTAAGATTTCATTAAAACAATTGATGAATCGCAGCTGGAAACAAAATGGCGACTCGCAAAACTTGAATTGAGAAAAATAAAACTGCATTCGGTGATTTTAAAATTGTAAAAAATTAATTACAGAAGGAATGAGCTTTGAAATTTCAAAATCCATCAACAATTAACATATTTTTAAGATTACATGAAAACAATTGATATATCGCAGCTGGAAACAAAATGGCAACTCTCAAAACTTGAATTGAAGGAAATAAAATTGCATTCGTCGGTTTGAAAAATTGCAAAAAAATAATTACAGAAGGAATGAACTTTGGAATTTCAAAAAATCCATCAACAATTAACATATTTTTAAGATTTCATCAAAACAATTGTGTATCGCAGTTTGAAACAAAATGGTGACCCTCAAAACTTGAATTGAAGGAAATAAAATTGCATTCGTCGGTTTGAAAAATTGTAAAAAATTAATTACACAAGAAATGAGCTTTAGAATTTTATAATCTACCAACAATTAACATATTTTTAAGATTTCATCAAAACAATTGATGTATCACAGCTGGAAACAAAATTGCGACTCTCCAAATTTGAATTGAGAGAAATAAAATTGCATTCGACGTTTTGAAAAGTTGTAAAAAATTAATTACAGAATGAATGAACTTTGAAATTTCAAAATCCATCAACAATTAACATATTTTTAAGATTACATGAAAACAATTGATGTATCGCAGCTGGAAACAAAATGGCGACTCTCAAAACTTGAATTGTAGGAAATAAAATTGCATTCGTCGGTTTGAAAAATTGTAAAAAATTAATTACAAAAGGAATGAACTTTGAAATTTCAAAATCCATCAACAATTAACATATTTTTAAGATTTCATCAAAACAATTGATGTAACACAGCTGGAAACAAAATGGCGACTCTCAAAACTTGAATTGTAGGAAATAAAATTGCATTCGTCGGTTTGAAAAATTGTAAAAAATTAATTACAAAAGGAATGAGCTTCGAAATTTCAAAATCCATCAACAATTAACATATTTTTAAGATTTCATCAAAACAATTGATGTATCGCGGCTGGAAACAAAATGGCGATTCTCAAAACTTGAATTGAAAGAAATAAAATTGCATTCGGTGGTTTAAAAAATTGTAAAAAAAATAATTACATAAGGAATGAGATTTTAAATTTCAAAATCTATCAACAATTAACATATTTTTTAAGATTTCATCAAAACAATTGATGTAACACAGCTGGAAACAAAATGGCGACTCTCAAAACTTGAATTGTAGGAAATAAAATTGCATTCGACGGTTTGAAAAATTGTAAAGAATTAATTACAGAAGGAATGAGCTTTGAAATTTCAAAATCCAACAACAATTAACATATTTTTAAGATTTCTTCAAAACAATTGATGTGTCGCAGCTGGAAACAAAATGGCGACTCGCAAAACTTAAATTGAGAGAAATAAAATTGCATTCGGTGGTTTAAACAATTGTAAAAAATTAATTACAAAAGGAATGAGCTTTGAAATTTCAAAATCCATCAACAATTAACATATTTTAAAGATTTCATTAAAACAATTGATGTATCGCAGCTGAAAACAAAATGGCGACTCTCAAAACTTGAATTGAGAGAAATAAAATTGCATTCGATGGTTTGAAAAATTGTAAAAAATTAATTACAGAAGGAATGAGCTTTGAAATTCCAAAAAACCATCAACAAATAACATAATTTTAAGATTTTATTAAAACAATTAATGTATCGCAGCTGGAAACAAAATAGCGACTCTTAAAACTTGAATTGTAGGAAATAAAATTGCATTCGTTGGTTTGAAAAATTGTAAAAAATTAATTACAAAAGGAATGAGCTTTGAAATTTTAAAATCCATCAACAATTAACATAGTTTTAAAGATTTCATCAAAACAATTGATGTATCGCGACTGAAAACAAAATGGCGACCCTCAAAACTTGAATTGAGAGAAATAAAATTGCATTCGGTGGTTTGAAAAATTGTAAAAAATTAATTACAGCTGGAATGAACTTTGGAATTTCAAAATCTATAAAAAATTAACATATTTTTAAGATTTGATTAAAACAATTGATGTATCACAGCTGGAAACAAAATGGCGACCCTCAAAACTTGAATTTAAGGAAATAAAATTGCATTCGACGGTTTGAAAAATTGTAAAAAATTAATTAAAGAAGGAATGAGCTTTGAAATTTCAAAATCCATCAACAATGTACATATTTTTAGGATTTCATCAAAACAATTGATGTGTCGCAGCTGAAAACAAAATGGCGACTCGCAAAACTTGAATTGAGAAAAATAAAATTGCATTTGGTGATTTTAAAATTGTAAAAAATTAATTACAGAAGGAATGAACTTTGAAATTTCAAAATCCATCAACAATTAACATATTTTTAAGATTACATGAAAACAATTGATATATCGCAGCTGGAAACAAAATGGCAACTCTCAAAACTTGAATTGAAGGAAATAAAATTGCATTCGTCGGTTTGAAAAGTTGTAAAAAAATAATTACAGAAGGAATGAACTTTGGAATTTCAAAAAATCCATCAACAATTAACATATTTTTAAGATTTTATTAAAACAATTGATGTATCGCAACTGGAAACAAAATGGCGACCCTCAAAACTTAAATTGTAGGAAATAAAATTGCATTCGGTGGTTTGAAAAATTGTAAAAAAATAATTACAAAAGGAATGAACTTTGAAATTTTAAAATCCATCAACAATTAACATATTTTTAAGATTTCATCAAAACAATTGATGTATCACAGCTGGAAACAAAATGGCGACTCTCAAAACTTGAATTGAGAGAAATAAAATTGCATTCGATGGTTTGAAAAATTGTAAAAAATTATTTACAGAAGGAATGAGTTTTGAAATTTCAAAATCCATCAACAATTAACATATTTTTTAGATTTCATTAAAATAATTGATGTATCGCAGTTGGAAAACAAAATGGCGACACGCAAAACTTAAATTGAGAAAAATAAAATTGCATTCGGTGGTTTAAACAATTGTAAAAAATTAATTACAGAAGGAATGAGCTTTGAAATTTCAAAATCCATCAACAATTAACATATTTTTAAGATATCATCAAAACAATTGATGTATCGCAGCTGGAAACAAAATAACGACTCTAAAAACTTTAATTGTAGGAAATAAAATTGTATTCAGTGGTTTGAAAAATTGTAAAAAATTAATTGTAAAAGGAATGAGCTTTGAAATTTTAAAATGCATCAACAATTAACATATTTTTAAGATTTCATTAAAACAATTGATATATCGCAACTGGAAACAAAATGGCGACCCTCAAAACTTGAATTGAGGAAAACAAAATTGCATTCGGCGGTTTGAAAAATTGTAAAAAATTAATTACAAAACGAATGAGCTTTGAAATTTCAAAATCCATCAACAATTAACATAGTTTTAAGATTTTATCAAAATATTTGATGTATCGCAGCTGGAAACAAAATGGCGACTCTTAAAACTTGAATTGTAGGAAATAAAATTGCATTCGGCGGTTTGAAAAATTGTAAAACATTAATTACAGAAGGAATGAGCTTTGAAATTTCAAAATAGATCAACAATTAACATAGTTTTAAGATTTCATCAAAACAATTGATATATCGCAGTTTGAAACAAAATGGCAACCCCCAAAACTTAAATTGAGAGAAATAAAATTGCATTCGACGGTTTGAAAAGTTGTAAAAAATTAATTACAAAAGGAACGAGCTTTGAAATTACAAAATTCATCAATAATTAACATATTTTTAAGATTTCATCAAAACAATTGATGTATCACAGCTGGAAACAAAATGGCGACTCTCAGAACTTGAATTGTAGGAAATAAAATTGCATTCGGTGGTTTGAAAAATTGTAAAAAATTAATTACAGAAGGAATGACATTTGAAATTCTAAAAACCATCAACAAATAACATAATTTTAAGATTTCATTAAAACAATTAATGTATCGCAGCTGGAAACAAAATAACGACTCCTAAAACTTGAATTGAAGGAAATAAAATTGCATTCGTCGGTTTGAAAAATTGTAAAAAATTAATTACACAAGGAATGAGCTTTGAAATTTCAAAATCTATCAACAATTAACATATTTTTAAGATTTCATTAAAACAATTGATGTATCACAGCTGGAAACAAAATGGCGACTCTCAAAACTTAAATTGTAGGAAATAAAATTGCATTCGGTGGTTTGAAAAATTGTAAAAAATTAATTACACAAGGAATGAGCTTTAGAATTTTAAAATCCATCAACAATTAACATATTTTTAAGGTTTCATCAAAACAATTGATGTATCACAGCTGGAAACAAAATGGCGACTCTCAGAACTTGAATTGTAAGAAATAAAATTGCATTCGTCGGTTTGAAAAATTGTAAAAAATTAATTACAAAAGGAATGAGCTTTGAAATTTTAAAATCCATCAACAATTAACATATTTTTAAGATTTCATTAAAACAATTGATGTATCGCAGTTGGAAACAAAATGGCGACTCTCAAAACTTGAATTGAAGGAAATAAAATTGCATTCGATGGTTTGAAAAATTGTAAAAATTTAATTACAGAAGGAACGAGCTTTGAAATTTCAAAATCCATCAACAATTAACATATTTTACAGATTTCATTAAAACAATTGATGTATCACAGCTGGAAACAAAATGGCGACTCTTAAAACTTGAATTGAAGGAAATAAAATTGCATTCGGTGGTTTAAACAATTGTAAAAAATTAATTACAGTAGGAATGAGCTTTGAAATTTTAAAATCCATCAACAATTAATATATTTTTCAGATTTCATTAAAACAATTGATGTATCGCAGCTGGAAACAAAATGGCGATTCTCAAAACTTGAATTGAAGGAAATAAAATTGCATTCGGTCGTTTGAAAAATTGTAAAAAATTAATTACAAAAGGAATGAGCTTTGAAATTTCAGAACCCATCAATAATTAACATATTTTTAAGGTTTCATCAAAACAATTGATGTATCGCAGCTGGAAACAAAATGGCGACCCTCAAAACTTGAATTGCAGGAAATAAAATTGTATTCGGTGGTTTGAAAAATGGTAAAAAATTAATTACAGAAGGAATGAGCTTTGAAATTTCAAAATCCATCAACAATTAACAGATTGTTAAGATTTCATCAAAACAATTGATGTATCGCAGCTGGAAACAAAATGGCGACTCTTAAAACTTGAATTGAGAGAAATAAAATTGCGTTCGTCGGTTTGAAAAATTGTAAAAAATTAATTACAGAAAGAATGAGCTTTGAAATTTAAAAATCCATCAAAAATTAAAATAGTTTTAAAATTTCATCAAAATAATTGATGTATCACAGCTGGAAACAAAATGGCGACTCTCAAAACTTGATCTGAAGGAAATTAAATTGTATTCGGTGGTTTGAAAAATTGTAAAAAAATAATTACAAAAGGAATGAGCTTCGAAATTTCAAAGTCCATCAACAATTAACATATTTTTAAGATTTCATCAAAACAATTGATGTATCGCAGCTGGAAATAAAATCGCGACTGTCGAAACTTACATTCAATGGGAATTAGTTTCTCATGTAGCTCGTATACAATAAAACCAGGACCTATCTTCCAAAATGAATCAAAACTCCTCAAAGTTTTCGAATAAAAGGGCGAATTCAATTCATTTACACGCCGAGCGAGAATATTATCGAAGTAATGCACTCACACAAGCACAGATAATATGATAAAACGCACTAAAAACTTTTCACATTCACGAGAGCGCCGAAGGTAATTTCCCGGGCAAAGGAAAATACCTGCACACACACATAAACAAATATCAATTTCCTGGCGCTGAGGAGAATTATAATCAGGACGACGGCGTGACGTCACACCGTCGGAATAAAACGTATTCAGAAGAGATTCGCGCCGGATGTGGATTTGTAGTGAATTTAGTTGAAGCTGCTGCATTTACATTTTTATGTGTTCTATCAGTGGAATGTATGCAAAGTTTATACAAGCGAACGGGGCGCTATTAAATCGTTAGGTGGAATTTGAAATGAGTCTCAGATATTAGCATTCAAAAGTAGATCACCCGAACCTAATGTGTGAATGTGGTGAAGTTGTCAAGATTTATTATATAAATATTTAATAATTACAATGTTTAAAATATTTTATAATGGTGATAATGGTAAACAATATTATCATGTAGAAATAAGAAACTTTGTATGAGGGATAGTAGGAAAGTTTACATGGTGCGGAGCGTTGACGAATAGAGCAGCCGCTGGATGTGTGCTAGTTACGTCTCAAAGTGAATACCTGCTCTGTTTATATTCCTTAAAAAAATTACAAAAACGTTGACGATTGTAGAAAGTTAGGACTATAATAAGATTTCACAAGGTAAGAAATGTGCGACCTTCCGATATTCATCGTCAATTGTATGATGTGTATGAAGAAAATGTTATTATTGGCGCTGGTGTCGGTAATATCTTTTCGTAATATATTTATATACATGTTTTTAAAACCGAAAATCAATCCTGTCACGATTCATTCATCGCACACTGTTTGCACGTTTCCCACATCCGGGCTTTCAGCGAAATACCTTTTACGAATTTACCGCTCCGGCGAATCCGGAAATGTTTGGCGATTCCAAAAAAAAAAAAAAATAGTAGGCAAAAAGTAAACGGCCCACACTATCGGCGAATTGATCGCCGATCAGCAAGCCAGAGGGGACACAGATAGACAGAGAGAGAAAGAGAGATAGATGGTGATGGTGGTGGTGATATCGTTTTGCTCGCCGAAGCTTAACGCCGTGAGACCATTATTTTCCGCGCCGAATATATATCGCTCCATTAACTGAAAACTCGAGGATAATTCACAAAGATGAGAGAACTCTTAAGAGTACGTAACGGCGCTCCATTATAGGTTCGTCTTCGGATCGGTGACGGATTTAATATTCAAAATGTAGTGAATGTAATAACAAATGTGACAACTTCTAAAAGAAAAGATTTAGCGATTTTAATCAAGGAAAAGAAGTGTGGACGATAACTTCAACGTCAGCCTGAATAATTATATCTAAAAAAATTCAAACAATTTGGATGTCTAAAAATACGATCATAAAAGAAGCAGATGTCTGCTAAAGACCACACAAAGCGACAGTGGCGCCGCGATACGATCTCAATTTCCTGTTGGTGTGAAATCGTAACAAATACTAATGCAATACCGAAATTAAATTCAGCGACCAACAATGGGCCAGAGTGGTCGAAGTGTGGGGGGCTGTTTTGTTGCCCTATTGATGATGTTTAATGGTGTTTGTTCGAATTGATAGCGTGCAGGTATTGATTTCGCTCCGTTGTTGTTATTTTTAATACGAAAAATATTGGCATACATTAATTGAAAGTGATATCAAAAAATTAAATCAATTACAGAAGTGAAATCCAGTAGAATGTGATGGCGTATTATTTCTCTTTAAACTTTCATTTCATTTAAACAGCTACATTTTAGGACTGATGTTAAAAATAGTTTAGTAAAATCCGTTGAGGAAATTTCTTGGGAATAAACAAATTTAGAACAAATGTATTTGCTTAAAAAAATCTTGAATTTGAAGCGAAATTTCTGAAAAACTAGTGATAATACATTATAGATTTTCATTTATTTTATATCTACAATGATTATGAGTGACGTCAAAAAAATCAACTAAATCAAATGAAGAAATTCTGTATAAAATTAAGGATGTCCAACATAACGTATTTATTTAAAAGAAAGAATCTTAAATTTAAGATGAAATTCATGAAAAACTAGTGATAACGTATTTTAAGAGTTTCACAGCTGAATTTAGACTTAAAATTTGTGAAAATTCATCCACAATTAACGTAATTTTAACATCACATAAAAACAATTGACATACGCCGACAGGAACCAAAATGCAACGCTTGAAACTTAAATTGAATTTGTGAAAATTGCGTACTGTGGTTTAAAAATTTGTAAAAAATTAGTTTCAACTGGAATTAGACTCAAAACTTCAAAACCCATTCACAATTAACGTATTTTTGATACCCCATCAAAAAAATTGAAATAAGATGACAGGAAACAAAAAGCAGCGCTTGAAACTTAAATTTAATTTATGAAATCTGCGTTCGGAGGTTTAAAAATTTGTAAAAAATTAATTTGAACAATAATTAGACTCAAAACTTCAAAACCTATCTCTAACGAAAGTAATTTGAACATTATATCAAAACAATCGATATACACTGACAAGAAACAAAATGCAACGCTCGTAAACTTAAAATTAATCTATGAAATCTGCGTTCCAGCATTTAAACATTTAAAAAAATAATAATTTCGACTGGAATTAGACTTAGAACTTCAAAATCTGTCCTCAAAGAATGTATCTTTGACACTCCAGCAAAACAATTGACATACACTGACAAGAAACAAAATGCAACGCTAGTAAATTTAAATTGAATTTATGAAATCTACGTTCTAGGGTTTAAAAATTTGTAAAAAATTAATTTCAACAGGAATTAGACTCAAAACATCAAAACCCATCCATAATGAACGTATTTTTGACACCCCATCAAAACAATTGACATACGCTGACAGGAAACAAAATGCAAGGCTTGAAACTTAAATTGAATTTACGAAAACTGCGTTCGGAGGTTTAAAACTTTGTAAAACATTAATTCCAATTGGAATAAGACCCAAAACTTCAAAATCTATCTACAATGAACTTATTTTTAACTCCCCATCAAAACAATTAATATACACCGACAAAAAACAAAATGCAACGCTTGAAACTTAAATTGAATTTGTGAAAATTGCGTTCGGTGGTTTAAAATTTGTAAAAAATTAGTTTCAACTGGAATTAGGCTCAAAACTTTAAAACCTATCCCTAATGAACGTATTTTTAACACCTTATCAAAACAATTGAGATATGCCGACAGGAAACAAAATGCAAGGCTTGAAACTGAAATTGAAATTATGAAAACTGAGTTCGGAGGTTTAAAAATTTGTAAAAAATTAATTCCAACTGGAATTAGACTCAAAACTTCAAAACCCATCCACAATGAACGTATTTTTAACAACCCCCAAAACAATCGACATACGCTCACAGGAAACAAAATGCAACGCTTGTAAACTCAAATTAAATTTATGAAAACTGCGTTCGGAGGTTTAAACATTTGTATAAAATTAATTTCAACTGAAATTAATCTCAAAACTTTAAAATCCAGCCCCAATGAACGTATTTTTGGCCCCCCATCAAAACAATTGACATGCGCTTAAAGGAAACAAAACGCAAATCGTGAAACTTAAATTGAATTTATGAAAACTGTGTTCGGAGGTTTAGAAATTTGTAAAAAATTAATTTCAACTGAAATTAGTCTCAAAACTTCAAAATCTATCCTCAATGAACGTATTTTTAACACCCCATCAAAACAATTGACATACGCCAACAGGAAACAAAATGCAATGCTTCTAAACTCAAATTGAATTTATGAAAACTGAGTTCGGAGGTTTAAAAATTTGTAGAAAATTAGTTTCAACTGCAATTAGACTCAAAGCTTCAAAACCCATCTACAATGAACGTATTTTTAACACCCCATCAAAACAATTGACACACGCTGACAAGAAACAAAATGCAACCATGGAAACTTAAATTGAATTTATGAAAACTGCGTTCGAGGGTTTAGAAGTTTGAAAAAAAACATTTTCAATTGGAATTAGACTTAAAACTTCAAAATGTATTAACAATAAACGTATTTTTGACAATCCACGAAAACAATCGACATACGCTGCTAGGAAACAAAATGCAACGCTTGAAACTTAAGTTGTATTTATAAAAACTGCGTTCGGAAGTTTTAAAATTTGTAAAAAAATTAATTTAAACATGAATTAGACTCAAAACTTCAAAACCTATCTCCAACGAAAGTATTTTGAACATTATATCAAAACAATCGACATACACTGACAAGAAACAAAATGCAACGCTCGTAAATTTAAAATTAATCTATGAAATCTGCGTTCCAGCGTTTAAACATTAAAAAAAATAATTTCGACTAGAATTAGACGACTTAGAACTTCAAAATCTATCCTCAAAGAATGTATCTTTGACACTCCAGCAAAACAATTGAAATACACAGACAAGAAACAAAATGCAACGCTGGTAAACTTAAATTGAATTTATGAAATTTGCGTTCTAGGATTTAAAGATTTGTAAAAAATTAATTTCAAGTGGAATTAGATTCAAAGCTTCAAAATCTACCCTGGATGAATGTATTTTTAAAATTCCGTCAAAACAATTGACATACGCTGGCATGAAACAAAATGCAACGCTTGAAACTTAAATTGAATTTATGAAAACTGCGTTCAGAGGTTTAAAAATTTGTTAGAAATTTATTCCAACTAGAATTAGACTCAAAACTTCAAAACCTATCCTCAATGAACGTATTTTTGACACTCCATCAAAACAATGGACATACGCTGACAGGGAACAATTTACAACGCTTGAAACTTGAGCTGAATTTATGACAACTGCGTTCGGAGGTTTAAATATTTGTAAAAAAATAATTTTAACGGGAATTAGACTCAAAACTTCAAACTCCATCAACAATGAACGTATTTTTGACATACTACTAAAACAATTGACATATATTGATAAGAAACAAAATGCAACGCTCGTAAACTTAAAATTAATCTATGAAATCTGCGTTCCTGCGTTGAAACATTAAAAAAATAATAATTTCGACTGGAATTAGACTTACTACTTCAAAATCTGTCCTAAAAGAATGTATCTTTGACATTCCAGCAAAACAATTGACATACACTGACAAGAAATAAAATGCAACGCTTGTAAACTTAAATTGAATTTATGAAATTTGCGTTCGGAGTTTTAAAAATGTGCAAAAAAATTAATTTCAACTGGAATTAGACCGAGAACTTGAAAACCTAACCGCAATGAGCATATTTTTGATACCACATCAAAACAATCGACATACGCTGACAGGAAACAAAATGCGACGCTTGTAAACTTAAATTGAATTTATGAAATCTGCGTTCTAGGATTTAAATATTTGTAAAAAATTAATTTCAAGTGGAATTAGATTCAACGCTGCAAAAGCTACCCTCAAAGAATGTATTTTTAAAATTCCATCAAAACAATTAATATACGCTGACATGAAACAAAATACAACGCTTGAAACTTAAGTTGAATTAATGAAAACTGCGTTCGGAGGTTTTAAAATTTGTAAAAACTTAATTTCAACTGAAATTAGACTCAAAACTTTAAAACACATCAAGAATGAACGTATTTTTGACACCCCATCAAAACAATTGACATACGAAGACAGGAAACAAAATGCAACGCTTGTAACCTAAATTGAATTTGTGAATACTGTGATCTGAGGTTTAAAAATTTGTAAAAAATTAATTTTAACTGGAATAGGACTCAAAACTTCAAAATCCATCCCAAATGAACGTATTTTTGACACCCCATCAAAACAATTGACATACCCTGACAGGAAACAAAATACAACGCTTGTAAACTCAAATTGAATTTATGAAATCTGCGTTCGGAGGTTTAAAAATTTGTAAAACATTAATTTCAACTGGAATTTGCCTCAAAAATTCAAAATTTATTCACAATGAACGTAATTTTGACACCCCATTAAAACAATTGACATATGCTGACAAGAAACAAAATGCAATGCTTGAAACTTAAATTGAATTTATGAAAACTGCATTCGGTGGTTTAAACAATTGTAAAAAAATATTTTCAACTGGAATTAGAGCCAAAACTTCAAAACCCATCCACATATAACGTATTTTTGATACCCCTTCAAAACAATTGACATACATCAACAGGAAGCAAAATGCAAGGCTTGAAACTTAAATTGAAATTGTGAAAACTGCGTTCGGAGGTTTAAAAAATTGTAAAAAATTAATTTCAACTGGAATTAGACTTAAAACTTCAAAAGCCATTTCCAATGAACGTATTTTTGACACACCATCGAAACAATTGACATACGCTGACAAGAAACAAAATGCAACGCTTGTAAACTCAAATTGAATTTAAAAAACTGCGTTCGGAGGTTTAAACATTTGTAAAAAATTAATTTCAACTGAAATTAGTCTCAAAACTTCAAAAACTATCCTCAATAAACGTATTTTTAACACCCCATCAAAACAATTGACATACACCAACAGAAAACAAAATGCAATGCTTGTAAACTCAAATTGAATTTATGAAAACTGCGTTCGGAGGTTTAATAAGTTGTAAAAAACTAATTCCAACTGGAATTAGACTCAAAACTTCAAAACCTATCCCCAATGAACGTATTTTTGACAACCCATCAAAACAATTGACAAACGCCGACAGGAAACAAAATGCAACGTTTAAAACATAAATTGAATTTGTGAAAACTGCGTTCAAAATTTTGTAAAAAATTAATTTCAACTGGAATTTGACTCAAAACTTCAAAACCCATCCACAATGAACGTATATTTGACACCCTACCAAAACAATCGACATACGCTGACCGAAAACAAAATGCAATGCTTGAAACTTGAATTGAATTTTTGAAAGCTGCGTTCGTAGGTTTAAAAATTTGTAGGAAATTCATTCCAACTGGACCTAGACTCAAAACTTCAAAACCTATCCCCGATGAACGTATTTTTGACATTCTATCAAAACAATTGACATATGCTGACAAAAACAAAATGCAAAGCTTGAAACTTAAATTGAATTTATGAAAACTGCCTTCGGAGGTTTAAACATTTGTAAAAGAAATAATTTCAACTGGAACTAGACTCAAAACTTTAAAATTCATTCATAAAGAACGTATTTTTGACACATCATCAAAACAATTGACATACGCCGACAGGAAACAAAATGTAACGCTTGAAACTTAAATTGAATTTGTGAAAATTGCGTTCGGTGGTTTAATAATTTGTAAAAAAATAGTTTTAACTCGAATTAGACTCAAAACTTCAAAACCCATCCAAAATGAACGTATTTTTAACACCCCCTCAAAACAATCGACATACGCTCACAGGAAACAAAATGCAACGCTTGTAAACTCAAATTGAATTTATGAAAACTGCGTTCGGAGGTTTAAACATTTGTAAAAAATTAATTTCAACTGAAATTAGACTCAAAACTTTAAAACCTATCCCCAATGAACGTATTTTTGACACCCCCATTAAAACAATTGACATACGCTGACAGAAAACAAAATACAACACTTGTAAACTCAAATTGAATTTATGAAAACTGCGTTCGGAGGTTTAAAAATTTGTAAAAAATTAATTCCAACTGGAATTAGACTCAAAACTTCAAAACCAATCCACAATGAACGTATTTTTGATATTCTATCAATACAATTGACATACGCTGACAGAAAACAAAATACAACGGTTGAAACTTAAATTGAATTTATGAAAACTGCGTTCGGAGGTTTAAAAATTTGTAAAAAAAAATCCAACTGGAATTTGTGTCAAAACTTCGAAACCCATCCACAATGAATGTATTTTTGACAACCCATCAAAACAATTGACATACGATGAGAGGAAACAAAATGCAACGATTGAAATTTAAATATTAAATACATCTGAATGTTGTTTTTATGTCTTTTGTCCTCTGTCTCTTCTGTTTTTTGTCTTCTGTCTTCTGACCTCTGTCTACTGTCCTTTGTCTTCTGTCTTTTGTCTTCAGTCTTTTGTCTTCACTCTTTTGGTTTTAGTCTTTTGTCTTCAGTCTTTTGTCTTCTATCTTCTATCTTGTATCTTCTATCTTGTTACTTCTGTTTAAGATCGATGATAACCTGAATAATATCAATTAATCTTGAAGCAATTATAAATTTCAGTGCTACTAAAAAACGGTTCTTTCGCATTCCCGTTCTACGATAAGAAGTAATAATTTAAACGGTGACTTTTAAGTATCGAATTCCTCTCTCTCTGTGTGTTTGCGAGCGAAATGACTGACCCAGTTTTGAGTTCGCCGCCGCGCGCGATTGAAACGTAACGCGTCCGTTCGGCGGCACCTGCGAGGAGGGATGGCCCGAAATAAATTAGGGTGGAAATCAGATCGCGGCGTTTATTGGGTCCGGGCACGTAAGCCCCGGCGGTTTTGCGGCCTGGGCCGTGCACTATAATTGTGCAACTAATAGGTTTTCCATGTAAAATGAAATTACCGTTCGGCTCGGTGCAATTTACGCGTGTCTGCTGCATCTTAATGTGTGCCTTTACGGTCGAATTTAATTTCGGAAAATTAACCAGAATTAAACGACTTATTTTAACTCGTAACTAATTTCTGTTTAGTTACTATTTCTTAAATACCTGTTGTTTGTATTTTATCCTTTGTGTTTATATATTTTGTCTTCTGTATTGTCTACTGCTTTACGTCTTCTTGTATTCTGCCTTAATTCTTTGGAGAATAAATATTTGATATAAAAAAAGAAGAAAGTCTTTTGTCTTATGTCAGATCTTCATTCTACTTTGTTTTTTCGTGTTTTTTTTTGACTTCCTACTTTAAATCTTATGCCTTTAGTTTTTCGTCTTTTTATAATATCCACTGTTTTTTGCCTTCTGTCTTCTGGCAGAAGAAAGGAAAACACAAAAGGCAGAAACCATAAGAAATATGAAGAAGACAAAAAGCGACGTCTTCTTCATATTTCTTTTTTTTTTCTTCTTATAGTATCTGCCTGTTGGGTTTTCTTTTCTTCTACCTTTATCCCCTCGTCTTTTGCCTTCTCTCTTCTTTGTCTTCTGTCCTCCGCGTTTTATCTTCTGTTTTTCTTCTTCTATTTTTTGCTTCCATTTTAATGTTGAATTAATATTTGGCATAAGAAAAAAGGATGTCATCTGTTAGATCTATAGTCTATTGCATTAAATCGTGTCTTCTGCTTAAAGACCTTTTCTATCATCTTTTGATTTCTGTATCCTGTCTTCTCTACTGTCGTCTGTCTTAAGACTTAAATCTCATATTGCCTTATGCCTTCTGATAATGATGATAAACAAAAGGCATTTTTTTCTGTTATGTTTTAAAGCAAAAATATAAACACTTGAGTCTTGGAGAGTTAATCATAAGGATTAGAAATGTGAATGATGAACTATCTATTAATTACTTCTGATGATTTTCTTTCAATGTCCCATCCTAATCACTTGCAGGGTTACAAAATTTCACACGAGCGTTTCGCTTTGATCCATCCTTTAGAATATTAATCACGAAAATCATCCCCTCTCCATTTTTTTAGCGTGGCTGTATCCTCTACCTGAAAATTCATAAACATACACCTTGCCCGAAACGGGATGGGAAGCTTTTAGGACGGGTCTTCAATCATGAATATTTGAGAAGGATGACATCGACTGAAAGGGTGTCTCTAAAATTTAGCCATAACAATTCGCGCCTCCTCAAGAACATTATTATTACAATTACAAAATAGTGCAAGTAATTACACCTCACCACTTGCGTTGATTAGGTAAACACACGAAAATAATAAAGTCCGTTCTTTTTCACCCCTCGGTTACTACAAGCGTTACAATGTAATTTACCCTCACGAGCACTTAACTAGATATAAACTCCGGAACTCAATGCGGAGGAGTGCATCATTGTTTCCAAGCATCATTACAGACCACTCCGCCACCTTCCTTTTTACGGATTCCAGCGGCGGCAGCAACAACAACAAAAAAACTCACACACACACACATAAACCGTACACACCTCACTGCAGCTTCCGACCACGGAAGTACTCGTGAAAAATCGATTACACCACGTTTGACGCCACTCGAACGAAACTGATTTTATGTATCGGTCGTCATCAACGCGAAGACACGAGTGAAACATTGTCCTCTTCAAAAAAAAAGTTTTGTACCATCTATGCAAATTTTTCTTTACTCCCTATCGAAACTCAAAGATCGTTAATCACTCAGTATAGTTTCCTCACTTCACTAAACTTATCCAACAATCACGTTAGAGTAGTTCAATTTAATTTTAACACTTTTACCAGAAAGTTTGTGGATACTAAAAGTAATCTATTGTATTAAAAGGGTTTAAATCTATTTGGATCTCACCACAACAGCACTACAAAGTTATAAAACTAAAAAAAAAATTATTACGAATCTTCAACTGGTAAAAGAATATGTCTTTGAGAATGACCAACTATAATTTTATGTGTGCTTTTTAAATAATTTATTTTTATGTGTATTATTTAAGATAGAAAGACTAAGATAAATAAATAATAACTATTAAAATAGTTAAACAAATCCGAGTGCTTAATTAAAATTGAAAGAAGTTGTATTGATATATTCTTCACGACACCTAAAAACCAAACAACGATTATATTATAGCTTCCTGATCAACTGAGTTTTAATTTATATTGATATACTCTTCAAGAAACCCAAAGAACAAACATTGATGGTAAAAGATTTCTTTAAAAATTATTGATTTATATAAAATTAGAATGTTAAAATCTTTTTTTTGTGATACATGAGAAACTAATTCAAGAAATCTTTTTTTGTGATTTATTTCTTTATTCCTTCTATTCATCTATCCTTTACGTGTGAAAAATGCGAACTTGTTTACGGGAGAATGTGGAAACTCATGAATAATATTAAAGTTAAGAATTGAGGGTGGAATGGAGGTGCAAGGGTGTGTGTGTTGGGGAAAGCTCGCATTGATTTAAATGAAGCCGGCTCGGATCGGGAATAAGGAGCTTATTAAATCTGCGCACCGTTCCTGCCGAGTGGTTTTCGGTGTAGCAATATGAGTTATCGATACAAGTCGCCGTTGAAGTTTTTTCTTTTATATTCAGAAAAAAAAATCGTTAAAATTACAGACAAAAAGCGGAGCTCTTAATTAAGGTTTTGAGTTTGTTTAAAGACGATTACTTCGTTTGTATAACGTTTAACGTTAACTGCAATAACGTCTGTGTACTGTGCACTCGCAGTATTTTATTGTTGTGTTGATATATATTCTTAAGAAATTTTAAAGATCTATCAAATTAAACTTTCCGGAACTTCTACGCCATTTGTCTTCTTTCACAAGAATCTTAAGATGATAAGAGGAAGACGTTGTGAACCATCTTTCTTTCATCTGATTTTAGAAGGTTAGCCGATTCTATTGGTTATATATATACCATATACAGGATGATGAGTTTCATCCGATCAGAGAATTAGATTTTGAAATCTCTTAACTTTTTCTTTCCTCATTTGCATTTACAAAAATTCCCGATAGAAAGAAAATTTCTTATAATTGGTTCCGATAGAAAGACGTATACAATCTCACCGCTCTTCTTTCCTTCTTCTCGTACAAAATAACCGATTCTAGAAGGAGTAGTTTCTTGAATTGACTATTTTTTTCTCCAATAGTAGAAGGAAAATCTATAATCAGCCATCTCATATCTAATTATAGTACAAAGTTCTGGAATACCTCTTTTTCTTCCTATTTTTGCCTTCTTTTACGAGATACAAGAATGATGAGGTTCAAAAATTTCACTGATCTTTTTTTCCACCTTATTTGCCTATTCCTACAAGATATCTTCTTTTAGAATCTCCAAAACAACTAGGATATTTTAGAAACAATTATTTCCTCCTTGGAAGAACGTTAATCTAGAATTGGCAATCTCTCCTACAATAGAAATAATAATAGACATTCAAGAACTGATTATTTCTTCTCCTTTAGGAGGAGGACGAGGTTCTATAAACAGCTCTGAAATATTTTTATACTTTTTCATTTTCGATTTGCTTTCTTCCACGAGATAATCGATTTTAGAACCTCTGATAAGTAGAGAGAGTTTTATAATTGACTACAATTGACTTATATAAGGAGAAGAGTGTGCGAAATCAGCTGTATAAGAGAAAAATTACCAACCAATTACCTTTCATCCAATTTCAAGAGTTTAATTGATTCTTGAAGATCCCATAAAATGGTTTTGAATTGGACGAGGTTACAGAATCATTCTTCTAGGAGATTATAGTACTCTGAAAGGAAGATAGAATTTTAGATTTGACTATTTCACTTATAAAATGAGAAGAGTATATAGAATCAGCTATATAAATAAGAAATTATTCAGTCAGCTATGTTTCATCCGATTTGAAGAGTTTAACTGATTTTAGAAGCTCCAATAAAATGTTGTTGAATTGGAGGAACTTACAGACTCATGTATGTTTTCACTAATAAAACTTTAAAATATTTTAAAATCTCCGAAACAAAAAAGATATTTTAGAGTGACAGATATGACTTCTTTGAAACGAAGAGAAGGAGCTTCTAGAATCGGTTATTTCTTCTCCGATAGTAGGAAGAGGTTATATGCTTTTTGCCTTCTTCTAAGTGTCCTATTTTACTGGGTATTTCTTCTCTGAAGGAAGGTGAAGGTTTAATAAACATTTATCTCTTATCTGATTGTAGGAGGAAGTTCTGGAAGATTCCCATTCTTTTTTTTTTCTGAACACTGAATAAAACACTTACTATGTTTTTAACCACTATAATTTATTAAAATATAGAAATATATTACAATGTGTACGACTTAAGTTTCGACTTTTGACGGTCATTATCAAGTTTTTTTTCTATTTGATTTCTTTCACGATACAGATCATTCTAGAAGCACTTCTGATAGGAAGAGGAAATTTTAAAATTGACCATTTCATTTGCAAAAATTAGAAGAGTGTATTAAATCAGCTATCTTTCATCCGATTTGAAGAGTGTAATTAATTCCATAAGCTCAAATAAAAACTTTTTAAATTAGTAATTTCCATTGCAATAGGATGTGGTTCTAGAATCTTATATACCTTTACCAATAAAAGTATGATGCTCTAAAACTCCTCCGATTTATTTCACCTGCTTATTTACATCTTCCTACAAGATATAATTTTTTAGAAACTCTAAAGGAGGGTGTCGTAGAATCAGCAATTTCCCTTTAGAAAAAAGATAATAAGGCTGTCGGCAATCACTCCCACTCTATGTTTTCTCGTCTACTGATGAGAAAGTCAATTTGGAAAGTGTTGATTATCGATTCAAGAATCGACATAGAACATATTTGGACGCAACAGAAAGATGAGGTTCTCAAATTATATATCTCTTCTTTAATGAAGAAAAATGAAATACCTACGCCTTTCTCTCCTTATAAACGAAATAACCGATTTTGGAAGGTGGACGTTATAGAATTATTTACTTATCTTCTTATAAGAGGAGGTGGTTCTATAATCAGCTATCTCTTATCCAATTGTAGAACAAAGCTGTGGAATACCTCCACTCTTTTTCTTCTCCATATTTGCCTTCTTCCAATAAAAGTAGGATGTACTAAAACTTCTTCGCTCTCTTTCACCTCCTTATTTGCATCTTCCCGCAGGATAATCTCTTATAGAATCTCCAATAATTCTGTAGACTCAGCTATTATTCCAACAATAGTAGAAAGAGTTTCTAGGCTCCTTTTACTCTCTATCCTCTCCTCTTCTGATTAATAAGCTGATTTAGAAAATGTTGAATGTCAATTCTAGAATTTACGCTAATATTTGGATGCGACAGAATGCTGATGTTCTAAAATCGGATAATAGAGGTTCTGAAATCCCAACGCTTTTCCATCTTTTTCCTACGAAATAACCGATTTTAAAAGGAGGACGTTCTAGAATTATTTACTCTGATAGTAGGAGAAGGTTCTATAATCAGCTAGCTCTTATCCAATTGTAGAAGGAAGTTTTGGAATATTTCCACTATTTTCCTTCACTCTATTTGCCTTTTTTCATGAAATTTTTGATTCTGAAGCTTTAACAGAAAGAGGAAATTTTGGAATTGAGTATTTCCCATACAAAATGAGGAAAAGGTTGTAGAATCAGCCTTTTTTCATCCAATTTTAAGAGCTTAACTGATTCTAGAAGCTACAATAAGATTTTTTTGGATTAGCCATTTCCTCTGAACTAGAAGAAGATTCTAGTATCCTATACATTATCTCCTCTTATTAAATGAGGAGATTCTAAAATCCCACTGCTTTTTTCTCCTTCCTACTTCCTTCTTCCTTCAAGATATCCTCTTTTAGAACCTCCAAAACAAAGAGGATGTTTTAGAATTAGTGATTTCCTTTTTTTAAATCAAGAGGAAAAGGTTCTAGAATTAGCGATCTTTTCTCCGATAGTAAAATAAGAGTTTCTAGGCTCTCCTACTATGCACTGTCTTCTTCTTCGTGTTTTTATTTACGTCTTTTTATGAGATTCTAGACCTTTCAATAATTGGAGGAGATTCTAAAATTCCTCCGCACTCATTATCCTTTTTATTTGCTTCCTCCCACGAGTTTATCTCTTTTATAACCCCCAAATTAATGATTATGTTTTAGAATCAGCTGTTTTTCATTTTCAGAGGAGGAGGTTCTAAAATCGGTTTACTTCTTCGATGGTTGAATAAGTTTCTAGCCTTTCATTACTCTCTGTCTCCTCGCTATTAACCTCCTCTGATGAATACGTTGATTACAAGTGTTTATAATTCCTTACTGTTTGTAAATTCGCTTAGCAACAATGGTCATATAACCAAAATGTTTTAGAGATGTTGAAGGTTCTAGAATCTATATGCATTTGAGAAAGTTCTGAAAACACTTCTTCCGGCTAATATTTTTAATTCTACTGTTTGCAAATTGGTTTAGTAACAATAGTCATATGACCAAAATATTTTGGAGATGTTGTCCTAAATTGATTTGAGAAAATTCCAAAATCATTTTCACTGGCATATATTTTAATTTCTAGAATACAATATGGTCAGATGTTTATCACTAGATCATTGATTCTTAATAATTCTTAATCAGTTATGGTTCTGCAAAGTTTCGTATAAAATTAAAGCATCTTTCAGAATTTGTTCGCCTATAAGATCTTTCTAAATTACTCTTCTATCATGAGATGTCCGATTCACTAACCTCCGGAGAAGGAAGTTCTAAAATCGGATGTATCGCTTCCAAAAATAGACCAGAGTTTCTAGGGGGGTAAACAAAAGAGCAAGAGAAAAAGGCAATAAAACATGGATACCAAGCAAACTAAGAAGTACAAGGAGTTCAAGTTTAGGGTTTACGTTTACAAACGATAATTTTACACAATATTTCTATGGCAATCAACATAAAGAAAATAAAATTAAGAATTCGTCCACTCCTACTTACCTCCTTCTCTAATGAGTTAGCAAGTAGCGGGAGTTCTAAAATGTCTTATTTATTCTATAATAAGAGGAGGAGATTCTAAAACCTGTTATCTCTCTTTATTATTTGCCTTCTCCTATGCTAATTATACAAAAACATTTCACTGTTTTTGCTATATTCTAGCAACATTTTTTTTACAATATTTCCCTTAGAGTTATAAAATTGTTTTAACACATTCTATGCAGAATTCTACAACTTTTACTACTTCATTACAATCTTTTTGCAGATTTCTAAGAATTCTTAAAAGGTTGCAAATTTTTAAAGAATTTTCAGGATTTCAACATTTTTTTCGAGAATGAGTCACCTTTTCTTCTTGACATTTCTTGATGGAGATTTTCCAGATACTTCAATTTTTAGAATTTTTCAAGGGTCCTAAAGTTTTCCAGCAACTTATAAAAGAGAATTCTGCAATTGTCAAGCCATTATTAACAAAGTTTTAAAATTTCTTTTGAAGGTTTTGGGGTTGTTTTTAAAATGTTTATATGTTATTCCTTTAAGTTTTTATTTTTAATCTTTTTATTTCACATGTTTATCGAGATTTCTAGATTTCTTATTTTGCAGGACTTAGTATTTCTAGTGGTTTTATTTTATAGATCTCTAGAACTTTAATTATAATTTATTTTTATTTTTGTCAATTATATCATGTATTGTTCCTAATTTGAATAAATTCGTGTATTATTATTTTTATTATTATTATCGTTGTTTGAGAGGGTCCTAGAACTTTTTCAACAATTACTCCTGAAAATTTCTAGAATTTTTTTTTTAGATTTCCTTTAGTGTTTTTGAATTTATAAAGCAATCCCTTAAGAATTGTTTTAGTTGAGCTTTTGTAGATTTATCCACCTTTTCCTTGCCACATTTTATCCTACTTTCAATTAATATTCTTCCGCGATTCTAGAATTTTTTTTTATAAACGTTTCTTAAATGTTCCAGAATTTTAAGGATACTTAACAAGATTTTTAAGATGTTCTTTGAGGGCACTAAAATTATCTAATTATCTAGCAATTACAGAATTTTCCAGCATTTTTTCTTCTTTTAAAATCTTTTCTACGGTTATATCAATTTTCAAATTTTTCCAGGAAGTTTTCGAAAAATTTCTAATACTTTTCTTGCAATACCTTCTCAAAATGTTCCAGCAGTATATCCTATAGGCTTATCAAATTTTTCTATTCTTTTTATCGAGGTTTTAGAATTTTTATAATTTTGTTAAAGTTTTTCAATAACAGAACTCTTTCCTAGTAGTTTTTCTTCGGAGATTCTAGAATATTAAAAAAATAAACAATATATAAAAAATTACTGGAAAATTCTAAGATTTTCCATTAAATTTTTAAAATTTATCTTATTCTGTTGGAATTTTCGAGAAACGTTAATATTTCCACTAATTTTTCTTTTAGGTTTTTAGAATGCAGAGTCCTAGAATTATCCAGCACATTCTCATAAAGGTTTTCTTCTTCATTTCGGTGCATTCTTCTTTCATTTTTAAAAAGTCTTACAATAATTTCTTCGAGGTTTTGTTCAACATTTTCCAAAATTATCTACCTTGTTTTCCTAATATTTCTAAAATTGAGATTTTAGGAATTTACATTATTTCATTGCCAGAAACGTTAGTATTTTCTACTATTTTGTCTTTTCAAGTCAGAATTATTTTTAGTTTTTTTTAATTTCGTTGCGTTCTTCTTTCATTTGTAAAAATTCTTACAATAATTTCTTAGAGGTTTTGTTCAAGCTTTTCTAAAATCAACTACCTTATTTTCTTAACATTTCTCAATAGATATTTAAAAAATTTTCATTTTTCCGTGACCAGAAACGTTAGTATTTTTTGTTATTTTGTCTTTTCAAGTTTTAAAATTATCCAGCAAATTCTCATAGAGATTTTTAAAAGTTTTTTGAGAACTCGTTCGCAAATTTATAAGAGCTTTTAGTTTTTCCTCAAGTTCTTTAATATTTTCTACCTTTTTTTGCTTTTTTGCTGTATCCTTTTAGATTGGGTATAGTAAAACACTTTTTTTGTTCCATATTTTTATTTTCAGTTTAGTTTCAAATAAAAATATGGAACAAAACAAGTGTTTTTTGGTTCCATCAAGAAAGTAGCATTAAATGTGTTGAATATTATTCCTTTTAGATTTCTCAAATTTTTCTTGCGAATTATTTTTGCAAATTTCTAGTAGATTTCTCATTTGTAGGAGTAGTTTTTAATTTTCGATTTCCAGAATGTTTTTTGATGGTACTACAGTTTTTTTTTTATAACAATTTCTCCTCAAAATTTCTAAAATGTTTCTTCAAAATTATCTTATAATGAATGAAGCTTTAAAGCAATTATTTAAGAATTATAAAAAATAAAGAAAATTTTAGAAGCGTCGATAAAAAAGTTTTACAATTTTGTAAGAAAGAAAATACGATAAGATAAAAAAATTTGGAAAATTCTCCTAAAAGTACAATTTTAGAGACTTTTCGACATGTTTTATCTTATCATATTTTCTATCTTATTTATCTTACTTTTTCATCGAAATTTCTACAATTTTCTTTATTTTTTTAGAAAATTATGTATTTTCAATTAGATATTCTTTGAGGGTACTTAAATTGTTCAGTAATTTCTCTTCGAGAATTTTTGAGTTTTCTGGCATCTTTTCTTTTTCAGATTTCGATACATTTTTAACAAAAATTTACTGCAATTTCTTTATCTTTTTCGTTTGTATCACCTTCTCTGAAGGTCCTACAGTTTTTTTTAAACAATTTTACTGCAAAATTTCTACAATTTTTATTACAAATTACATACATATAATGATTTTGAAACTTTAAAGCAATTCTTAAAGAATTTTTGTAGTTAAATTTTGAAGAACCGTGCTTTATTTCTTGCTACATATTACAATAATTTTAATCTTAATTATAGCGAAGTAGATGCCTTAAAAATAAATAAAATTTTAAATCTTATTTATCTAGAACTTTTTTGACATATATAAAATTTCCCTTTTTTCAAAAATTATAACATTTTCGACATTTTTCTTAATTGTCCATCAAATTCTTTTCGAGATTTCTAGATTTTTCTAGCCAATTTTCTTCAAGATTTCTAGAATTTTTAAAACAGAAATTTACTGCAATTTCTTTTTGTTTTTTTGTTTGTATCAAAATAAATTGAAGGTGTGATAATGGACACCCACCCATCCTAATTGGTTCAAGTAAACCTAAACCATAATATTATTTATGGGTTTTTTAACTTTACGGATTACTTTCTGGGACCAAAACGTTAATGTTAGTGAAAATTCAAGGGTATATGTAAGGTGCAATGGTGGCCTCGATTCTACCCTCTATTCAGTAAAACATACTCATGAATTTCCCTCAGTTAATATTTAATTGTAGGGAAATGATATTTTAATTATTCTAAATGAAGTCGAGCAAGGAAAATTATTTTTATGGTGAAAGCGCCGGGTAGATGATTTGCCTTGAATAATGGTGAATGCGCCGCGAATATTTTTGCTTTGAATATTGGTGGATGCGCCGGACATTTGCTATTTTCTGTGTATATTAATTCAATATAAAAATAACCTTTACTTTAAGGTGGGTGTGTATCCTAAATTCAATCCTTGATTCATTAAAAAAAACTAAATTACGTTATAGTCTTTTATAATGAAGAAATCTGGAGGATGGGATAGTGGCCACCCACCCACCCTATATATTTTGAGAACACTTTAACTGTAATTTTGTTTATATGTCTTTTTATATTAACACTGACAGTGTTATTATTTTTAAACCAAAACGTTAATTTGAGTACAAATGTAAAGGTAAATATAGGATGGAAGGGTAGTCTGTAAAACACCCTTCATTCATTAAAACTCGTTCATGAATTTATCTCAGTTAATATTTTATTTAGTGGAACAAAATGTACTTTTATTATTAAACTAATAGATTGTTTTACGCAATTACTTCTTCAGAAATATTTGCTCGTGTTAAAATGACTATTAAATAAAACCCTCGCTTGTGATTTACCGATTGAAAGATGGGATAGAGGCCACCCACCCACCCTACATATACATATAAATTTTAATTCCTTATCGTCTCGCGGTTTCCAATAAAATTAATTACAAAACTTTTTGAATAAAAATTAAATTAAAAATGTAAAATTTTTGAGTGATTAAATTACTAAAAATATATGTTGGGTGTGCAGACTTTAAATCTAAATTTGATTAGATTAGCTATAGAAAGTCAGTTAAATTTTAACGTAAATTTTGATTTTGTTTTATTTTTTTTTCCATAAAATGTGGTTTAATTGTTTTTAGCAGCAAAATCATCAACGAATAGCAATTAAAGTTATCATGTATATGTAGGGTGGGTGGGTGGCCTCTATCCACCCTGAAATCAGTAAAACATAAGCGAGGGTTTTAATTAAAAGTTGAAAAATGTAAACAAAACAAAAAATTATTGCATTTTTAATTGATGTAAACATACAAAAATTTCAAATAAATTTTGATGATATTTTACTGACTGGGGGGTGGAATAGAGGCCACCCACCCACCCTACATATACGAATAAACTTTATTTCCTTATTGTCTCGTGGTTTCCAATAAAATTAATTACAAAACTTTTTGAATAAATATGAAATTAAAAAGGTAAAATTTTTGAGTGACTAAATTAGTAATAATTTAATGCATGATGGGTCGGAAGGCTTTAAATCTAAATTAAATAATATTAGCCATATAAATTCAGTTGTATTTAAACTTAAATTTTGATTTTGTTTCATTTTTTATTACATAAAGGGTTTGATTGTTTTTAGCAGCAAAATCATTAACGATTAGCAATGAAAGTTATCATGTATATGTAGGGTGGGTGGGTGGCCTCTATCCCACCCTACATAATTATTGCAACTTTTAATAGAACGCCTATATGAGAACCCACGCTCCATTAATTAAAACATACTCCTTGAATTAATATTTAATTGTACAAAAATAGGAGTTTAATTATTTTAAGTGAATTTAAACACAGCGAATTATTATTACGGTGAATGCGCCGGGAATATTTTTAATGGTGGATGCGCCGGGTATATAATTTTCTGTTCGTATTTATTTAATATAAAAAAAACAACTTCTACCTTTCTTTACACACTATTTTATCTTTACTTATATAACAAGAGTTTACTTTGATGAGCGTATTGAATAAACTTTAAAACGTTATTTATATTACACTTGTTATTCTATTAAGTTGAAATGTATTCTCTTTCCTTTTTAATTGCATTAAGTCTCTCTTCATCGGAACAACTTTACAGAGGTATACGTGCGCTGTTAATTACTTCTTTTCTTTCTATTCTATTCTATTAAAACTATACAGCGATCATAAATTGCAGCGTAAATATTGCATGTGCATAATTAACTCGTGTATGCACGTATGCCATCAAATACAAAATTGTTGACGTAAGTGCAAACAGGTTCATTCAAATCGCTGCAAAGCACGCCCCTCCCAAAATGAAATACAAACAGTTTGCCGGGAATCAAAGCGGCGTGAACACAAATAATAAATAATCATCCGTACGTGAAGTGTTTACATTAATGGGGTTGCAATTTTCTATATGCAAATAATAAAATATTTTCGGTTGGTAAATACTGAATTTAATAACTACACAATTTACTCTTGGTATTTATATTACAAAATATTTCACCACGAGTTATATTAAATACTAATTGTATATAATGTATACTAAATGTTTGTAATTATACATGGAGAAACTTTTTGTGGCCCACCTTACAGACTCTAAAAGCGTAATTAAATATTACAATTACAATGATTTCCTTATGCTAATAACTTAATATTCAATATGCCTCCACAATCGAATATTTACTAGAAAACTTTATTAAACATAAATAAATTGTTTTCTTTAAATGATGTGCATAACATTTTATTACAGTAAGCAATATTTTCTCTTAAGAATTATAATAAGAGTGTAAAATCATTGTAGCTAATTATTAATCCCTTAAATATGTTTAGTGGATAATCCTCTCTCGTATTAAAGAAGTTAATTAATAAACCACAACTTTCACCTCTTCTTCGTCTCCCTTAAATGCCGCGCATAACACTACGTGGAATCTAAACATTTTCTTTGTGCTAACAGTAATGCGTAACACCCGCAGGCGTACACGTGCTGTGATAAAATGCCTTAGGAATGTTCAGTGTATTATCTTTTGTTATATGATAAACTGCTTTGTGTGTGTGTATGTGTATACCTTAAGCACATTCCCCAGGCCTTAGAATTTACAATGGAAATTGATTTAATTAGGCTTAAGGGAAAGAAAAACATGGGATTATCATTAAATACTAAAGTAATATTCATTGAATAATAACCTAAATTATAACTATATTTATATTATAAATAAAAAAGAATTGTTTTTAGAGATCTGCTATACTATACAATGAATTAAATTCATCATGTATTAACGAAAGAATTTAATTCATCGTATAGTAAGTGCCAGTATAGCAGATCTCTCAAAAAAATTAATTTATATATCAATGTCTACATTGAAATTACATTTTCTTTTATAATTAAATTTATTTCTTGAAGGTCGGCAAGTCGTAATATCCGCACAGTTCTCAGTGTTTTGCAAGTGAGATCGACGGTCCACGTCGATTTTTTTTTATTATTAACAATATTATAGTGTGTGGCCATGCGAACTCGCGGGTCAATAGAAACGCGCTTGCCCTGTGGGTGGCTTTTAAGACGAACCACCCGCGCCCGAAACAAATTACATAATGACGACCGGGGATTATTCCTGCATTAACACGGGACCAGATTCATTACAATGCTTATACATATTTATGGCGGTTGTTAAAACGTGAATAGGCACTTTAATATAACTAAAAATCACACAATGTAATACTTCAAACATTTATACATATTTATAATAGTCAATTTAAGTAAATTATAAACAAATATACAACTTAAGTTAATAATAAATAAATACACAACTAAAATTAATGGTGTCGATTAAATTATATATACAAGAGTTTCTTAATTTCTTATAATTTAATTGTAATTATTGAATGAAGAAGTAGAATTTATATGTAATAAAAGTATTGATATGGTTTTAAATGTTGAATCGTAAAAGTGAGGCGGAGATACAATCGAAGCCGGAAGCGATTTCGATGCTTTGAGCAATTGAAAGGCGGATGCAATTTTGGAGAGTGTGCATTCGGATGGAATTGCCGGTGCATTATATCTGATTCCAGCAATTTCGTGCACAATAATAAGGATAATAAACGGAATATGCGTTTCCAGAAATAGCAACTGAATAGTGTTCACATTAACGTTTAATTACTAAGCTGATGTGGACACAAATATTTGCCTATTGAATAATTTCCAAACCTTAAAACCTTCCAACTAATAATTTCATGTTAAATAATACATAAAATACTGTCACAGTGTGTTTCAAAAGATATAGAGTTTCAACAAGTAATTGCCTCATCACTCCAGTATTCAAAGAATACAAATGCTAGAACAATTAACAGATAACAAAATGTTTTTTCAATAGGTAGAAAATTGATAAACACTTGGTTTCTTTTACTAATTTCTTATATTTACTCGACTATTTTCGGTTGTTACAGTACTATCAAGAAGGCAGGTTTTTATATTCAGGTAACAAGTGCTTTAAATATAAGGGAAGTCCAGATCTTTATTCATTGTCATTAAGGATGGGTTTTCCAGTCATGAAACAAATTAAGTGTTTATCAATTATCTACTTAATTAAATAAACACAGTTATATTTCTTACTTCACTATTTTATTTAATCACTAAATGTACATTAACGTTAACCACAGTTAACTATTGATAAGGGACACATAGTGTTCGAAATGTACATTTAGTGATTAAATAAAATAGTGAAGTGAGAAATATGACTGTGTTTATTTAATTAAATAATAAACTTCACATAACTCGCAAATACATATTCAAATTATCTACTTATTATTTCATAATGGTTCACCAAAAAATAAGTGAGAAAATTATTCAAGAAATATTAAAATGTTTACCTTTTAAGAACTCTTTGTAATACCTACAACAGAAACTAAAGGATTGATGCAGATGATGCATGATGAGGGACATATGAGTAAACAATTATTTTTCTGTGATGACAATTAAACTAATTAAACAAAAAAATTAATTATTGAGGAGTCCCTTCTAGATGCAGTCAAAATTTTATTGTTAGCACAATTATTTTATGTTATGTAATGCATGTTATATAGAGATTAAATACAATTTGAATGATGACACTTGAGAAATGATCGATGATGACAGATGACATATATGTGCGAAACATTTATTTTTCAAAATAAGTAATTGTGGAGGCTTTCAGTTCGTAATACATTATGATAATACAAAAATTAATAAAACAATTTACTTTAATGGCATCACTTATCAACACATTAACTTTGTGTTTCATTTGCTTATATTTCTTACTCTCTGGTGATATTTGACTGACGATAAATAAATAATTAAATATGATAGATGGCAAATAATTATTACCTGTTGTAGAAAATCCAAAGCTCATATGACAGTTTAAAATTAAAATTTGATAATATAGATTACACTGAACAATTTACAGATCAATCTATAATTTATATATTTAAAAAATTTTAAATCATTAAAATTATTTCATCTTTTAAAATCATTCAACTGTTTGCCTTCTTGGAAAATTTCCTTGCCCTCAGTTTTCTGCAAACTGTTTAATCTCACAGCTTACTCAAAAAATTCCAATGTCAAATTAAATATGACAAATAACAAAACATAATTACAATTAATAGGTGACTCATGACAAAACGTAATGACAGCTGACAGTTGGCAGATGACAGATTACAGAACATACTGACAGTTAACTGGTGACTCACAAAAACATAATGACAATTAATAAGTGACAGATTATATAACATATTGACAGTAAACGGGTAATGAATGACAATGGTATTTTTATTTCAGTACAATGGATAAATAAATACTAAAACAGTCAACAGGGAGGAACAGACGACAGAACATGCTTACAGTTGGCAGGTGACCCAACAAAGAAAACATAATGACAGTTGACAGGTGACAGATTACATAACATAATGCCAGTTGACAGATGACTCATAAAAAATCATAATGACAGTTGATAGGTGATGGGGCACAATACATATTGGCTGTTGACAGGTGACTTATGAAAAACATAATGATAATTGGCACATGAACGATTACAGATCATAATAACAATTGACAGATGACTCATAACAAAACCCAATAACAGTTGATTGGTAACAGATGACAGAACATAATGATTGTATCTCAATACATATTGATAGCTTACAGGTGAGAGATGAGAAAACATAATGACAATTAACGGGTGTTAATTTATAGAACATAATGACAGTGGACATGTGACCCATAACACAATAAAATGACAGTTAACAGGTGACAGACAGGCGAGTACTTTGTTTTAAAACAAATGATACTAAGTAACAAACTTCAAAAGTTAAAAGTGATAATACTATATGTCATCATTAATCTGTCATCAGTCATCTGTCATCTAGAATGTGCCATCTGCCATCTGACATTAGTTATGTATCAAATATCATCCTTCATCAGTTATCTGTCATCTGCCAATATGTTTGACAATTAACAGATGACAATTAACAGAATATAGTAACAGTTGACAGGTGACTCCTGACAAATCTAATAACAGTTGACAGATTACAGATTGAGAAAGTAATGTCAATTGACAGATGATTAATGACAAAGCATAATAACAGTTAGATAGTTTACAGATTATAGAACATCATAATTGTCGACATTTGAGTCATGATATAACATAATGACAATTTACAGGTGACTGATTATACAAAATATATGACAATTGACAGGTGACTCGTGACACAACATAAAATGACAGTTAAAAAATGACAATAACAGTTGACAGGCCACAGATAGGAAAGTATAATGACAGTTGACAAGTGACTTATAACTACACATAATGACAGTTTACAGTGACAGATTACAGAACATAATAATAGTTGTCAGATGACTCATAAAAAAAACATAAAGACAATTGACTGTTAACATATTGACTATTGATAGATGACTCATGAAAAACATAACGATAGTTAACAGGTGAACAAAATCAGTGACTCATGGTAAAAGATAATGACAGTTGGCAGATGAAAGTTGACAGAACATAATGACTGTTGAAACAGTTGAAACATCTCAATAAATATTGATAGTTTACAGGTGAGAGACTAGAAAACATAATAACAATTAACAGGTGATAATTTACCGTACACAATGACACTTGGTTGACAGGTGACCCATAACAAAACAAAATGACAGTTAACAGGTGACAGATTTCAGAACTTAATACCATGACAATACATAATGACAGTCGAGAGATTGCAGAACATAATAACAACTGACAAGTGGCTTATGAAAAAACCTAATGGCATTTAACAGGTGACAGATTACATAACATAATATCAGTTCACATGGGAAACATGGCAATACATGATAACAGTTGATAGGTGACAGATAGTTCAAGACAAAACATGATTGCAATTAACAAGTGACAATTTACAAAACATTATGACAGTTGACAGGTAACTCCTGACAAAACATAGTAACAGGTCATAGGTTACAGGTTACGGAACATAATGATAGTTGACAGGTGACTCATGACAATAGATAATCAGAGTTAACACTTGAAAAATTTCAGAACTTAATATTAGTTGACTTACGAAACATGACAATACGTAATTATAATTGACAGTTGACAAATTACAGAACATAATATCAGTTAACATGTCAAACATGATAATACAAAATAACAGTTGCCAGTTGATAGATTACAGGTCATGAAGACAGTTGACAAGTGACAAATTACAAAACACAATAAGAGTTGGCAGGTGATTCATGACAATACATCATGATAATTAACAGATGACAATTTACAGAACATAATGACAGTTGACAGGTAACTCCTCACAAAATATAATAACAATTAATAGATTATAGATTACAGAACCTAATGCCAGTTGACAAATGACTAATGACAAAGCGTAGTAACAATTGATAGGTTACAGATTATAGAACATCATAATTGTTGACAGCCGAGTCATGACAATACATAATGACAATTTACAAGGTGACAGATTATATAAAATATATGGCAGTTGACAGATGACTCTTGACACAACATAAAATAATAGTTAACAGATGACAGATCACAGAACATAATGACAGTTGACAAGTAAATTATAACAATACATAATGACAGTTTACAGTTAACAGATTATAATACATAAAACAGTTGACAGGTGACTCCTGACAAAACGTCAAATGACAGTTAAGAGGTGACACATTACAGAATATAATGATGGCTGATTGGTGACACATGACAAAACGTAATGACAGTTGAATATTTGATGGTAGAGGCTTTCACTTCGTGGTATATCTTGAATGATTTGTAAATGAGGAACAATAACTTTGTTTTGCCACTATATTTTAAACATTTACAGTGACTATAGTTTTTCGACTATATGCTAGTCAGTTTGATAATGACTAGCTTATAGTCGAAACTATAGTCACTGTATTTTTTTTTAAATATAGTGGCAAAACAAAGTTATTGTGTCAAATTTACAAATAATGACCGTTGACAGTTGTCAGATTACAAAACATTATAACAGTTGACAGGTGACTCATGAAATAAATATAATGACAGTTGACAGGATACCTACCTGCAGAACATAAATACTGTTGACAGATGACTAATCAAAAACATAATGACAGTTGGCACATGACAAAGAACATAACATATTGACAGTTCACAAGTGACAGACTACAGGACTTAAAAACTATTGACACATGACTTATGAAAAACATAATGACAGCTGACAGGTCACGGAGCAAAGAACATATTGACTGTTGATAGGTGACTCAAAACATAAAATGACAGTTGACAGGTGACAGATTACAAAACATAGTGTCAATTGAGTGGCGACAGGTTACAGATAAGAGAACATAATGAGAGTGACAAGTGATTTATAACTACACATAATGACATTTGACAGGTAACAGTCTATAGAACATATTGACTGTCGACAGGTGACTCATGACAAAACATAATGACCGTTGACAGGTAACAGATTGCAGAACATAATAATTGTTGACAGGTTAGTCATAACAATACATAATGACTATTTACAACTGATTAGATTGTAAAAAAATATTTCAGGTGACTTATGTCACAAAATAAAATAACAATTAATATGTGATAGATTACAGAACATAATTACAGTTGACAGATGACTCATGAGGAAACATAATGGTAGTTGACAGGCGGCTCATGATCAATCATATTGATACTTGACAGGTGACAGATTTCAGAACATAATAACAATTAATAGTTGACTCATGAAACAACATAGTGGTAGTTGACAGGTGATAGATTACAGAAAATAATGACACGTGACTCGTGATAAAATATTATAACAGTTGACAGTTGGCAGAAGAAAGAGTAAAATAACTAATGACGAAACATAATATTACTGTTAACAAGTGACCAATTTCCCAACATAATAATTGTTGACATAACCTAATATCAGTTGACAAATGACTCAGGTGGCAGTCGAGTGCTGACTCATAAAAAACAATAACAGTTGACAAGAACATAATGTCAATTGACAAGTAACGTACACATAATGACAGTTGACAGGTAACAGTTTATAGAATATAATGAGAGTTGACAGGTGATTCATGACAAAACATAATGACAGTTGACAGGTGACATATGATAGGACATAATGACTGTTGACAAGTGACTCATGATAAAACATACAATGAAAGTTGCCAGGTGACAGTTTGCAGAAAATAATATTTGCTGAGAATACATAATGACAATGACAGGTGACAGATTATAAAATACAATGATGACAAAACATAATGACAGTTTCCAGGTGACACATTGAAAATATAATAATGTAGACTATAATTATTTACACTGAATTGAAAAATTCACTATGTTTTAACCACAAATAATATTTGTGGTTAAAACATAGTGAATTTTTCAATTCAGTGTAAGTATAGATTACCACGTAGTAACGGTCGCAACCATTCTCTTTATAATTATTTACAGTTGACCGATTATAGAAAATAATGACAGGTGGCTTATGAAAAAACATAAAATGACAGTTAACATGTGACAGATTACAGAACATATTAACAGTTGGCAGGTGACTCATGAGAAAACATGATGACAGCGAATAAGTGACAGATTACAGTGCATAATGACAGTAAATTTTGACACCTGACAAAACATAATGACAGAAGACAGATGACAGATTACAATACATAATAATGTATACTGGTGGACTTATGAAAAAAAAACATAATGACAGTTGCCAGGTCTCAGATTACAGAACATAATGACTGTTGACAGTTGAGTCATGATACATTGATTATTTAATGACAGTTGACAGGTGACAGATAACTGTTGACAGGTGAGTGATGTCAAAACATAATTACAATTTTTTGGCGACAGATTGTAGAAAATAATGACATGTAACAAGCGACTCACGGCACAACATAAAATGACAGTTAACAGACTACGGATTACAGAACATTGTGATAGTCGAGTGGTGACTCATAAATAAACAATAACTGTTGATAAGAGAATATAATGACAGTTAACAAGTGACTTATAAACACGCATGATGACAGTTGACAGGTAACAGGTTATAGAATTTAATGAGAGTAGACAGGTGACTCATGACAAGACATAATGACAGTTGACAGATGACGGATGACAAAAAATAATGACTGTTGGCAGCTGGCTCATCACAAAAAATGGTGACAGTAAATAGGTGACAGATTATAGAACATTATAGCAGTTGACAAGTGACTCATGAAAAAAAACATAATGACAGTTGACAGGTTATAGATTACAGAACATAATGACAGTTGACCGGTGACAGTTTATAAAACATAATAGTAATAATAATAACAGTTATAATAAAAATATACAGTTGACCGGTGACACATTACAGAACATAATAACTATTGTTAGATGATTCATGAAAAACATAATACCACTTGACATGTGAACAATTACAAAACATGGCAGCAATTGACAGGTAATTTATGTCAAAACTTTATAACAGTTGACAGGTGACAGATGACAGAACATAATGACAGTTTACAGGTTACAATTTACAGAACATAATGACTATTGTCAGGTAACTTCTTACAGAACATAGTAACAGTTTATAGGTTACAGATTACAGAACATAATAACAGTTGACATGTGACTTATGAAAAAACATAATGACAGTTAACAGGTGATAGCTTATAGAACCTAATATCAGTTAACATGATAATACATTAAGAAAGTAAACAGATAAAACATTACCAAACACAGTGACAGTTGGCAGATTACTCATGACAATTATCAGATGACAATTTACAGAAAATAATGACAGTTGACTCCCGACAAAATATCGCAATAGTTGTTAATTTACTGATTACATAACATAATGAGAGTTGAGAGGTGACTCATGGCAAAGCATAATGACAGTTGACAGGTGATAAATTCCTGATGATAATAACTGTTGACAGGTGACTTAAAAAGCATGACAGTTGACAGTGAATAGGTGAAAGTTTACAGAACATAACAACTATTCACAGATGATTCATGAAAAAAAAGATAGTTGGCAGGTAACAGATTACAGAACATAACAACAGTTGACAAGTGACTCATGAAAAAAGTGACAGGTGACAGATTACTAAACATAATGACTGTTGGCAGATGATTCATGAATGAACATAATGACAGTTGACACGTAACGGATCCCAGAACATATTGTTCTGTTGACACACGACTCATGAAAAATATAATGACACTTGACAGGTAAATAATTACAGAACATAATAACAGTTGACAGATGACTCATGGCAAAATCTAATGGCAAAAGGACAGGTGACAGATGATAGAACATAATGACTGTTAACAGTGAAATATCACAATACATTATAATGATGATGGTTGACAGGTGAAAGAAGACAGAACATAATATCAGTTGACACGTAGTTCCTGAGAAAACATAATGACAATTAACACGTTACAATTTACAAAACGTAATGACAGTTGACAGGTAACTCATGACAAAGCACAGTAATAGTTGATAGGTTACAGATTACAGAACATAATGACAGTTGAGAAGTGACAAATAATAAAAAATAATCACAGTTAACAGGTGCAAAGGTTTTAGAACTTCATATGAGTTAACATATGAAACATGATAATACATATTAACAGTTGACAAATTACAGAACATAATAACTGTTGACAGGTTACTTATGACAAAGTATACTAATAGTTGAATAGGTGACTGAAAAAATAACGAGAGTTAACAGATGATAGGATTCAGAAGATAAAAACAGTTGGGTGACAGATTACAGAATATAATAACAGTTGACAGGTGACTCATAACAAAGTACAGTAATAGTTGATAGGTAATAGATTACAGAATATAATCACAGTTGATATGTGACTTATAACAAAACATAATCATAGTTAATTAACATGTGAAAAATTTAATGTCCGTTGACATGTAAAACATGATAATAAATAATAACAGTTCACGGTTGACATAGAATAGAACATAATGACCATTAACAGGTGATTAATGACAAAACGTAATAATAGTTGACAGGTGACAGATTACAGAATATAATCACAATTGTCAAATAACAGATTACAAATTATAAAGACAGTTGACAGATGACTTATGACAAAACTTAATAATTACAGTTGACAGATTACCGAAAATAATGACAGTTAACAGATGATTCATGACAAAACGTAATGAAAATTTACAGGTGACAATTTACAGAACATAATTCTAGTTGACAGTTGACTGACAAAATCTAGAAAAAGTTTATAGGTTACAGATTTTTACAGATTACAGAACATAATGACAGTTTACAGGTGACTTGTAGTAAAAGCATAGTGACAGTTAAGAGGTAACAGATGACAGAATCTAGTGGTAGTTACTACATAATAGAAGACAGCAATTTGTTTTCAATTGTTTCTAATTTGTAGATCAACAAAAAATTCTCTTTTTTTATTTAACCAAGCACACGTCTAACAAACACTTCAAAATTTTCTGACTGCTATAAAAATTGAAATTTTTTCCAAAACTATTATTATTTTTAATTTGTAGAAAATTTTACGTCAACAATAACAAGTCTTTTTTTTCGCACATATTTAATAGTAATCTATTTATCAACTACTCTTAAATAACTAAATGAAAGGAAACTGCGTAATTCTTAACAGTGAATTGACATCATCAAACCATGACTGAGTTTCGGCGTCACGTATCTAACATTCCCCTATCTTTTGTCATCCGCACAATCAAACATTCCGAGCAGCATCTAATTGCGCTCGACTAAGCAACTTCGACTTCGTGTACAATTTTAACGGAACTACGTTAAGACATTCGCTTTGATCGTGTTTGCAACAAGAGCGCAGTTGGATCGTAATAATCAAGTAAACTTCCCTAACTCATAGCTTTCTTAGTTCTTGCAAAATTGTTGGTGAAATGTGATTTTCGCATTAATCTAAATCCACAGTTTTGGATTTAATTGAACGTACTGGTTAATATTTACTCATCCCTGTTATATTCTTTCTGATAATATTTTATGTCCCAGACATTTTATTAATTTCGCACCCGGTTAAAGCAGTAAACTTTCGCAAAAAAAAGGGAAGGAGTACTTTGGAATCAAACATCGCACGAAATAGATAACCAGAAACGATCGCATAAAAAAGGATGTGCGTTCCAGAAGTGGTGGTCGGTAATAAAATCGCTTTAGTTTCTTGGGGAGTGCAACGATAAAAATCTACCCTTTTTTAAATGGTCCTTCCATTCCCCTGTCTGCATAAATTAAATTTGATTAAAGTGTAAATGTTATGTAATAATTTGCTTTTACAGTTTTTATGATAACTAAACCAAGTGTTTTAATTAATCTTGTAATTAAGATAACTAGAGAGTGTTAAAAAATTAAGAAGGAGTTAATTATAACTAATTATGCGAGACTGTAAATATTCAAATCAACTTAAATTAATTATTAAACATTGGTGTTGTTAAAACCCGCATAAATATTATTACGTACTCGTGGATTTTTTTTAAATAAACCTAGTTTAATCCTAGAATAAATAGGCTCTGGGTATAATTAGTAGAATTTGAATGTGCACCCTTTAAAAATAACGATAACAACGAACTCGAACGTACGTTTTACATTTACCTGTTACAAGCCCTAAGGCCCGACCGAAAAGAATTATTAAATCAGCGTATGTAAAGCAGGTCCGTGGAAACTCGTAGCGAACTAAATTTATACGCGGAAACAAAACACGGAATATGGAAAGGAAATAATTTAAATAACAGAAGCTGAGGTCGCAGGTAACGTAACGGAGGGAAAAACGCCCCCAACAAAAATTGTATCGCGGAGAATACTCGCGTATTTCTGAAATAACTCAATTTCAATTTGAATGGCGGAATGAATAGCGCGTTATATTTTCTCGTTGAACGTTTTAGTGCTGTATAACATTAGAAATTTTAATTGTTTAATGGGCTGAATAGACTTGATGATATACAGAGAATAATGATAATAAAATTGATTGATTATTATAGAAACAAAAGTTTTGAAACCGTTGATGATTTTTACTTTTAAAACACGCCTCGTAGTTTAAGCATTTAAACACAAGAAATTGCGACGTATTTTAGGTAATCGATTCGCAAATGCGGCCCGGCGGTGGCGTTTTGGGATGAGGGGGGTGGCTGCGGGGTTCACGTTCACGAGCTAGAGCAGTGTCTGCCGGTGTTAGCGTTCGAGGGGGGGCAGTAAACTCTATCAAATAAAACGATGCCGGACCAGAAAAGGGCGGCAGCGCGCGAGTGTGAATAATACACGGCGGCAACGGGTATGCTAATGGCCGGGAATGGCATCCAGTAGAATGAAGAGCAGACTGGGTTTACTTTGTAATGTACAATACTTCAAATATACGACCCTTCCATAGATAGGGTGGAGGGCGCGCGCTCGGTTGAGCGTATTACGTTTTACAATGTGAATGGACGAGTGTCGCTTTTCACTTTTTTTTCTATATTATCATCAAGGGGGTTTTTATTATTGAAAAAATATGCCAACTTTAGTAATTCGCTATTGACTACGTAGTTCTTCCACCTATTGATTTGTGTGTAAACGATCTTGTTACTCTATTACTGCAGTAATTGTATCTCAACAACGGGTTAGTTAATTTCTATACATATTTACGTTTCCTTAATTGTATCTTCGAAAATAATTGAAAAAATTTAGATCACCAAGATCAAATACGAGTATAAACCAATAATTAACCATCCAGGAAAAATTTCAAAGTTGCAAAATGAAAATAAATGAAGTTTGAAGTAGACTTTCACATCTTTTGGATGTGTGTGTGAAAAAATCCAAAAAATACTAGTTCTTGTTGACGTAGATTTTTCTACAAATCAAAAACAATTTAAAATATATTGTTTAATCAGGAAATATTGAGTTTTTGAAAAAGTTTCCATTTTTATAACCTTCACGAACTTTTGAAATTAACGTTTATAAATGTTGGAGGTGTGCGTAGAAAAACCCAAAAATAGACTCGTTCTTGTTAACGTGGAATTTTCTATTAATCAAAAACAATTGAAAATAGATTCTTTCATCAGGAGACATTGAGTTTTTGAAAAAGTTTCCATTTTTATAACCTTCACGAACTTTTGAAATTAACGTTTATAAATGTCGGAGGTGTGCGTAGAAAAATCCAAAAATAGACTCGTTCTTGTTGACGTGGAATTTTCTACTAATCAAAAACAATTGAAAATAGATTTTTTTCATCAGGAAATATTGAGTTTTTGAAAAAGTTTCCGTTTTTATAACCTTCACGAATTTTTGAAATTAACGTTTATAAATGTTGGAGGTGTGCGTGGAAAAATCCAAAAATAGACTCGTTCTTGTTAACGTGGAATTTTCTTCTAATCAAAAATAATTGAAAATAGCTTCTTTCATCAGGAAATATTGAGTTTTTGAAAAAGTTTCCATTTTTATAACCATCACGAATTTTTGAAATTAACGTTTATAAATGTTGGAGGTGTGCGTAGAAAAATCCAAAAATTGACTCGTTCTTGTTGACGTGGAATTTTCTACTAATGAAAAACAATTGAAAATAGATTCTTTCATCAGGAAATATTGAGTTTTTGAAAAAGTTTCAATTTTTATAACCTTCACGAATTTTTGAAATTAACGTTTATAAATGTTGGAGGTGTGCGTAGAAAAATCCAAAAATAGTCTCGTTCTTGTCGACGTGGAATTTTCTACTAATCAAAAACAATTGAAAATAGATTTTTTTATCAGGAAATATTGAGTTTTTGAAAAAGTTTCCATTTTTATAACCTTCACGAACTTTTGAAATTAACGTTTATAAATGTTGGAGGTGTGCGTAGAAAAATCCAAAAACAGACTCCTTCTTGTTAACGTGGAATTTTCTACTTATCAAAAACAATTGAAAATAGATTCTTTCATCAGGAAATATTGAATTTTAAAAAAGTAATTAACGTTTATAAATGTTGGAGGTGTGCGTAGAAAAATCCAAAAATTGACTCGTTCTTGTTAACGTGAAATTTTCTACTAATCAAAAACAATTGAAAATAGGTTCCTTCATCAGGAAATATTGATTTTCTGAAAAATTTTCCATTTTTATAACCTTCACGAATTTTTGAAATTAATTTTTATAAATGTTGGAGGTGTGCGTGGAAAAATTAAAAAAATGACTTTTTCTTGTTGACGAAAAATTTTCTATAAATTAAAAACAATTTAAAATAGATTTTTTTATCATGAAATATTGAGATTTTGAAAAAGTTTAAATTTTTATAACATTCACGAACTTTTGAAATTAACGTTTATAAATTTTGGAGGTGTGCGTAGAAAAATCCAAAAATAGACTCGTTCTTGTTAACGTGGAATTTTCTACTAATCAAAAACAATTGAAAATAGATTCTTTCATCAGGAAATATTGAGTTTTTGAAAAAGTTTCCATTTTTATAACCTTCACGAACATTTAAAATTAACGTTTATAAATGTTGGAGGTATGCGTGGAAAAATCCAAAAATAGACTCGTTCTTGTTGACGTGGAATTTTTTACTAATCAAAAACAATTGAAAATAGATTCTTTCATCAGGAAATATTGAGTTTTTGAAAAAGTTTCCATTTTTATAACCTTCACGAACATTTAAAATTAACGTTTATAAATGTTGGAGGTATGCGTGGAAAAATCCAAAAATAGACTCGTTCTTGTTAACGTGGAATTTTCTACTAATCAAAAACAATTGAAAATAGATTCTTTCATCAGGAAATATTGAGTTTTTGAAAAAGTTTCAATTTTTATAACCTTCACGAATTTTTGAAATTAACGTTTATAAATGTTGGAGGTGTGCGTAGAAAAATCCAAAAATAGTCTCGTTCTTGTCGACGTGGAATTTTCTACTAATCAAAAACAATTGAAAATAGATTTTTTTATCAGGAAATATTGAGTTTTTGAAAAAGTTTCCATTTTTATAACCTTCACGAACTTTTGAAATTAACGTTTATAAATGTTGGAGGTGTGCGTAGAAAAATCCAAAAACAGACTCCTTCTTGTTAACGTGGAATTTTCTACTTATCAAAAACAATTGAAAATAGATTCTTTCATCAGGAAATATTGAATTTTAAAAAAGTAATTAACGTTTATAAATGTTGGAGGTGTGCGTAGAAAAATCCAAAAATTGACTCGTTCTTGTTAACGTGAAATTTTCTACTAATCAAAAACAATTGAAAATAGGTTCCTTCATCAGGAAATATTGATTTTCTGAAAAATTTTCCATTTTTATAACCTTCACGAATTTTTGAAATTAATTTTTATAAATGTTGGAGGTGTGCGTGGAAAAATTAAAAAAATGACTTTTTCTTGTTGACGAAAAATTTTCTATAAATTAAAAACAATTTAAAATAGATTTTTTTATCAGGAAATATTGAGATTTTGAAAAAGTTTAAATTTTTATAACATTCACGAACTTTTGAAATTAACGTTTATAAATTTTGGAGGTGTGCGTAGAAAAATCCAAAAATAGACTCGTTCTTGTTAACGTGGAATTTTCTACTAATCAAAAACAATTGAAAATAGATTCTTTCATCAGGAAATATTGAGTTTTTGAAAAAGTTTCCATTTTTATAACCTTCACGAACATTTAAAATTAACGTTTATAAATGTTGGAGGTATGCGTGGAAAAATCCAAAAATAGACTCGTTCTTGTTGACGTGGAATTTTTTACTAATCAAAAACAATTGAAAATAGATTCTTTCGTCGGGAAATATTGAGATTTTGAAAAATTTTCCATTTTTATAACCTTCACGAATTTTTGAAATTAACGTTTATAAATGTTGGAGGTGTGCGTAGAAAAATCCAAAAATAGACTCGTTCTTGTTGACGTGGAATTTTCTACTAATCAAAAACAATTGAAAATAGATTGTTTTGTCAGGTAATATTGAGTTTTTGAAAAAGGTTCAATTTTTATAACTTTTACGAAATTTTGAAATTAATGTTTACAAGTGTTGAAGGTGTGCGTGGAAAAATCCACAAAATGACTAGTTCTTGTTGACGTAGAATTTTCTACAAATTAAAAACAATTGATAATGAATTGTTTTATCAGCAAATGTTGAGTTTTTGAAAAAGTTTTAATTTTTACAACAGTTATGAAATTTTGAAATTATCGTTTACAAGTGTTGGAGGTGTGCGTGGAAAAATTCAAAAAATGACTTGTTCTTGTTGACGAAAAATTTTCTATTAATTAAAAACAATTGAAAATATATTTTTTTTATCAGGAAATATTGAGTTTTTGAAAAAGTTTCCATTTTGATAACCTTCACGAACTTTTGAAATTAACGTTTATAAATGTTGGAGGTGTGCGTAGAAAAATCCAAAAATAAACTCGTTGTTGTTGACGTGGAATTTTCTACTAATCAAAAACAATTTAAAATAGATTCTTTCATCAGGAAATATTGAGTTTTTGAAAAAGTTTCCATTTTTATAACCTTCACGAATTTTTGAAATTAACGTTTATAAATGTTGGAGGTGTGCGTAGAAAAATCCAAAAATAGACTCGTTTTTGTCGACGTGGATTTTTCTACTAATCAAAAACAATTGAAAATAGATTCTTTCATCAGGAAATATTGAGTTTTTGAAAAAGTTTCCATTCTTATAACCTTCACGAATTTTTGAAATTAACTTTTATAAATGTTGGAGGTGTGCGTGGAAAAATTTAAAAAATGACTTGTTCTTGTTGACGAAAAATTTTCTATAAATTAAAAACAATTTAAAATAGATTTTTTTATCAGGAAATATTGAGATTTTGAAAAAGTTTACATTTTTATAACCTTCACGAATTTTTGAAATTAACTTTTATAAATGTTAGAGGTGTGGGTGGAAATATTCAATAAATGACTGGTTCTTGTTGAAGAAAAATTTTCTATAAATTAAAAACAATTGAAAATAGATTTTTTTATCGGGAAATATTGAGATTTTGAAAAAGTTTCCATTTTTATAACCTTCACTAATTTTTGAAATTAACGTTTATAAATGTTGGAGGTGTGCGTAGAAAAATCGAAAAATAGACTCGTTCTTGTTGACGTGGAATTTTTTACTAAAAAAAACAATTGAAAATAGATTCTTTCATCAGGAAATATTGAGTTTTTGAAATAGTTTCCATTTTTGTAACCTTCATGGATTTTTGAAATTAACGTTTATAAATGTTGGAGGTGTGCGTAGAAAAATCCAAAAATAGACTCGTTCGTGTTGACGTGGAATTTTCTACTAATCAAAAACAATTGAAAATAGCTTCTTCCATCAGGAAATATTGAGTTTTTGAAAAAGTTTCCATTTTTATAACCTTCATGAATTTTTGAAATTAACGTTTATAAATGTTGGAGGTGTGCGTAGAAAAATCCAAAAATAGACTCGTTCTTGTTAACGTGGAATTTTTTACTAATGAAAAACAATTGAAAATAGATTTTTTTTATCAGGAAATATTGAGATTTTGAAAAAGTTTCCATTTTTATAACCTTCACGAATTTTTGAAATTAACGTTTATAAATGTTGGAGGTGTGCTTAAAAAATCGAAAAATAGACTCGTTCTTGTTAACGTGGAATTTTCTACTAATCAAAATCAATTGAAAATAGATTCTTTAATCAGGAAATATTGAGTTTTTAAAAAAGTTTCCATTTTTATAACATTCACGAACTTTTGAAATTAACGTTTATAAATGTTGGAGGTGTGCGTAGAAAAATCCAAAAATAGACTCGTTCCTGTTAACGTGGAATTTTCTACTAATCAAAAACAATTGAAAATAGATTCTTTCATCAGGAAATATTGAGTTTTTGAAAAAGTTTACATTTTTACAACCTTCACGAATTTTTGAAATTTACGTTTATAAATGTTGGAGGTGTGCGTAGAAAAATCCAAAAATTGACTCGTTCTTGTTGACGTGGAATTTTCTACTAATCAAAAACAATTGAAAATAGATTCTTTCATCAGGAAATATTGAGTTTTTGAAAAAGTTTCCATTTTTATAACCTTCACGAATTTTTGAAATTAACGTTTATAAATGTTGGAGGTGTGCGTAGAAAAATCGAAAAATAGACTCGTTCTTGTTGACGTGGAATTTTCTACTAATCAAAAACAATTGAAAATAGATTCTTTCGTCGGGAAATATTGAGTTTTTGAAAAAGTTTCCATTTTTGTAACCTTCATGAATTTTTGAAATTAACGTTTATAAATGTTGGAGGTGTGCGTAGAAAAATCTAAAAATAGACTCGTTCTTGTTAACGTGGAATTTTCTACTAATCAAAAACAATTGAAAATAGATTCTTTCATCAGAAAATATTGAGTTTTTGAAAAAGTTTCAATTTTTATAACCTTCACGAATTTTTGAAATTAACGTTTATAAATGTTGGAGGTGTGCGTGGAAAAATTCAAAAAATGACTTGTTCCTGTTGACGAAAAATTTTCTATAAATTAAAAACAATTGAAAATAGATTCTTTCATCAGGAAATATTGAGTTTTTGAAAAAGTTTCCATTTTTATAACCTTCACGAATTTTTGAAATTAACGTTTTTAAATATTGGAGGTGTGCGTGGAAAAATTCAAATATAGACTCGTTCTTGTTAACGTGGAATTTTTTACTAATTAAAAACAATTGAAAATAGATTTTTTCATCAGGAAATATTGAGTTGTTGAAAAAGTTTCCATTTTTATAACCTGCACGAATTTTTGAAATTAATGTTTATAAGTGTTGTAGGTGTGCGTGGAAACATTCAAAAATTGACTTGTTCTTGTTGATGCAAAATTTTCTACAAATTAAAAACAATTGAAAATAGATTCTTTTATCAGAAAATGTTAAGTTTTGGAAAAAATTTCAATTTTTATAACAGTTACGAATGTTTGAATTTGACGTTTTCATCTGCTTGGCAAGTGTGTGGAAAATTCGAAAATTCGACTAGTTCTAGGTGACATAAAATTTTTAATAAATTAAAAACAATTGACAATAGATTATTTTACTAGATAATGTTGAGTTTTGAAAAAAACACATTTTTTATAACAGTTACGAATGTTTGAAATTGACGTTTCCATTTGCTTGACAGTTGTGTGGAAAAATCGAAAATTTGTCTAGTTCTAAGCGACATAAAATTTTTCAATAAATTAAAAACAATTGACAATAGATTGGTTTACCAAAAAATGTTGAGTTTTGGAAAAAATTTCAATTTTTATAACAGTTATGAATGTTTGAAATTGACGTTTCCATCTGCTTCACAGTTGTGTGAAAAATTCGAAAATTCGTCTAGTTCTAAGTGACATAAAATTTTTAATAAATTACAAACAATTGACAATAGATTATTTTATCAGAAAATGTTAAGTTTTGGAAAAAGATTTAATTCTTATAAGAGTTATGAACGTTTGAAATTGACATTTATATCTTTTCGACTTGTATGTGTAAAATGGTAAAATCTATGTTTAGTTCTTAACAAAAACAATTGAACATTGACTCTTAATCAGCTTCTATTTATCATCTAGTAATTTATATACTCATTTACAATAATAGTGTATTTTAAAAGCAATAAAATCCTCATATTCACATTTATATTCTAGTGCTCGAACGTAGATAACAATATACAAGCGTCGCTCGTAATAATACCCTCTAAAATTGCTTCTGAATAGAAACGTCGAATTCGACATTCATCATTGGAATGTGCGCGGAAGAGCGGACGATTCGTGTAGGCGCCCGTTCTATATGCAAATATATATATGGCCGCACTAATCTCGGCAATAAAATTGAAACTTTGGAGTCTGAGATAAAAAGGGACGACCGTGGATGATGATTCGGTTCTTTGGGGCGTGGATAATATTGCCTCTCACCCTCCCAACCCCTCATCCGCGGAACGAGAGGATCGATTTGTATAACGTGAAGGGGTATGAGGACGTTTTAGGGGTGGACATTCTGATCTGTCTTGATTTCATGGGCTTCAATGATTTCGTCGAGATCTGATAGAAAATGATTACTCAAATATTTCCTTATTTTTTTTATAAAATGCAACACATTTATGGCAAATGGGAATTTGATTACATATATATTGTTTTATTATAAAATTACGTGTAAAACAGGCGTAGTATATTTGTCTAAAGTTTGGAATAAATGTTGTAGTTGTGCTCGGAATTTCAATTAGCCTCGTCAGCAATTTGCGACAGCTTTGCACTCTCCTTGCTTTTCCACTTTGCATAATCGCATAACAACAAAGACGTTAGTCTAGAACATCCGGTCTAGGATTATCTTCGTTGCAAAAATAGCTAATTTAATTTCGAGTAAAGTGTTTGTCTGTTAGTTCTGCTTGTAATCAAATATTATAATATAAATTTCCGTACATATAAAAAGTATCAAATTAGATCATAAGAAATTCGTAAGCAAACTTTTAAACCGGATTACTCGTTTACCTAATTCGTGTGAGTGGAAGTGGAGGAAAGAAAGTTTCCGCACACAATCCTACCGACTGCGATAATTCATAGCAGAGTTGTGCCGACGTTTTTATTCGTTACACACCGAATCTGGGAATCCGTGTTCCCTCTTTCAAGACCTTAATTTCCTGGCGCAACATAAACCCGATCCGGAGTTTATTAATGTACATTCGACTCACACCCCCTGCACGATATTTCAGCCGGAATTCTCGGTGCAATCAGGACGGTATTGCGGCGGCGGATTCAATCGGAAAATATCTTTAGATTCGTTTTGGCTTCGATTCAAATATCGAGTGGAGACATTTCTGAAAATATTACCGAGGTAATTGTTAATGTTATTTATCAGAATTTATTAAAATCGTTTATTATTTGCGTCTAAAAATTGAAACATTTTATACGATTTCGTTGGAAAGAATTGGAATAAATATTGTAGCCATAAATGCATAATAAAATTCAATCATCCCCTCAGCGTTCCAGTGCGGTCTTATCAAAATTCCATTTCAGTTTACGGCCCATTCCCGCAGGATGACCGCCAACAAATCCGTACACAAAACGCCCTGCATTATAGAAAATAATACCCGATCCGGACCAAAGTCCGGTTGCGTTCAATAATGCAAAAGCGACTGTAAATCGCCAAGAGGACTAAGCCGATTGCTTTTGAAATTTTGTAAGATTACATAAAAATATTATCTCAGGGATATATCAATTATTATTAATAATAATTGTGTAACAGATGGATTGAATTATATAGAAATTTCGTACGTTTAGGTTAGAGTGAATTATTGTTTTGCGACGACAAAATTATGTTATTTTATCACCGATAACGTGTAACGCAGTAATAACACGTGTATCTTCACGGTTATTAATTTTAACGTTTACCGTCGATAAAGATTCTCGTCTGAAAATCGCGGACGTATAAAAGCAATTAAAGCCATTTGTTGTACTGGCGAGCAATCAAATTTTATTGCAGTACGCGTTTTGATGGCCTCTAGATAAATGTTATAACGGTGCATCGAGAATTTATTGATGATAACACCTATGCCGTTCATTAGGAGGAAGTGCCGGCGATTTCAGTTTCAGCGTTTATCAATTTATCAATTTAACTGTTTCACGATGAAAATATAACGATATAATAGTGATGATCAACTAAACATCATAGATAATACTTGTTTGGTTATTACCAGTGAAGTCGTTGAATGAATTTATACACTAATAACCTCTACATTCCCCACCAATTAGTCAAACATTATTAACAATATTTTTCAATAAATAATTGATTTTTAGGTTTTGATTAGTGGTTGCATTGATTAAGATTTTTATTGATTAGATATTTACGATGTTGTTTATTAATTGGATGTGATTAAGATGATTTTAACAACAGTGCGATGCTTAATTATTCATTTTAACATAGCATGTAGAAATGGTGGAAGCGCCGGGATAACAGAGTACGGTCATATATTTGCATTTAACAATCACCTGAAACAACTATAAATAATTAATTTTTACAATTTTACAGTATATTAAAAGAAAGGAAACGATTTATTATATTATTATTATTTTATTTTGATAAAATAATTTATTAAATTGTCTTAATACCAAGTACACACTAAACATATTTAATAAGTATTTTAAACAGTTTTATTTATATAAAAGTATATGATTTAATTTATTTTAATTTGAATATTGTTTAATATACATATGGTACATACTGAATCTGTTCTTTATAATAAAAATATTGATATTAAGCGATTTTTTTTAAACACAGCATAATTATATCATAACAGTAATTAAAATCCCAATTGATATTAAGTGTTCCGATTTTCTTAATACCTTAACGGTTTGATTAAGCTAAAACGTCTTATATATTTTTTTTTTTTAACTGAATATATCTTTCTGAGAGCGGACGAAAATGTGAAAAATTGAACCGTAAATTAAGTAATTCCGGCCGAGTTTTATGCGACGCTCATTACACTTTTATTGCCTCTTGGTGCGTCTCCCCCTTCAGCCCACCGCAGACTAATCACCGGCAATTTCGGCGAGATAACGGCTTATGAAATAATCAGCGGGAAGACGTACGATCGGCCGGGAATATAATAATAAAGTTTCGGCGAGAGAGTAAATAGGATATTAAAAGTGGCTTTCGAGTTCTGAAGATGGCTTTAAATTTTATAACTTCAAAAAATGTCAACGTTAACAAAGAGATAAGGCAGAGGATTAAAGAGAGGATTTAGAAGGTAGAGATGAAAGACAGGTCATGGCAAAAGAAAGGGCATAAATGATAGACCAAAAAAGGCGATGAAATAAGAAGCAAACAAAAAAACATTCTAAGGAAAGAAATGAGAAAACATTATTTATTAATAGCAATAGATAGAAGACAGGAGAAAATAAGTAGATGGACATGCAATAAAGGACCAGACGCATATAATATAATAGATGACATGATGGATGATAGAAGAAACAGAGAGATGTATTTAAAACGTGTGTAGTTTTCACTATACTTTAAATCTCCAAGATTTGAATCTTAAAATACTCCAAAATATTCACCTCATTCATAGTATAAATGAAATTCAATGTTTTGCTTCATTTTAAAGAGAAACATATGATGGATATTCAATTATAAAAGAGCAAGACAAATGAGAAAACAGCAAATGAGAACATTAAAAAATAATCTATGGGGTAAAATCTGTTCAGATCATAGATTATAGAAAGAAAATATAAAAGAAAGGAAATGAGGGATAAAATTGAAAACTGTTTAGAAAACTAGCAACAAATGGATGTCAGATAAGAGATAAAAAACAAAAGACTAAAGGTATAGAGAAAATTACTGATAGAAGACAGATATTGATGTCTTTTGAAATGTTTCAATTGTTTAAGTACAAGTGCATGAAGCTGTTTTCACGTTCAAAATAATTTCATTCAATTTAAAAATATTCGAAATCTTTGAAATATTCCAAAATATTATTAAGTCACTTATGTTATTATCTTTTATCATCTGTCTCTTTATCCTTTAAAACAACTACTCCCCGTACTAAAGCACCGCCAGGCATTGAATGACATAACTGTTAGCTGTCGTTACATGTCTGAAATAATATTCAGCACGATGTAACAATTTTTTTTTTTTTCGGGGAGTAGTTGTTTTAACTGTTAGCTGGAGTTTTTACAGTAAAATGTAAAACATAAGTGCAGAAATGCTCATTAAGAAAATTTAATTTTCTCACTATTAATTAATATTATTAAAACTGCACTAATATTTCAATATTTACTTTATCTGATTACTGTAATCTTTTGTCTAATGTCTTCTATTTCTTTGTTTTCTATCCTCAGTCTTTTATCTTTTGTCTACTACCTTCTGTATTTTGTTTATGTCTTATGTCCTCTGTCCACTGTCTTCTCTGTAATCTGTTCTCTGTTTTCACTTTCAAAGTAATTTAATTAGATTTGAAAATATTCGAAATCGTTAAAATATTCCAAAATATTACTAAGCTGTTACTTATTTTATTGTCTTTCATCATCTGTTTTGTAATCTTTTATCTGTATACTGTAATCTTTTGCCTAATGTCTTCTATTTCTCTGTCTTTTTTCTTTTGTTTTTTATCTTCGGTCTTCTATCTTTTACATTCTGTATTTTGCTTATGTCCTCTGTTCTCTGTCGTTTCTGTAATCTGTCTTCTGACCTCTCTGTAATCTGCTCTCGGTCCTCTCTGCAATCTGTCTTCTGACCCCTCTGTAATTTGTCTTCTATCCTCTCTGTAATCTGTCCTCTCTGCAATCTATCCTCTGTCTTCTCAGCAATCTGTCTTCTATCCTCTCTGTAATCTGTCCTCTGTCCTCTCTGCAATCTGGTCCTCTGACCATCTCTCTGTAATTTGTCTTCTATCCTCTCTGTAATCTGTTCTCAGTCCTCTCTGTAATCTGTCATGTCCTCACTGCAATCTGTTCTCTGTCCTTTCTGTAATTTGTCATATGTCCTCTCTGTAATCTGTTCTCTGCTCTCTCAGCAATTTGTCCTCTATCATCTCTGTAATCTGTCCTCTGTCCTCTCTACAATCTGTCCTCTGACCTCTCTGTAATTTGTCATCTGTCCTCTCTGTAATCTGTTCTCTGTCCTGTCTGTAATCTGTTATGTGTCCTTTCTGTAATTTTTCATCTGTTCTCTCTGTAATCTGTCCTCTGTCTTCTCAGCAATCTGTCCTCTGTTTTCTCTGTAATCTGTCCTCTCTTTAATTTGTCCCCTGTCCTTTCTGCAATATGTCCCTTGTCTTCTCGGCAATCTGTCCTCTGTCCTCTCTGTAATCTGTCCTCTGTCCTCTCTGTAATCTGTTCTCTGTCCTCTGTCCTCTCTACAATCTGTACTCTCTCTTCTCAGCAATCTGTTATCTGTCCTCTGTCCTCTCTCTAATCGGTCTTCTGTCCTCCCTGTAATCAATCCTCTCTAATAAGTGCTCTGTCCTCTGTAACCTCGGTGCTCGCTATCCTCTGTCCTCTCTGCCCTCTCTTATCTCTGTCATCTCTGTAATCTGTCTTCTGCCTTTTGGTACTTTGTCTTATATCTCCTCTTTCTTGTTCAGTCTTTCGTCTTGTACCTTCTGTCTTTTGTTTTTCTTCAGAAACATACGGGACAAAATATTGGAGATAGAAGATAACTGTCAGATCACAGATATCGATATAATTAAATTTAGAGATTTAAACTCTTTAAACTAATTTAAAAAAATTAAATTTAAATATCTCTAAAATCTGTCTACAATTTAATGTACTGTATAATGTCAAGTGATTTAATTTCTCGATAGTTTTAGAAAATATATCATAAAAGAAAATATAGAAGTAGGGGACACAATATAGAAATTGATAGAAAACATGAGGAAAATTTTAGGAGATAGTATAGAGCTGTAGATGATAAAAAATTGCAGAATGTTTGTTTTTATATGTATTTCAAGCTGTCGCTTATTTTATTCTCTTCCGTCATTTATCTCGTAATTGTTTACCTGTTTACTGCTGTATTCTCTTTAATAATATCTTCTATCAATTTATTTTCTGTCTTCTGTATTATTTTTTATCTTTTCTGTCTCTTCTATTTTCTCTTTTCCTTTCAACTTTTGTTTTCCCGTTTGGTGTTCTGTTTCTGCCTTCTCATTCTGTCTTCTACTGTATGACTTCTGCCTTCTACCTTCTGTCCTCTGTCTTTTGTCTGCAGTTTTATGTCTTCTGTATTTTGTCTTCTGCCACCTGCCTTTAGCCCTCACTCTTTTGTCTGATGTTTTATGTTTTCTGTCTTCCCTTTTCTGTCTTTTATCTTTTGCCTTTTGTCTTTGTTCTTTCAATTTTTTGTCATTTTTGTTGTTCTGGCTCGACTCTCTCTTTTTGTATTCTACTTTCTCACTTATACCTTTGGTCCTTTGTCTTTCGTCTGAAGTTTTATGTCTTCAGTCTAGCGTATTCTATCTTCTGGCTTTTGTCTTGTGCTATCTGCTATCAGCTCCCAGTCTTTTATTTGCTATTTTTAGCCTTCTGTTTTCTGTCTTGTGTGTTCAGTTGTCTGTCTTCTGTCTTATGTCTTTTATCTTCTACCTTCTGTATTGTCTTTCAACTTTTGTTATCTTTGGTGTTCTGTTTCTCCTCTATCTTTTTTGTATTCTACTTTGTGACTTCTGTCTTCTACTTCCTACCTTCTGTCCTCTGTCTCTTATTTGCTTTTTTATGTCTTCTGTGTCATGACTTCTATCTCCTGTCTTCTTTCTTTTGTCTTCTCTCATCTGCCTTTAGTTTTTGTCTGCTGTTTTATATCTTCAGTCTCCTGTCTTCTGTCTTGAGCCACCAGTCTTTTGTCTACTGCTTTATGTCTTCAGTCTTCTATCTTCTGTCTTTTGTCTTTTGTCATTTGTCTTTTACCTTCGGTTTTCTGTCTTTTATCTTTTGACTTCTGTTTTTTGTCTTTCAAATTTTGTCTTCATCTTTGATGTTCTGTTTCTACCCTCTCTTTTCTGTCTTCTACTTTCTGACTTCTGTCCTTTTATTCTCTATCTTTTATCTACTATTCCACGTCTTCTGTCATTTGTTTTCTGTGTTTTGTCTGCTGTTTTCTCTCTTCTGTCTTTATCTTCTGCCTTCCGTCTTTTGTCATCTTCGGTGTTCTGTTTCTGCTCTTCCTTTGTTGTATTTTGTATTCTACTTTCTGACTTCTGTCTTCTACCTTCTGTCCTCTATCTTTTGTCTGCAGTTTTATGTCTTCTGTCTTTGATCTTATGTTTCTCGTCTTCTGTCTCCTGTCTTTTATCTTCTGCCACATGCCTTCAGCCCTTACTCTTTTGTCTGATATTTTATGTCTTCTGTCTTTTATCTTTTGTCTTTGTTCTTACAATTTTTGTCATTTTTGTTGTTCTTGTTCGACTCTCTCTTTTTGTATTATACTTTTTCACTTATACCTTCTGTCCTTTGTCTTTCGTCTGGAGTTTTATGTCTTCAGTCTAGCGTATTCTATCTTCTGGCATTTGTCTTCTACTATCTGCCGTCAGCTCCCAGCCTTTTATTTGCTATTTTTAGCCTTGTATTTTTTATCTTCCGTCTTTTGTCTTGTGTGTTCAGTTATCTGTCTTCTGTTTTATGTCTTTTGGCTTCTGCCTTCTGTATTTTGTCTTTCAACTTTTGTTATCTTTCGTGTTCTGTTTCTGCTCTATCCTTTTTGTATTCTACTTTGTGACTTCTATCTTCTACTTCCTACCTTCTGTCCTCTGTCTCTTATTTGCCTTTTTATGTCGTCTGTCTCCTGTCTTCTGTCTCATGACTTCTATCTCCTGTCTTCTGTCTTTTGTCTTCTCTCATCTACCTTTAGTTTTTGTCCGCTGTTTTATGTCTTCAGTCTCCTGTCTTCTGTCTTGAGCCACCAGTCTTTTGTCTACTGCTTTATGTTTTCAGTCTTCTATCTTCTGTCTTTTGTCCATTGTCTTTTGTCATTTGTCTTCGACATTCGGTTTTCTGTCTTCTATCTTTTGAATTCTGTTTTTTGTCTTTCAAATTTTGTCTTCATCTTTGATGTTCTGTTTCTACCCTCTCTTTTTTGTCTTCTACTTGCTGACTTCTGTCCTTCTATTCTCTATCTTTTATCTACTGTTCCACGTCTTCTGTCTTTTGTTTTCTGTGTTTTGTCTGCTGTTTTCTCTCTTCTGTCTTTATCTTCTGCCTTCCATATTTTGTCATCTTTGGTGTTCTGTTTCTGCTCTTCCTTTCTTGTATTTTGTATTCTACTTTCTGACTTCTGCCCTCTGTCTTTTATCTGCAGTTCTTCTGTCTCTGGTCTTCTGTCTTTGATCTTCTGTTTCTCGTCTTCTGTCTCCTGTCTTTTATCTTCTGCCACATGCCTTCAGCCATTACTCTTTTGTCTGTTATTTTATGTCTTCTATCTTTTATCTTTTGTCTTCCGTTTGCTGTCTTTTATCTTTTGCCTTTTGTCTTTGTTCTTACAATTTTTGTCATTTTTGTTGTTCTTGTTCGACTCTCTCTTTTTGTATTATACTTTTTCACTTATACCTTCTGTCCTTTGTCTTTCGTCTGGAGTTTTACGTCTTCAGTCTAGCGTATTCTATCTTCTGGCATTTGTCTTCTGCTATCTGCCGTCAGCTCCCAGCCTTTTATTTGCTATTTTTAGTCTTGTGTCTTTTATCTTCTGTCTTTTGTCTTGTGTGTTCAGTTATCTGTCTTCTGTTTTATGTCTTTTGGCTTCTACCTTCTGTATTTTGTCTTTCAACTTTTGTTATCTTTGGTGTTCTGTTTCTGCGCTATCCTTTTTGTATTCTACTTTGTGATTTCTGTCTTCTACTTTCTACCTTCTGTCCTCTGTCTTTTATTTGCTGTTTTATGTATTCTTTCTCCTGTCCTCTGTCTCATGACTTCTATCTCCTGTCTTCTGTCTTTTGTCTTCTCTCATCTGCCTTTAGTTTTTGTCCGCTGTTTTATATCTTCAGTCTCCTGTCTTCTGTCTTGAGCCACCAGTCTTTTGTCTACTGCTTTATGTTTTCAGTCTTCTATCTTCTGTCTTTTGTCCATTGTCTTTTGTCATTTGTCTTCGACATTCGGTTTTCTGTCTTCTATCTTTTGAATTCTGTTTTTTGTCTTTCAAATTTTGTCTTCATCTTTGATGTTCTGTTTCTACCCTCTCTTTTCTGTCTTCTACTTTCTGACTTCTGTCCTCCTATTCTCTATCTTTTATCTACTGTTCCACGTTTTCTGTCTTTTGTTTTCTGTTTTTTGTCTGCTGTTTTCTCTCTTCTGTCTTTATCTTCTGCCTTCCGTCTTTTGTCATCTTTAGTGTTCTGTTTCTGCTCTTCCTTTGTTGTATTTTGTATTCTACTTTCTGACTTCTGTCTTCTACCTTCTGTCCTCTATCTTTATCTGCTGTTTTATGTCTTCTGTCTCCTGTCTTGTGTCATCTGCCTTCAGCCTTTAATATTTTGGCTGCTGTTTTATGTCTTCAGTCTTCTGCCTTCCGTTTTCTGTCTTTTCTCTTTTGTCTTTCAACTTTTATATTCATCTTTGGTGTTCTGTTTCTGCTGTCCCTTTTCTGTCTTCTACTTTCTGACTTCTATCTTCTACCTGTTTAATGTCTTATGTCTTCTATCTTCCTTGTTTCGTCTTTTTTATCGGTAAACTACTTTGAGAATAATTTAAATGCGTTTTTATAAGCGCCTTTTTTTTCTAATCTTCAAAACCTTTAGAAAATTGTGTGAAATTTAATGTAGTTTTTTTCTAACTTGACTCGATATGTTTAGAAAATATATAATAAAAAAAATATAGAAGGATAAAGCAGGAGAGAAAATATTGAATTTGACAAAGGATAAATAAATAATAACAATAAAAAGAGACAACTTACAGGGAGGTGGTATACAGCTGTAGGCAGCAGATAAAAGTAGATTGATGATAGATGACAAAAGACAAATTGCAGAATGTAGAAGGTATTAGAAGTCGGAAGAAAACAGTATAACATAATAACATATAGTAGGTGACAGAAAACCAAATGCTACACGTTGTAGGCAGCAGTAAAAAGAAAGCAGCAGAATAATAGCTTTTAATTAACAAAATACAGATGATACAAGACTAATTACAGAAGGTTCTATAGATGATAAAGAGGAGATGACAATAAACAAATTGCAAAAGGTAAAAGTGTATAGTAAACATGAGATAATAGATGATAAGAAGGTATATCCTAAAAACAAATTGTAAACGATTAAAGATAACAATACGTAGAAGACTACACTAGCTGATAATATCTGACTAGAGGCAGATACCTGAAAGTGAAAGACATACAAGTTAATAGATGTAAAATATCGAATGATAGTAGAGGAATTTAGGATAGTAGAAGACGGCAGTAAACATACAGAAGTCGACAAAATATAGATGGCAGAAGAAATGGTGATTTCCTAAGGTAAAAGGCAGCAATAAATACATAATAGACGTAAAATATTGCTGATAGAAGAAAGGGGGTTGGAAAAATGTAGAATATAGTAATCAATAGATGATAGATAATAAAAAAGAGGGATGTCAGAAGAAGATAAAAAACAACAATTAACACATAGCAATTGACAAAAATAGACAAAATAGAAATACTGATATAACAAAAGAGAAACTGCTCACGCCTGAAGACAGTAGTAAAAACAAATTACAAAAAGTAGAAGATATGCAATATGCAGAAGACAAAAACAAATTTCGAAATGTCGATAACAGCAGTAAACAAAAGTGAACAATAAATACATAATAGATGACTACATCCAGATGATAGAAGATAAATTGCAAATCGCACAAGACAAATTCAAATAGGAAAAAGATAGAAGTGTATAGTAGATATCGGTAAACGGATAATAGATGATAAAAACAAATTAAAAAAGTTAGAAGATAAAAGTAGATAGAAGACAGCATTTAAGTGATAATATAAAGGTAGATGTTAGAAGGTAAAAGATGTAGCAGATAATAGATGAAAAGAGAAACGAGTGTAGAATGATAAATGCCAAAATAGAAAAGATATAAGGTGATCATTGATAAAAGGCAAATTACAGCATATAAATTGAAGAAGAAAAGCACAAGTAAGCAGAAAACGCCAGTAAATAAATAATATACAGATCATAGAATACATAAAGTAGAAAATAGTACAATATTAATAATAAATGACAGACGACAGATGAGATATGGTAGAAGTTAGTAGCAATAGGTGGGAATAGGTAGGAACAGAAGACTAGAAAGAAAACATATACTGAAATAACTGAAAATAATTTACCTTCTGTTTTTTATCTTTGGTGAATTCCTCTACTGTTGCATTTTCTTTATCCCCTTTGTTTACTCTCATATTTAACAAAGGATAGAGTACAGAATGAATATATTAGGTAACGTCGGTTTATTATAGTTAACCACCTTTAAATATTTAGTGCTACAGGCATCTGACATTTACGTCACTAACTATGAAAGTCTCTTAAACTTAACCTCTTGTCCCTTTCTCGACCTTATAATACAAATTCAGGCCGTTATACACATAACAAACTTATTGTTCCCAGTAAGCAACAATACGAGAAATTAAACTCACCCTTCACGAGTTAATTTAATACCGAGAGAGCATAATATTGTTTTAAGATTCTAATACTATCCCGCATCAACCGGCATTATTCATTGCGATACAAACAACAATGTGACACTTACCAAAGAGGATGCACTCGGGTCGGATTACCCAGACTGAAATTGTGAATACTGATGAGTCTCTGAAGTATCACCACCCACGAATACCAGAGTCTAACCACCACCAAATTCAATCTCTTCTCCACGGTCTCCTCCGCCATTAATTATTCGGGGGGGAAACGGCCCGCTTCCGCGATGTAATTGTTTCCAGTTTTAATACGGACGTGTATTATGCACAGAGGGGATTGTGTTTTGATAATTGCGCTTTTGAATTAACAATCGACGCCGCTGGCGTCGAATTAAATTCGCAAATTGAACGGTTCTGACGTGCCGTTCGAAAACATCTGTTTGGTGTAGTATAATTGATAGTTTCTGCAGATAATGTAAAACTCTGGTTACAATTGAATAATCAAATTGTTAACTGTTCAGAATTTAAAAATATCACATCTGAAATATTGTAAATTTAGTTTGAATTTATGGCGATAAATTTTCTGCAGCTGTTAAGTCATTTCTTCCATACATCAACCAGTATATCTTGTTTGGACATTTTTATCGCCCTAAATAAGGCAATAAATCAATCAGTATTCTCTACTCCACGGAGGAGCCTTTTCAATGGTTTATCGTTATATTTTTTTTGGATACACATTACAACCCTTACTCTTAATATTAGTCTGTGATTGTTAGCAATATTTACATTCCTTTACTCGAAAGAAAATTGTAAGTAAATTAAATACATTCTGCTGGATATTTAAAAGAAAATTTCTTCTACAAAAAAAGTAATGGATTAAATTTGACGCGATCGGCATTCGAATGGCACGAACTTTCTGATGCCATCCAATCAGGCGACCATAAAATAAATTCCGCTTTGCGCGCTCAAGCGTTTCCTTTGGCGAAATTGGAAACAATAAAGTAAATTATAAGGGTTTGTTTTATAGTTTGTATTGATTTTATTTCGCTTTTATATAGATCCACCTTGTATTTTATCACCGACACTATATAAATTTTAATTAAAGAAAGGATTTCGTTTAATTAAATTCTTCTCTAAAATAAAAAATAAAAAGGGAAACCTTAAAGATTGACATCTATTGTTTGAAGAGTTGCACCAAATCATAACCACTGACAATTACAGGAAATTTGTTAATAGCGACAGAATAAAAATAATAAATGTTTAAAATTAAATAGATGCAAAGTGATTTATTAACAATGAAAGAGACACGATGACTTTTTTGAAAACAAAGTCATCATAAAAATTTAATTCATCGTAAAGTCACCGTATCTCCTTCTTCATTATATTCAAGATGTACCACAAAGTAAAATTTATTAGTACTTAAACGTGAATTCCTCAAAGTTGTATTTAAAATTTGTTGAATTTTCCACTTGACTACTACCTTTTATATTCTTAAATTCTACTGCTTTTTTGGGTACTAACTGCTTTTTGACTTATGTCTAATGACTTTAGTTTTTGGCCAGAAGACCAAGATGAAAGACAGTCGACAGAACTTCACTATCATCCATCAACCAGATTCTGTAGTTCATCTTTTGTCTTTATCTTCTATTTTCTATCATCTACCTTCTATCTTCTAATATTTTTTTTGTTCTACTTTCTGCATTTAAATTGTTTGTCTTCAATTTTCTGAATTCCTTAAGGTCGTAAACTTTTATCTTGTACTTTTTTACAGGGGAAAATATGAATATTAAATGTTATTATTTAAGCATCTGTATATTGTGTGTAATTATTTACCGTAAATTTTAATACACTTGGTAATTCGTCGTTAGGAGTTCGGAGCGTAAAAATTCAGCCGCCGCTCACGGCGTTCGGCCCTCTGGGGGTGACAAATTCAATAAGCTAACGGTGGCTGTTTCCGGAGGCGAACTTCCCGGGAAATAATTATAATGGCATTAGTCGAGATTTCCTGCATCCAAAGCAAACAAGTAATTAACAGTTTGTTTGACATGAGGTAATTAGTTGTCCCGCGAAATGAAATTCAACGAAGTATGTTATTGTGTGTGCGTGTGTGTGTGTGTGAGGGTCGAAATTTGCTACATCTAATAACAATTAATTACGCCAGGTGATTTCTTAATATTGATTATTTAATTTTGATTACACTACAGAACATAAACAAAAACTGAATTAACATCTTATGGCTTATGTCTCTTCTCACCTGCCCCCTTTTATTTTTAGTCGTCTATAAAACTACAAAATCTATTCCTAATAAACGTATTCTTAATTTACCACCAAAAAGTTTAAGATTTAATGGGTAGAAACAAAATGACGACTATCTAAACTCAAATTGAACGAAATCAATTGCACTTGGTGATTGAAAACATTTGTAAAAAAATCATCAGCACTTGTATTATGTTCAAAATTGCAACATGTATTGCTAATGAACGTATTTTTAATATAAAAGTGAAAAAATTGAGGTTTAATTGCTACAAACAAAATGGCGACTATCTAAACACAAATTGAAGAAAATCAGTTGTACCGTGTTTCAAAAATCTGTTAAAAAAATCATCAGCACTTGGATTATACTCAAAACTTCAAAATCTTTTCCTAATTAACGTATTTTTAATATTCTAGTGAAAAAAATGACTTCTAATAGCTAGAAACAAAATGGCGACGCTCTAAGCTCAAATTGAAGAAAATCAATTGAATTTGGTGATTTAAAAAACTGTAAAAAAATATCAGCACTTAGATTATGATCAAAACTTTAAAATCTATTCCCAAAGACCGTATTTTTAATGTCACTCTGAATAAAATGAGTCTCAGTGGCTAAAAACAAAATGACGACGCTCTAAACTCAAATTGAAGTAAATCAATTGCAATGGGAGATTTAAAAAAATTTTAAAAAATAATTAGCACTTGGATAATGTTCAAAACTTCAAAATCTATTCCAAATAAATGTATTTCTAATAATCTAAAGAAAAAATTAAGGTTCAATGGTTAGAAACAAAATGGCGTCGCTCTAAACTAAACTTGAAAAAAATCAATTGCACTTCCTGAAAGAAAATGTTGTAGAAAATCATCAGCACTTGAATTACATTAAAAACTTTAAAATCTATTCCTAATGAACGTAGTTTTAATATTCCAGTGAAAAAATTGAGGATTAATGGCTAGAAACAAAATGGCGCCACTCTAAACTCAAATTGAAGAAAATCAATTGCACTTTTTGATTGAAAAAACTGTAAAAAATTCATCAGCACTTGGATTATATTCAAAACTTCAAGAAGTATTTCTAATTAACGTATTTTTAATGTACAAGTGAAAAAAAATAAGGTTTAATAGCTACAAACAAAATGGCATCGCTCTAAACACAAATTGTAGAAATTCAATTATCCACAGTGTTTGAAAAAACTGTAAAAAAATTCATCAGCACTTGAATTATGTTTAAAATTGCAAAATGTATTACTAATAAACGTCTTTTTAATATACAAGTGAAAAATTTTAGGTTTAATGACTAAAAACAAAATGGCGACGCACTAAACTCAACTTGAAGAAAATCAATTGCACTTGGTGATTAAAACAACTGTAAAAAAATCATCAACACTTGGATTATACTCAAAACTTCAAAATCTTTTCCTAATTAACGTATTTTTTATATCCTAGTGAAAAAATTGAGGTCTCATAACTAGGAACAAAATGGCGACGCTCTAAACTAAACTTGAAGAAAATCAATTGCACTTCGTGAAAGAAAATACTGTAGAAAATCATCAGCACTTAAATTACATTAAAATCTTTAAAATCTATTCCTAATGAATGTAGTTTTAATATCCTAGTGAAAAAATGAGAATTAATGGCTACAAACAAAATGGCGCCACTCTAAACTCAAATTGAAGAAAATCAATTGCACTTTTTGATTGAAAAAACTGTAAAAAATTCATCAGCACTAGGATTATATTAAAAACTTCAAAATATTATTCTAATTAACGTATTTTAAATATACAAGTGAAAAAATTAAGGTTTAATAGCTACAAACAAAATAGCATCGATCTAAACACAAATTGAAGAAATTCAATTATACACACAGTGTTTGAAAAACTGTAAAAAATTCATCAGCAACTGAATTATGTTTAAAATTGCAAAATCTATTCCTAATGAACATCTTTTTAATATACAAGTGAAAAATTTTAGGTTTAATGACTAGAAACAAAATGGCGACGCACTAAACTCAACTTGAAGAAAATCAATTGCACTTGGCGATTGAAACAACTGTAAATAAATCATCAGCACTTGAATTATACTCAAAATTCAATTTTTTTTTCATAATTTACGTATTTTTAATATCCTAATGAAAAAATTGAGGTCTCATAGCTAGGAACAAAATGGCGACACTCTAAACTAAAATTGAAGAAAACCAATTGCACTTGGTGATTAAAAAAACTGTAAAAAAATATCAGCACTTAGATTATGATCAAAACTTCAAAATCTATTCCGAAAGACCGTATTTTTAATATCACAGTGAACAAAATGAGTCTCAGTGGCTAAAAACAAAATGGCGACGCTCTAAATTCAAATTGAAGTAAATCAAATGCACTGAGAGATTCGAAAAATTGTAAAAAAAATAATCAGCACTTGGACAATGTTCAACACTTCAAAATCTACTCCAAATGAATGTATTTCTAATATCCTAAAGAAAAAATTAAGGTTCAATGGTTAGAAACAAAATGGCGTCGCACTAAACTAAACATGAAGAAAATAAATTGCACTTCGTGAAAGAAAATACTGTAGAAAATCATCAGCACTTGAATTACATTAAAAACTTCAAAATTTATTCCTAATGAACGTAGTTTTAATATCCCAGCAAAAAAATTGAGGATAAATGGCTAGAAACAAAATGGCGACGCTCTAAACTCAAATTATTGAAAATAAATTGCATTTGGTGATTGAAATAACTGTAAAAAATTCATCAGCACTTGGATTATATTCAAAACTTCAAAATATATTTGTAATTAACGTATTTTTAATATACAAGTGAAAAAAGTAAGGTTTAATAGCTACAAACAAAATGGCATCGCTCTAAACACAAATTAAAGAAATTCAGTTATACACCGTGTTTGAAAAAACTGTAAAAACTTAATCAGAACTTGAATTATGTTTAAAATTACAAAATGTATTCCTAATGAACTTTTTTTAATATAAAAGTGAAAAATTTTAGGTTTAATGACTAAAAACAAAATGGCGACGCACTAAACTCGACTTGAAGTAAATCAATTGCACTTGGCGATTGAAACAACTGTAAATAAATCATCAGCACTTGAATTATACTCAAAATTCAATTTTTTTTCATAATTAACGTATTTTTAATATCCTAGTGAAAAAATCGAGGTCTCATAGCTAGGAACAAAATGGCGACACTCTAAACTCAAATTGAAGAAAACCAATTGCACTTGGTGATTAAAAAAACTGTAAAAAAATATCAGCACTTAGATTATGATCAAAACTTCAAAATCTATTCCCAAAGTCCGTATTTTTAATATCACACTGAACAAAATGAGTCTCAGTGGTTAAAAACAAAATGGCGACGCTCTAAACTCAAATTGAAGTAAATCAAATGCACTGGGAGATTCAAAAAATTGTAAAAAAAATAATCAGCACTTGGATAATATTCAAAACTTTAAAATCTATTCCAAATGAATGCATTTTTAATATCCTAAAGAAAGAATTAAGGTTTATTGGTTAGAAACAAAATGGCGTCGCTCTAAACTAAACTTGAAAAAAATCAATTGCACTTCGTGAAAGAAAATGTTGTAGAAAATCATCAGCACTTGAATTACATTAAAAACTTCAAAATCTATTCCTAATGAACGTAGTTTTAATAGCCCAGTGAAAAAATTAAGGATTAATGGCTAGAAACAAAATGGCGACGCTCTAAACTCAAATTGTTGAAAATAAATTGCATTTGGTGATTGAAATAACTGTAAAAAATTCATCAGCACTTGGATTATATTCAAAACTTCAAAATATATTTCTAATTAACGTATTTTTAATATACAAGTGAAAAAAGTAAGGTTTAATAGCTACAAACAAAATAGCATCGCTCTAAACACAAATTAAAGAAATTCAGTTATACACCGTGTTTGAAAAAACTGTAAAAACTTAATCAGAACTTGAATTATGTTTAAAATTACAAAATGTATTCCTAATGAACTTTTTTTAATATAAAAGTGAAAAATTTTAGGTTTAATGACTAAAAACAAAATGGCGACGCACTAAACTCAACTTGAAGGAAATCAATTGCACTTGGTGATTGAAACAACTGTAAAAAAATCATCAGCATTTGGATTATACTTAAAACTTCAAAATCTTTTTTTAATTAACGTATTTTTAATATCCTAGTGAAAAAATTGAGGTCTCATACCTAGGAACAAAATGGCGACGCTTTAAACTCGAATTAAAGAAAGTCAGTTGCACTTAGTGTTTGAAAAAACTGTAAAACAATATCAGCACTTTGATTATAATCAAAACTTCAAAATCTATTCTCAAAGACCGTATTTTTAATTTCACACTGGACAAAATGAGTCCCAGTGGCTAAAAACAAAATGGCGACGCTCTAAACTCAAATTGAAGTAAATCAATTGCAATGGGAGATAAAAAAAATTGTAAAAAATAATCAGCACTTGGATAATGTTCAATACTTCAAAATCTATTCCTAATGAATGTATTTTTAATATCCCAAAGAAAAAATTAAGGTTAAATGGTTAGAAACAAAATGGCGATGCTCTAAACTAAACTTGAAGAAAATCAATTGCACTTCGTGAAAGAAAATACTGTAGAAAATCATCAGCACTTGAATTACATTAAAAACTTCAAAATCTAACCTAATTAACGTAGGTTTAGGTGAAAAAAATTAGGATTAAATGTTCTCTGTTTCTGTAATTTATGAATCTGTAATTATCCTCCTACTTAAAAGTGTCAATTTTTTTCTAATTTTTCATGTAAATAAGGTTTCTAATTTTTTCTAGTAATTAATTCTTGGAAAAATCAAATTTTATTTATTTATTGCATCACTGCTTCCTTGATCTGACCTATCGCAATATGTAGCGTAATCACGACTAGCCTCAATATAATTATCCTTAATACCCATTTATTATAATTTACACGAATAAAAGATGATCTTGTATGTTTTCATTACCGGATGGATATAATTTTAACAAATACAAAATTATATTCATTAGAGTAATTAATTAAAATAAATTTAAATTTGGTAGGGGTTACCCACCCATCACAAAAACGTATTTTCTAAAGTATAATTTTCTTTTTTTTTTTCAGGTGAGTTCTTCATATTCCTTCCACCGAAAAGTGATGTGCGCAATATTTGTAAGTAATTTTAATTAATACACCAATAAAAAAAATAATGTGATTGTTTCACCAGAACGCTTTTGTTTTTACTAGCGTTTCCCCTGCTCAAAAATTTCACGCAGGATTGTACTTTTATATGTATTTAACTTGCTTCCGGCCGAGGAAAATAAAAAATCCGTACAAATATTTGCGCGCCTTTCGTCAATACGCCTTAATTAAAATAATTCCGGCAAACGTAAATTTGACTTGCTCTCCTGAGAGAGAGAGAGTTGTAGAGAAAGGGAGAGTCTTGGCCTCATAATAAGGTCCTACCACCTGAACCCGAAGGAGAAATACGCACGCGGTTTTCAATTAAGGGTTGCGGCATGATTTATTCAAAGGCGCGGCGGCGCCCCGCAACACAATTCACTTCCCACTTTTTGCGAAAGTCAACATTTCCGATGACGAATTTTATTAACGCTGCGATTCTTCTTTTTTTTTCTTCCTTCTTCTTCCTCTGCTATTGCTGCTGCTGGCGCGCACTGGGATTCGAATTGAATTTGAATACATACCGCATTATAAATGAAACGAATGAAGACTAAAAATTGTTGATAGGTTTGTTGTTTATTTCTGAAAACTTGAGTATTTTAGTTCAGTGCTTAAACTTGTTTATTAAATACCCGCGACTAAAGTTCCAGATTTAAAACTGGTTGTTTAAAAAAATTGTTTTGTTACAATTGATAGAAACACAATGTATACAGGGTCTTTTATAAAAGTAATGTGCATTTGGTTGCCTTCTGTTATCTCTCACTGTGAAACTTGCATAACAGTCATCCTCAAAGGCCTCTTCTGTTTCGGTTGCATTTTTTTCAAGCCGCACACAAAACTTGATTGCGTATCTCTGTTCAAGCGAACTCTCTCCATCGCGCAGTTTACAAAATCTAAAACCACCTTTCACGCAGAGGCACGTTTTTCCACTCAGGCTTCTCAGAGAAAATTAACGATCAGCTGCATTGTAATGCCAGAACTTTCACCCATTTCCTAACCCGTTTTACGCCGCTGCGATTAATAGTCGCGTCACAATTAAATCAAGCGCATTACTTTCATAACAAACCCTGTAAACAAAAAATAATTAAAAGCTAAAGTACTTACATGTTGATTTAATTAAATTACTGGTGTATATCTATTTGTAATCCACTCAATGCTACATTTAAATTAAATATTAATTAAAAAATACGAAAACAATTCTATTTGTTAGATTGTATAAATAAATTACTGTAAATGTAGAAACCCTACAAATAACTTTTTAAGCCAATTTAACATTTAAAATCTTCAATTCCACATCTAAAGCTTTGGTCATTTCCTTCTCCCTCCACCCTCAGGTAATCCAAACAAAGGGCATAAACTTTACTTTAATTAAATCTTAAGAAATTACAATCGCAACATTAACCGAGCTCGTAAAGTTACGTGTAATTATTATTAAATTTGGCCGTTCAATTATAAATTTTAATTAAATTCTGATCGGAGCGCGGTGGTGGGTTTATTATAAAATTTACGTTCGGACTGATTAATTTGGATATTCATTTATTTTATTGACTCGGAACGGGTTTTTTTTTTCGAGGCCCGCCGGTTAATTATGATCCTAGCTCGCTCGCTCGCGATTCTGATGATTGGAAATTCTCGTTTGATTTCACGCGGAAATTGGACGACGCGATATTAAAAATACCGCCCGCTTTGTGCACTCCACTCATTTTCGACATCGATTGCGCAAAGGAGAAAAAAAAAGTTCGACCGTAATTATCCGGTTGCACGCTAAAACCAATATCATACTACGTGCACATCAAACATATTTTCAGTAATAATCGTATTTAAAGGTTACAATAATAATAATAATAATAATAATAATAATAATAATAATGTATTTAACAGAGGCCATTTCATACAGTTACATGCACAGATCTATTGCTTATCCTGGTTCCTGCTCAAGTCAATAAAAATCTACCACCAAATAATATTGACTAAGTAGCGTTGACACAATTATCAAGACGAATGGATAGAAATTTTAATTCATCTAAATCTCTAAACTATACCATTTCCGGTTTTAATTTCCGGTTTCCGGTCATGTCTTCCGGATTCTATTTCCGGTTTCCGGTTATACCTTCCGGTTTCCGTTTCCGGTTTCCGCTTCCTGATTCCGGTTACAGCTTCCGGAAACTTTTTATTAATAATATAAAAGATTCAACGCAAAGTTATCTGGCAAAATCATGGGAAATGATATAAACTTCAAACTACAGAGTGCTGTAGCGCTTTTAGTGAAAAACATTTCTTCACAATTGATAATGGTCGTTTTATGTCCGAAATATATATCTGTGAATTTAAATAAAATTTGAGAAGAAAGGTTTTTATTGCTTTATTAATTAATCAAGTTTATCTTCACTTAACTCACTAAAATCAAACTTCTTCAAACTAGATTCTATAAATGATTAGAAAATATTAAAATGCTTCAAAAGAAAAGTCTGAAAAACTATAAAAAAATTATTTCTGGATAATTTTAAAACACTCTAAAATGTGCGTTCAAATAAATCGAGAAAGTGAATCATCTAGAATTTAAAGAAAAACATTCTGTGTCGGAAAATTGTAGCCAAAAGAAATAGAAAGGAGGCAAAGAAATGCTGAAATCCTCTAAAAAAAAAAATATGAAAGAAACATTTTAAAAACTAAAAACGAGTTTAAAGCAAATTTTAAAATCCTTAAAAAAAAGAAAGAATGCTGTAACACGGCAGAAACATTGTCAAAGAAGATCAATTTGAAAGAAACATTTTGAAAACTTAAAAGCCTTTAAAGCAAATTATAAAAAAAGAAAAAATGCTGTAGAAAAATTGTCAAAGAATAGTTGCTCCGATTTTCTAGAATTGTCGAAAGAAAATTTGGAAAATTATAAGATAAAATATTTAAAAATTCTGGAAATTCCGAGGATATATCTCTTGTAAATTCTACTGAACGAAAAAAACTATAAATCTAGAAAAAATACTGAGAGGAATAATAAAATAAACTAGAGATCTAGATTTGGTAACTTAAAAATGTGAAATTCTAAAAGGAAAATGGTAAATAATATAAAATGATGAAAAATTTTAGATCTTTTACATGACATTGAAAAAATTTCAGCGAAAAATCATCAGAAAATATTAAAATTCTCTAGGCAGTGTCTAAAAAACTAAGAGATTTATTTTAAAACACCTGATAAAATATGTGTAAAAATAAAACGACAAAATTGTGAATATTATTTTTTGTAAATTCCTAAGTCTCTAAGAAAATCTAATAATTCAAAAAAGGAATTAATAGAAAATTCCTGGAAGATAAATTGAGAAAAAAATTAAGGAAAAGATGCTGAAATTTCCTAAAATTCAAAAGGAGAAATGGATAGAAAAATTAAAAACCATCGATGAAAATTATAGAAATCTTTTTAAAATATGATTGAAATTCTAGAAAGAAACTGAATAAAACTTTAAGATCCTTTAAATATTGAAAAATTGTAACAATTTTAAAGAAATGTTTTTTAAATTGTACTGACATTATAATTTAAAAATTTAACAGAAATTAATGAAAATTAAACTAAACTAAACAAAAAACTTCAAAAATAGAAATCTAGAATAACTTTGCCGTTATCTTAATATTGAAAATGGATTTTCAACTCCTAATTGTCTCAACAGCCAATCAAGAAATCAATAAGAAAGAAATTATTGTAAAATCAGAAAAAAATTTTTTTTAAAGAACTAAGATAATTTCTCAAAGCGAAATACAACGTAAAATTCTGAAAAATTATTTTGAAAACATCCACATAAGTTACTGAAAAAGTCTAGAAATTTAAAACTAACATTGTTGAAAAATTCTCGTCAGATAAATTAAAAAAAAAATTGAAAATAGAAGAAAAAATGTTAAAATACTTTTAAAAAAGCCGAAAGAGAGAAAACCTTTAAAGAAAATCATGGAAATCTGGAAGGAAAATGCTTGAACATAGGAAATATTAAAAGAAAATGTTTGAAAATTCTAGAATCCTCGAAAGAAATTTTGAAAAATTAATACATAATGTTAAAGAATGTAGAAATTGAAAAGATATATTCTTTAAAAATTCAACTTTCCAAAAGTTCTAAAATTGTAAGAGAAACTACTAAAAAAAAACTAAACTAAACTAGAATATTTTTTTTAAGTTCAAGTTACACATTTTTGGTTTTACTAATCTTCAGTTTCTGATGAAATAATTTTGTTTGCAGGCAAGATTCAAAAATTATTTTTTAGTATATCAAAACTACATTTATTATTAGTATTCTGAAATAATTTTTATTGACTATGGTGTATATTTATATTATTTAGAATTTGTAACTTGTACTTTTTAAAATCTGAAATTCAGAGTGCTGCGGAATTGTTTAAAGAGATGATTTCAAAAATATTTTTCAGTACAACAAAACTGCATCTATTCTTAATATTCTAGAAACATTTTAGATGACTATAGGCCATTTTTACAGTATTTAGAATTTTTTTTAAATTAAAGTTACACATTTTTGACTTTATTAATCTTAAGTTTCCGATGAAATAATTTTGTTTGCAGGCAAGATTCAAATATTTTTTTAGTATTTCAAAACTACATTTTTTTAGTATTTTGCAAACATTTTGATTGACTAGAATGTATTTTTATATGTTTTAGAATTTTTTGAAATAAAAGTTGCAAACTTTAGTTTTTCAAATTTTAAGTTTAGAGTGCTAAAGTATTGTTTAAAGAAAAAATTTGAAAAATATTTCTTCAGTATATCGAAACTACATTTACTCTTAATGTTCTAGAAAAGTTTCAGATGACCATCGTACTTTTTTATACTTTTTAGAATTTTTTTGAAATTCAAGTTACATATTTTTGATTTTACTTTCCTTCAGTTTCTAATGACATAATTTTGTTTGCAAGCCAGATCCAAAAATTATATTTTATAATATCAAAAGTACATCTATTTCTAATATTCCAGAAAGATTTTAGGTGACTATTGTATTATTTTATAGTTTCTAGAATTTATTGAAATTAAAGTTACACATTTTTAGTTTTACAAATCTTATGTTTAAAATGAAATAATTTTGTTTGTAGCCATGATTCAAAACATATTGTTTAGTATATCAAAACTACATTTATTTTTAGTGTTATAAAAATATTTCAGATTATCTGCTTACTTTTGAATGGTTTTTATAATTTTTTGAAATTGAAGTTACACATTTTAGTTAGTTTAGAATTAAATAATTTCGTTTTCAGCAACATATACAAATTATTGTTTAATATATGAAAACTAAATTTAATTCTAGTGTTATAAGAAAAAATTATTTGACAACAGTGTTTTTTTATAATTATTAGAATTTGTTTTAACACAAGTTACACATTTTGATTTTGTGAATTTTAGGTTTATGGAAAAATCTAAAAATCGGACAGAAGCATTATCGGAGGATTGTAGAACATTTATCGCAGGAAGGAAGGAAATCATAGAAATCTTGAAAAAAAATGCTGGAATATTATAGAAATGTTGAAAAAAATACTGAATATATTGCTAAATTATATAGAAACATGGAAGAAAGTATGGTGAAAAATTATAAAACCCACAAATAACATTCTAAAAAGGCGAAATGATTTTAATAAATGATTGTAAATACCTTTTTATATCGTATATCGCACACTTTTTATATTTTGAGTGTGACTATAGTTTCGACAGACTTTCTGTCATTTTTAAACTATACTTCAAATTGTTACAAGCAACTTAATAAAACAAATTTAAACTATTAAAGTTTCAAAAAGAGAAAACTAAAATAATCATTTCCGGAAAATTTTAAAACAATCAAACAAAAAGAGGCGAGACATTCTGAGAAAAAGAATATAGAAATCGGAAAATATGCCAAAATACTCAAAAATTCTTTAAAAAAACTTGCTAGAAAAACTGAAAGCTTCAAACATTCTTATCATCTCCGAGATAAATTACAAGAAAATATTGAAATTCTCGAAATGAAAAATATTAAAAAAAATGTAAGATTTAAATACGTTTAATTAAGGCAAGGAATTGTGAAAAGAAAAATTATAATAAAATGGAAGAAAAATTGCTGAAATACTTCGAAAATCTTAAAAAGAAATTGTTAGAAATATCTAAAATCTTTGTAGGAAATTACAGAAATCTTAAAGAAAATTGCGAATTCAAAAAGTTTGGAATTATTGAAAGAAATTTTTTAGAAAGCTGTTATAAGACAAAATGTTGGAAAACTTTAGAAATTGAGATCGTATATCAACTTTTCAGAAAATCTAAAAACCTGAGAGAAGTCACTTAAGAAAAGTAAACTAAGCAAGATTTAAATTTAAAAAAAAATTGAAATATAGAATTAAAATAGAAAATTATAGAACTTTCAAGGAACGTTCTAAAATTATTATTAAAGAATAGTTAAAACTTTAATAGTAATAAAAACAAATTGTAAATTCTACCTTCATAAAATCTAAGAACTTAAGGTTACAAAAATCTGAATAATCTGGAACTATGAAAGGTAATACAATAGAAACTTTTAGATAACATTCTTATAACCTAAGAGAACTTATGGAAAAATATAAAATTCTCAAAAAGAGTCTAGAAATAAAATAAAATAATCGATTTTATAAAATTTTCAAACATCAAATATAAAGCAAACACACTTTTGTCTAAAAAATCCAGGAAATCTGATAGTAGAAAGTTTCTACACATTCATTAAGTTAATATAGATATAATATTTCATTAAGAAAATCAAAGACCTCTGAAGGAAATTACAGAAATCTTGAAGAAAAATAGATCATAAAAATAAAAAAAATAAACAAAAACGTTTACTTTGTTAATATCACACTTTAAAGTGTGATAATTTTCCAAAATGTATCACGAAGTTAACGCTTCAGCCATTAATCAATTAAAAAAAAATACTTGGAAAATTTTGAATCCTCAAAGGAACCCTAAAAATTTAGAAGAAGACTCGTAAATTATTAGAATATTCTTGAAAGATAAATTGGGGAAAAATTTAAGGAAGAAATGCTGAAGTTACCTGAACATTGAAAGGAGAAATTGCTAGAAAAATTAAACAGCTTTGAAGGAAAATATAGAATATTTACAAAAAAACATTGAAATTCTAGAAAGAAATTGAATAAAACTGTACGATAAAGTGTAAGAAAATTCTAAAAATTTACTACTGAAGAAAAATGACTGAAGGGAACCTAGATTTTAATTAAGAAACTTTCAAAAAATAGAAATCTAGAAGTAAACATGTTAGACAATCTGGAAAAACAAAAAAAAGTATGATGAAAAATTATAAAACCCTCAAAGAACATTCTAAAAACATGAGAGGGAAATTATTGGAAAATTTAAAAGCGTAGGAAATGAAAATCTAAAAAAAACTAAATCTAAAAAAAATATAATAATAATAATTTATTTATTTCCCAACAGAAAAAAAAGTTAACCATTTACAGCGAAAAATTATAAAAACATGTTAAAATACGGCGTAAAATTGTGAAAAATATTTTAAAATCATCGATATAGGTTATTGAAAAAATCTAGAAATTTAAAACAAAAATTTTTTGTCGTCATAAATCAAAGAAACATTTGAAAAATAAAAGAAAGAATGCTGAAACGCTTTAAAAATCTGACAGAGAAAAAAATATTTTTAAAACGTTATAGAAATATTAAAAGATATTGTTTGGAAATTCTGGCATTCTCGAAAGAAATTTTAGGAAACTAAAAATCAAAATGTTCAAAATTCTATAAATTAAGGAGACTAATTTCTTGAAAATTCTACTCTTCAATAATTCTAAAGACCCAAGAAAAATTACCAGAAAAACCTAACTTAAGTCGAACTTTTAATTAAACTTAAAAACATAAAAAACTAGAAGAAAACATCTAAATAATCTTTTTTTTTTTTTTTTTTTTTTTTTTTAAATAAAGAAAACTTATAACTTTTTTATACCACTTTTTATTCAAGAATCTAAATAATCTGTAAATATAGAAGAAAGTGTAATGGACAATTATTCAACCGTACAAGAACATTGCAAAATTAAAGGAAATTATTTTGGAAAATCTTGCAATATTAAAAGAACTGGATTATAAAAACATTTAAAAAAAATCGCGTTAAAATAAAGCGGGAAATTGCAAAATATATTTGTTTAATTTCAGGTTAAGTTTCTCAAAAAGTATCTATAAAAATAAAAGAAATATATTTAGAAATATCTCACTAGATATATTATGGTAAAAATGCTGAATAACTTGAAAATTGCTATAAGAATCAAAAATTGTGGGCGAAAATTTTCTAAATCTTAAAGGAAAGTAAATGTTTTAGTACTTTCCTTTAAGATTTAGAAAATTTTCGCCCACAATAGAGAAACTAGAATAGAAACCTACAATTCAATAGAGATGTCAAGGAGAAATTGTTAAAACTTCTTGAAAGAAATTTTAGAAAACTATAAGACACAAATTTTAAAATTCCACTTTCTAAAAATCTAAAATTTTGAAAAAAACTTACTAAAACTAAACTAGATTTAGATGTAAAATTAATTGAAAATAGACATCTGGAATTAAAAATTGCTAATTGATGAAACTATGTTGGAAAAATATAGAATCTAAAAAGCTAAGAACAAAATTATTGCAAATTATCAAAATCCGTGAAAAGAAAAATCTAAAACCAAAAAGAATTTTTTCTTAGAATTTTTAAAACAATCGAAAAAAAAAACACGTTAAAATGAAACGAGAATTTGTATGTTTTTTCTTAGTTGGAAATAAGTTACTAAAAGAAAAATTGTTCGAAAATTCCTATAAAGTAAATTAAGGAATTAAATTTGAAAAATAGAAGAAAAATGCCGAGATAATCTAAAAATCTGAAAGATAAATTAGAAATTTTCAAAAACCTTTAAAGGAAATTATAGAAATCTCGAAGAAATTACGAAGAGAAATGGCTATGGAAATTCTGATTTTTTGAAAATAAATTGTTTAAATATCTTAGAATATTTCTTGCTGTAAATAAGGTGAAAATAGCAATGGTGATATCCAAGAAGCAGAAGAAGATATTTTTTGAAACCTGAAAGACTCACTGAATAAAAAAAACTGAACTAGACCTAAATTTAGAAACTAGAAGAACATAGAAATATAGAAGAAAGAAAAAAACTTAATAATTCATAAACATGGAAGAAAATATGATGGAAAATTATAAAACCCACAAAGAACATTCTAAAAAGAAAAATTATATTAAACTGTTAAAAGTCCTCAAAAAGAGAAATCTAGAAAGCTAAGAATTTCTGGAAAATTTCAAGTCTCGAAAAATTAGTTAAAATTAAGCGAGAAATTTATTTTTAATGTTAAAATAGGATAATGAAAAAAAAATTAGAAATCTTAGAGAAACATTGTTTTAAGATTCTCGTTTGATAAATTTTATAAAAGTGTAAGAATAAATGTTAGAAATTTATAAGATATATCTCTTAAAAATTCTACTCAACAAAACATCTAGAAATCTAAATGATATTACCAGAAAAGAAAACTAAATTTAGATTTAGAAACTTACAAATGTAGAAATCTAGAATGAAAATTTATTGAACCTCGTAAAAAGCATTCTAACAACCTAATAATAAAAAATTAAGAAAATATTAAAATCTAAAAAACTATTTCTGAGAAATTTTAAAACACTCGATAAAAAAGGCATTAAATTAACTTCTGCTCTTGGAAAATTCTCATTACAAAAAAAATTAATCGAGTTAAAAAAATCGAATTGTGCAAAAAATTATTTAGTATTGTAAAACAAAAACCAACAGAACTAGAAACTGTTAACTTAAATAACACTCTAGAAGCCTTAAAAGAAAATGTATTTAAAAATACTAATTTGTCTAGAAAATTATATTAATTTAACTATTTAATCCTTTTTATACATCCAGAAAAAAACATGTGTCAATGAAATGGAAATTTCAAAAACTTGAAAAAATCTTGAAAAAAAAAGAACTGCTGAAATATCACAGAAATATTGTAGAGAGATGTCTTGAAAATTCTAGAATAGTTCAAGGAAAATTAAATAACTGTAAGCCAAATTGTTTAAAAATACAATAGAAATTCAGAATAATTGTTTCTTAAAAATTCTAGTCGAAAAAATGTAAGAATCCGAGAAAAAGGAAATCGAATTTTCATTTAGAAAGGTAAAAAATAAAAAACTAGAAGAAGCAATTGCTAAATCATTTGGAAATGTATGACAAATAATAGAACTCTCAAAGAACATTCTAAACAGAGAGAAAGACATTATTTGAAAACATCAGAATTATGAAGAAGGAAAATCTAAAAAAACCTAGACAGGATTTTCTGGAAAATTTTGAAACGTGAAAAAAAAAATTATCGAAAAAAACTGTAAAATAGTCTAGAAGTCTGAATTGTTGGAGTAAATTCCAATTAGATAAATAAAGGAAAATTAAAAAAAAATGTAGACAAATATGCTGAAATACATTAAACATTTGAAAAAGTAATAACAACCAAAACCAAAAACTTTTGAAGGAAATAATAGAAATCTTGAATAAGAATGGTATTATTATAGGAATATCGAGAAGAAATTGCTGGGAAATTTTGGAATACTTGAAGGTAACTTTTAGAAAACTATAAGACAAATGTTATAAAATTCTAGAAATTCAGAAGAGAAATTTCTTAAAAATTCCAAAAAAATCTCCAACAAAAAAGTGGAATATATTTGGAAAGTTTAAAAGATAAATTTCTGAAAAATACTCGACAAAAATTCTAGGAATATTGACGTAAAAAGCGTCAATGAAAAGAGAATGCTATAAAATTATAGAAACCTTAAAAAAATTAATTAGAACTCTGAAATTAACGGAGAAATCTTCGAGAAATTTTAGAACCCTCAAAGAACATTCAGAAATATACAAAACAAATTATTACTAAAACATATTGGAGTTTCTTGAATACTTCGGGAAACTGAAAATTTGGAAAAATACAGCCATACAGCTAAATCTTCATAAAAAATGAGTCACGTGAAATTCTAGTAATCTCAAATGTTTGGAATTTTTTAATAAGGTATAGTAAGAATAGGTTAAACTTTTTTTATTAAAGATATTGGAAAAATGGTTAAAAAATTATATTCTTGAAGAAAGATTGCTGGAAAATTTAATAGAGAAATTCCAAAAGATCATAAGTGTTAAAAAAATCTAGATATATTGTTAGAAAATTCTGATAAGACATAACATTTTCTACAAATTGAAAAAATAGTGCTGGAAAACTTAAGAAATCAGGGGGAAAAAATTTAGAAAAAAATACTGAAAAATATTATTCTGTAAACCTCGACAAAAATTTTAAAAATATTAATTGTGAAATAATAATTAGAAATGAGTATGTATGAACAAAGTGCAGTTTCTTCTAGAAATCTGTATATTCCTGAAGACAAATTCTAATAACATATAGAAAATTATTTAAGGAAATAATGCTGTTAAACTGAAAAGAAAGATTTCAGTAGAAAATTCTAGAAATTTAAAAGGCAATTCCACAAATCTCGAAATAAAATCTTTAGAAGCCTCGAAAAGGACATTCAAGAAGTTTGAAACTCTTAATTTATTGTGCACTAATTATACGTTTATAAAGTTTTCATAAATTATTATAATTGTCGATGTGATATTTCTTTAAATTAAAATAAGTTACAACTAATAAGGAAAAGTAGGTATAGTTCAAGTTTTCTACTAATTACAATTACTCATGATTTAGTATCAAAATTCCTATCATTACTGTGCATAAAACGAGATAGAATAGTCATTTTGTAGTTCCTGAAGTAACCGGCTGCTTTCGTATAACTTCTCAACCTCTTTTTCGTCTGTTTACATCCTATTTTAATGTACATAAATATATAATATTCCCATTGCAGGCTCCGCTCCATATCTATATCGAGTTTTGTACATCAAAGGGCGGAATATCAGTGAAGGTTTATTAAAATTGAATTTCAAACTCGAAGAACATCCCACTTTGGTGTCAACTCGAACTCAATTTACGTCTCCCTGAAATATATTTCCAAGTAAGGATTATCAAAAAAGGTCAGCGTCGACTTTACGATTGAAACACGAAACATCTTTATTAGATATTAACGAGAACCTGCGCGCTCTTACGATTTCCATGAAATGAGAATTTTAAATTAACGTAGAATATGATGATAAACGATAAAAAATGCCTGTAACGTTTATTTTAAATAAATTAATTTTTAAATTAATAATATACTAATTTATATTGATAAAAGGATTAATTAAGCACTTGGTTATGTTTCACTAAAATAGCGAAAACATAAAATGTTTCACCAAAGGTTAAGTGACAAATTAATTTATATTGATATTTTATCTAATAGCAAACTACATAATATTGATTGATGAGTTACTTAAAGATGTTGTAATATAAAATAACTTGTAATTGTAAACTTTCATTCATCTGAAGAAGCAAGAAATTTTCGAAACGATTGTAGTGAAAATAAACACACATTTTTGAAAATATTAGTTATTTACAATGTTAATATACAAATAATAAAAATAACTTGTAATCAATTTCTCCACAGTTTATTTTATATTGCGTCATCTTCACGTTACTCATCAATCAATATTATATAGTATACAATTGAAGGAAATATCAATATTGAAGCATTTTTTTATTGATTTAAAAACTAATTTAAATTATAGTTAATAATAAATTATTGTAAATACACACTTTTATCTTTAATGTGACTATAATTTCGACAGATAAAAGTGTGTCATATATAAAAGGTATTTACAATGATTTATTAATAAGAATGTATCACAGAGTAGAGGCCTTTACAATTACACATTATCGTTAATAGCAGAAAATGTGACAACTTAATAATGCATACTTTTAATTATTCAATTTATCATCAGTTGTAATACCTGAAATTTTTTATCACTTCTTTTTTTTAAATCCGGACAAGTATAGAAGCCATACTGGGTCCTATCTCCGGCCTCTTTTATTCCTCAAAAAAAAATATTACAGGAGTTTCCCTTTTTTTTGTTGCGTAAGGGGGAAACTCGAACCCCTTTGTTTCGTCGGTGGCCTTCGCGACGTTCAAGTTTTAGGTCTCGACTTGAACAAAAAGACCCCACGAATTCTTTGTATTCATCATATCGTTTTAGGTGAAAAAGGGAAAAGAAAATAGTGGGGGGAGGATGTATATTTTAATTATACTTAAAATTCAGGTTACGACATTCTGTCCGTGATGAAATATTAATAAAGTTTCACTACAAAGTCATCGTGTCTACTTTTTCATTACATTTAAAATTTTAGCACCAAATAGTTTTTAATTAAAAGGATGTTGTTTTAAAATATGTTTATGTATTGCAAATTCTACTAGCAGGTATTTTAATTTTTATAAAACGTATATTCCCGGCGCATCCACCATAAACGCAACACACGTAAATATGCTTGTATTATTCTAGTACGCTTACAGTAAAAAAAATAATACGTTGTTTTAATCCGTCCGTTACCGGCGCATCCACCATAATGACCAATACAGTATAAGAGAGGTTTGTTGAAAAAATTCCATATTAAAAACACATCAAATTCATTTTATTCATTGATATTTCTGTTGGTTTATTTCTCGAGTTGCTCCAACTTGTATTACATATGGTAAATCCCATCAATACAGTTATATTGATCAACTATTTAAAATTACTTACATTCAGATAAATATTTACTGTAATTTTTGAATCAAAAGCCTTTTACAAAGACTAGAAATAGAAGACGAAAGTTAAAAATATTATAACTTAAGTGTTGCATTTGATGTAGCTGTTACTTGTCAAAACTCCTTAGTAACTAATACTGATAGGTAGATGAAATTTCATCTACCTGATGAAGCCACTGTGTGGTGAAACAATCTACTAGTACAATATTAAAAATATTCTGCGTCGGTATTTCTTTAAGAGGACAACTGAAGTGCTTTTAAACAAAATAAACGACAATTCATTAATTGCATAGGATTTTATTTAATTAATAAGAACCTAAACTATTTGTAATAAACGAAAAGACCAATCAGTAACAACATTCGATACGTGAAACTACCCGGATATTCGTGGAACGAAACGAAGGAGCGAATCCTGAAGCCTGGATAATTACACGCATCGTTAGTCGCAAACAAAGTCCCCATTGTTGGGGAGTCGAGATCGCAAACGGCGTAAATTCATCTCTCTGCGTCGTCCTTTGCGTTCGTTTTTCCGAAAATTGCGCCCCTAAATAATTAGCCCCGCGTACAATCGGGGGAAATATCAGGGAAATGCTAATTGGAGCGGACGCGCACAAAGATGGGAAAAAAAGCGTTTTCCACGCCCACACACCCATCCACACACACATGCACGTTTTGTTCGTAGAATATTTTTCATATGGAAATTTCAAATTCGATTATAAACTCGGCGCGCACGCTACAGCGGAGATGTGCAGACACATCAAAGGTGGAACGTAATTAGAGAAGTTTGAATTATTAACGTGGATGCAAAGTATTGCCAGAACAGTGGTTTCGAGTGATATGATAATAATAATAATAACCATAATAATAATAATAATAGAGAGTACGAGATATTTCATTAATATAATTTGTATTCATTTAATAGCCCGGCGCATCCACCATATATGTCACTAAAGTTTTTCATTAAAATAAACACAGAATATTAAAAAATATAAGTAGTATGTTGGATAAAATTATAAACCAATATATAAGGGATAAAAACCGCACGCTCACCCTTTATAAAATATTATTATTGTTTAATTAAATTAATCATTTATTAAATTACCAATGTTATTCAGATGAATTCACGATTTAATTAAAACGTTTTTTTTTCGCAAACCCTCAAGTTTAATATTTGGTTTGGAGGATGGGTTCGAGGCCACCCACCCGCCCTACATAAGCATAAAAACTTTACCCCCTGATCAACTTTAATGCAAAAGTACAAATTGAAATCTAAAAGAGTTAATATAATTTCCAAAAAAATCTTCAGTTGTATTTTACCTGTAATTAATGGATATATTTAAGGTGGATGGATATCTTAAAACCTACAATTCGATAGGTGAAACATCAGGAAACTCACCCTTTATAAATTATTGCGATGGTTTATTTAAATTAATTATTTATTACACCAAATCGATGTTAACTTTACTCAGATGAACTAATAATTTAAACTACAACGAACTGAAGGATTGTAATAAATTTTATTATTTACTCAGATGAATTAGAGATTTAATTTAATGATTTTCTTCACTATCCCTTGAATAAATTGTTTGGGTTGAAGGGTTGGGTCGAGGCCACCCACCCACCCTACATAAACATTTAAACTTCATCCACTGATCAACTTTTAGTTGAATACAAAATTAAATCTAAAGGAGTTTAGATAATTTCCAAAAATCATCAGCAGTGTTTTTACTTAAAATTATAGTTTTGTGTAGGGTGGGCAGGTGGCCTCGTCCCACCCTTCAATAGTTAAAACATTAGTAAACTCATACATTATTAATTATTGCGATGATTTAATTAAATAAATCATTTATTATACCAAAACGATGTTAATTTTAATCGCGTGAATTGGTGATTTAATTAAATGATTTTATTTACCATCCCTTGAATAAATTGTTTGGGTTAAAGGGTAGGTTCGAGGTCACCCACCCACCCTACATAAGCATTAAAACTGCATCCACTGATTAACTTTTAGTTAAGTACAAAATAAAATCTAAAAGAGTTGAAACAATTTCCAAAAATCCTAAACAGTATTTTACCTAAAATAATAGTTATATGTAGGGTGGGCGGGTGGCCTAGCACATACCCTCCAATTGATAAAACACCAGCAAACTCATCCTCGATTAATTATTACGATCGTTTAATTAAATTTATCATTTAGTATACCAAATCGATGTTAACTTTATTGATGTGAATTTTATTTATATGTTTTCTCTACCTTCCCTTGAATAAATTTTTGGTTTGAAGGGTGGGTTCAAGGCAACCCATCCACCCTACATAAGCATTTAAACTTTATGCACCGATCAACTTTTAGTTGAGTACAAAATAAAATCTAAACAAGTTGAGACAATTTCGAAAAATCATCAACAGTATTTTACCTAAAATAATAGTTATATGTTGGGTTTGTGGGTGGCCTCATACCCACCCTCCAAAAGGAAAAACATCAGCAAACTCATCTACTATTAATTATTACGATGATTTAATTATATAAATCATTTTTAATACCAAAACGATATTATTTTTAATCAGGTGAACTGCTGATTTAATTATATGCTTTCTTTACTATCCCTCGAATTATTTGTGTTGTTTGGAGGATGGGTTCGAGGCCACCCACCCACCCTACATATACATTTAAACTTCACCCACTGATCAACTTTCAGTTGAATACAAAATAAAATCTAAAAGAGTCGAGATAATTTCCAAAAATCATCAGCAGTATTATACCTAAAATAATTGTTATATGTAGGGTGGGTGGGTGGCCTCGTACCCACTCTCCAACAGGTAAAACATCAGCAAACTCATCCTCTAGAAATGATTGCGATGATTTAATTAATTTTATTCAGGTGGATTGGTGATTTAATTTAACGTTTTTTGTTACTATCCCTCAAATAAAATTTTGGGGTTAGAGGGTGGGTTCAAAGACACTCACCCACCCTACATAAGTATTTAAACCTTATTAACTGATTAACTTTTTCTTTAGTTCAAAATTAATTTTAAAAGTGTTGATATAATTTCCGAAAATCTGCAACAGTGTTTTGACTGAAATTAATAGATATGTGGCCTCGAAACCACCCTCCAATAAATAAAACACGAGCGAACTGATCCTTCATAAGAGATTGACCGTGGTTTAATTAAATTAATCATTTAGTATACCCTATCGATGTTAACTTTATACAGGTGATTCAACGATTTAATTTCAGTTTTTTTTATAAATATTGGATTTATGGGGCTTTTACTTGGTGAAATTCCATTATATTTCAATTTCAATTTAATTTATTTATGGAAATTTCCTCTATACAGAACCAATAAACAAAACTTTTACAAATAAAATGTAAAAGTACAAAAATCTGAAAATAGCTTATCGATACGTAACACATGAAATATAAAAATTTTAAAAAAATTAATTATATTATTAAATTATAGGTAATAACTAAAACTCTTCAATTTTGGGAACTTACACAGTTTTAATGTTGATGCACTGCGACAATCGTTTCTTCGCCTGAAGAAGACACTGTGTGTTGCAAATAGCAAAATATATATTTGAAAGTATTACCGTATTTCATTTACGAAAATTTAGTAAAGTGATTAAAAATATGAACTTTTAACAACTAACAGATTCAACTATTCAGTTCAATTCGTACTTTCTTCTTACTCACATCTATTTTCGATCAACTAAAAACTGTCAAGAGTCATTTGTAAACTCTCGAATAATTTTTATTGTCGACGTATAAAATTTGTTAAATTAATTATAGATAAATCTTGGCAGTTCTTATTTCCTACAGTTTTTTTAAGCGCACCTGTCATCTGTTATCGGATTTTTAAATACTTTTTTCACTGAAAAAAGTATTGAATTTTCATCAAAACATATTGACCGAATGGGTATCTAAAATTTGTCAATTATTAGTTATCTTTTGATGTGTTTATTTGGTAATTCTAAAATATTTGCAATATTTATCGTCTAACATCTGTAATTGATTGTCATCTGTCGTCATTTACAATATGTCATCTGTCATTTGTGATCTGTTACACAGTAACCTGTTATATGAAATTTGTAATTTTGTATCTAATATTTAATTCTCAAAAACACTTGCTGCCAATGTTTTTTTTATCAAATTACTTTGTAATTGGTCAATTACTGTCATCTGTTATTTTCATCCTGTCCTTTACCATCTCTCATCTGTCATCGGTCATCTGTCATATGCGATCTGTCACCTGTTATATGACATTTGTCATCTTTTATTTAATATTCAATTCTAAAACATTTGCTGGTACTACTATTTATATTATTATTATATAAATTATTATTATATATATATATATATATATATATATATGATTATTATTACTATTATTAATTGATTGATTGAGTTATTTCGCAATTCTAAAATATTTGCTGTCAATGCTATTTGGGGTCTAACATATATTAACCTATCATATGAAATTTCTCAATTGTCTTATCATCTGTCATCTGTGGTCTATCATCTGCCACCACCTGTAATTTTCCATGTCATATGCTATCTGTTGCCTGTCAACTGTCATATGGCATTTGTCATCTATAATCATAGAAGATAATAGATGTTAGATGACAGACATCTACCATCTGATTTATGTCATCAACTATTTGTCATCACTGATCTATCAGCTGATATCTGTGGTATATCATCCATCATCTGTCATTTTTTTTATGTTATCTTTCATCTGTTTCCTGTCACTTTTTATATGACATTTGTCATCAGTCATATGTTATTTAATTCTAAAACACTTGATGTCAATGTTATTAATCGTATAACATCAGTAACTAGACAATTGCCAATTATTTTATCATCTGCCGTCTGTCATTTGTTATTTACAATTTGTCATATGACATTTGTCATCTGTCACGTGTTTTTAATTCTAAAATACATGCTGTCAATGTTATAAATCGTATAACATCTGTAATTGATCAATTGCCGTTTGTATTATGTCATCTGTCATCTGACATCTATCATCTGCTATTTGTTATCTCTCATCTGTCATCTGTTATCCATCAGCTGCCATCTAACATCTGTCATCTGACATGCGTTATTGGTCATCATTCAAGTGTATATGTCTAGCATATGTAATTAGTTAATTATCATTTGTTTTGTTACTTGTTATCTGAGCGCTATCATCTATCATCTGTTATCTTTCACCTCTCATATGACATTTGTCATCTGTCATCTATAATTTAATTCTAAAGTGCTTGTTATTAATATTATTAATTATCTAAAATCGGTAATTAGTTAATTACCAATTGACTTGTCATGTATCATCTGTCATATGCAGTCTATCAGCTGTTATCTGTGGTCTTGTGGTCTATCATCTGTCATATGACATTTGTCATCTGTCATCTATGATTTAATTATTTTAAAGTACTTGCTATTAATATTATTAATCGTATAACATCTGTAAATTGACAATTTCCAATTTTCTTGTTATCTGTCATCTGCCATCTGTCATTTGTTATCTGCCTTCTGTTTGATCGTGTTATTTCGCAATACTAAAATATTTGATGTCAATGTTATTTATCGTCTAAACATCTGTATTTAGTCAATTGATAATTTTCTTCTCATCTGCCGTCTGTCATTTGCCATATGTCATTTGTTATTTGTCATCTATTATTTAATTTTTAAATAATTACTTGATTATCTATCGTCTACTATCTATAATTGCTTAATTACCAATTATCTCATCATCTGTCTCTTGTCATCTGACATCTATCATCTCCTATCTGTCATCTGCCAACTGTCATTTTCCATCTCATCTTTTACCTCTCATCTTTCATTTGACATTTGTCATCAGTCAACTGTTATATAATCCTAAAATACCTACCGATAATTTTATTAATCGCTAATACATGTAATTGGTTAATTACTAATTGTTTTGTCATCTGTCGCCTCTCATGTGCCATCTGTCATTTACCAAGTCATCTATGATATGTTATCTGTCACTTGACATATGACATGTGTCATCCGTCTTTTGTTTGACTATTTTATTTCGCAATTCTAAAATGTTTGATGTCAATTTTATTTATCGTCAAAACATCTATCATCTGTCATTTAATTCTAAAATACTTGATGTTAATATTATCCATCGTCTAACGTCTATAATTAGTCAATTACCAATTATTTTGCCATCTGTCATTTGTCATTTGTCACTGTCTTCTGTTAGACTGTGTTATTTCGCAATTCTAAAATATTTACTGTTAATGTTATTTATATGTTTTTCTAAACATCTGTAATTTGTCAATTGTCAATTTTCTTGTTAACTGCCGTATGTTATTTGTTATCTGTCATCTGTTATCTGTCACCTGTCATACGACATTCGTCATCGGTCGACTATTTTTTAATTCTTAAATACTTGCTGTCAACATTATCTGTTGTTTAATTGCTCAATTACAAAATATCTTAGCATCTGTCACCTGTCATCTGACATCTATCGTCTGCTATCTGTCATTTGTTATCTGTCATCTGTTTTCTATCATTTTCCATTTGATCTGTTACCCCTCACTTTTCATATGACATTCGTCATCTGTTATACAATTCTAAAATACTTGCTGTTAATGTTGTTAATTGCCAATAAATTAAATGAGTTAATTACTAATTGTTTTGTCATCTGTCACCTATCATCTATCTTCTGTCCTTTGCCAGGTCATCTGTCATCTGTTATCTCTCACTTGGCATATTACATATGTGTATTTAATTCTAAAATACTTGCTGACAATGTTATAAATCGTAAGACATCTGTAATTGGTTAATTACTAATTGTCTTGTCATCTGTCATTTGTCATCTGACTGTATTATTTCACAATTATAAAATATTTGCTGTCAATGTTATTTATCGTATAAACATCTGTATTTAGTCAATTGCTAATTGTCTTGTCACCTGTTATCTGTACTCTATCGTCTGTCATCTGTCATCTGAAATTTATCATCTGCTATCTGCCGTCTGCTATTTTTCATCTGCCATCTGTTATCGATCAGCTGTCATCTGTTATTTGTCATCTGTCATATGACATTTGTTATCTGCCATCTGTTATATAATTCTAAAATACTCGTTGTCTTGTCATCTATCGGCTATCAACTGCCGTTTGCTTATCATTTGCACGTCATCTGTTATTTGTCTTTTACATTATGATATTTATTATCAGTTATTTAATTCTAAAATTCTTACTATTGATGTTATTTACTGTTTAACATCTGTAATTACTCTTGGCATCTATTATCTGCCATGTGTCAACTGTCGTCTGTCATTTATCCTCTGTGATTTCGCAATTGCTGTCTGTTATTTGCCATATGTCATTAATTACCTGCCATCTGTTATCTGTCATCGGTCGTATGACATTTGGCACCTATTTTCTATTATTTAATTTTAAAATACTTGATGTTAATCTTATTTATCGTCTAATTGTCTTGTCGTCTGTAATCTACGTTCTGTCAACTGTCTTATGACTTCTATCATCTGTCATCAGACATCTGTCATTTGTTATCTGTATTTTTCATCGGTCAACTAAGAACGGTCAACTGTTATTTATGAGTGTCTACTGTCATATGACATATTTTTATTTATATCTTAACAACATAAACAGAAAAAGCGTTTAATTCAATTTGATGGAAGTGTTTTACATGAAATCAATTGGTATACGTACGGCTGGTGAAACTTTATGACGTTAGATAATATGTAAATATTTGTAAAAAAAATGATAATCAAAAAGATATGCCTACACCAGGATTTTGAAAAAAAACGACTGGTGATATTTTACTAATGAGAAAAATTGCCGTAAAAACTGTGAAAATCTATTGTATTAATGTTAAAACTTGTTATTTTTAAACTTTATTAACGTTTCTTTTTATATTTATTTTTCTTATTGTATTCAAATGGACTTCCGTTAAATAAATAAGTAAATAAATAAATAATTTTTAATATTTACATAAACATAGACAAAAGAAAACAATTGAAAATTTCATTAATAAAACTGTGACCAAACAATTCATAAAGTAAAATTATTAATAAAAATTCAATTAAAACAATTTGACCTTGACCTAATAATATTTTTATTTGGTTAAAAGTTTCAAGTGAAAACAATTGACATTTTAGAAACTAAACTGTTTTTGAAAAATAATTATTTTGATGACTTTGTACTAAGCGTAGATAATGTTCATAAGAAACAATTGAATAAGAAAGTTGCAAATTTTACAAGAAAAAAAAATTACATAAAAAAAGAAATTTTTAATTAAAAATGTTTTAATGAAATTTGCAGAGAAATAAAAACAAATGAAAACTGATGAAAATGGTTATACTGAATTTAGAAATTCACTATGTTTTAACCACAAATAATAATAATATCATTTGTGTTTAAAACATAGTGAATTTTTAAATGCAGTGCAACTGAAATATTATTGAAACGGCCAATTAAAAAAAAAAAACAGTTTCAAACTTGAGACTAAATTTTTAAATTTGCCTTGAAACCTGTTGAAGCCTTAAGAAATAAATAATTTTATTAATAAGTTAGTGCATTTTTAAGATACTTAATAAAATCCATCAAAGTTTATACATAATTAAAGGAATGTCGACACTATGTGAAGACTACATCTATGGTTAATCAGTTTCGGGTCGAGTTAAATTAGCAATCAAACGGTTTATAGAATATTTACATAATATCGATTTTAATTAAAGCATAACGCTCGGAAACTGACGTTGGGTAACTTTAGTGAAAGCTCTGCAGAGTCGATGTATTTAATTATTAGTCGACGGTATTCATGTACCTTATATAACTTGTGAAGCTAATATAAACAGAGAGAAGATTAAATGATATGAATCATGAATTAATTTATTTTATCTTGAATCGTGCGTATGAATTGATTTTTTAAATATTGTTATTGTTTGAATATAGAATTGATGAGAGGCTGATACATAATGAATCTCCAAAATACATTGAAATAAAACAATACAGTTGAAAAAGTTTCAGGCAGCTGGAGCCACTGTGTGTTTAACAATGAAATGTGAAACTCTCTCAACTGTATTGTTTTATTTCAATATTTTTATTGTATTATTCTTTGAAAATAAATTTGGTAATGATGAATCAAACAATCTGAAATAATTCAACCCTGTGGTAGGGTGGTACCTTAATTAAATTTTTGTGCGAATTATGCGGAACTCGAGAAATTACCCTAATTAAAATTCACGGGGAATTTAATATCGAGAGTCGTTCGGAAAGAACGCGGGGAATTTAATATAAATTTTGTTTATTGATTGGATTTTAATTAAAGCTGGGATTTTTTTACCTGCCACCTTCAATCAAATCGTTTAGTTGAAGCTTAATTTAATGATTTTTTATTAAACTTGGCACACATTTTTTGCTATTAAAAGATGGAAATTATTGTTATCAGTGGTATAAAAAAGTAAAAGTGTTTTCTTCATTCCTAATTATTATTATTATAAATTAAATATTTAACGTGAAACGATTTATTAAAAATGATTGATTGAAATTTGAAAGAAAAAATCTACATATTTAAAAAATTATAGGTTTGCCGTCCCTATTGGTTACACACTCCCCTACTCTTAGTGGAATTGATTCTAGAAAGTAGTCAATAGTCTCGACAGGAATTGCATCTCAAGCAAACTGTAATTCGTGCTAAAGAGCTGATAGTTCTATGAAGGATGCTGTAAGTTTTCAAGTCTTCTCCCCATAATGTCCCATACATGCTTAATGGGCGAAAACTCAGTAGGGCACTATTGACATTATCCACAGTAAATATGTCCATAAAAATTCTTGTATTGACTTTCTGGAAAAGTGAATCTTCGAACGGAAAAATATTGTATTCACATTAGTAATATTTTCTTGAATTAAAATTATGGATTACCACGTAGTAACGGTGGCAACCATTCTTTGTATTTTCTTTTTTTTTGTATGAAATGTAATTTATAATAATATTTTTTTGTGGTGCGATCTACAAATTGAAAAAGTGGGAAAAGTTGACCGTTGGGCAGAGCTCAGCGTGTGTCGTACTGATAGCGTTATCAATAGCTATCATAAGACACACGCGGCTATGCCCGGCGGTTTTTTGCTGCACACACCCCCCTCCGGACTATCAGCGCGGGAGATAATGGACGAACGATGAGGACCCGCTGGAACAATTGTGGAAATTGTTTTCGTCCCCTGCCACCACTAACCCCCTACTAATTCATCGAAACCGTCTGGAGAACTAATGGGAAAACTCGAAATTGTTTCTACACACTCAATCTCCTCCAAGTCGTTGTTAAGATAAAGAGTAGAATCGTTTTCTGTTATTACGAGTCTGTTGTTAATAACTACTTTTTTATTGGAGAATATAAAAAAAATCCACCTTCTATTTAGTAAAATAAACACACGATTTTAATATTAATATTTCATTGCACAAAAAAATAAATTAATTAATATTTGTTTAACATAATTTCATAATAAACTTTACTTGTAGTTAAGAAAATTAGAGGGTGGGATAGTGGCCACCCACCCACCCTACATATTTCAAGAAAACTTTAATTATAACACTGTTTATGTGTCTTGTAATTTATTAAGACTGACAGTGGTGTTATACTTAAATCAAAACGTTAATTTGAGTAAAAATGTAAATTTAAACATAGGATGAAACGGTGGTCTGTAACCCACCCTCCATTCAATAAAATTTGTTTATGAATTTATCTGCATTAACATTGAATTAGAGGAACAAAATGTATTCTTATTATTGAATTAATTTATTGTTTTGCGTAATTATTTGTTCAGTAATATTTGCTTGTGTTAAAATTACTAGAGGGTGGGATAGTGGCCACCCACCCACCCTACATCTTTTAAGAAAACTTTAACTGTAACATTTTTTATATGTCTTGTATTTTATTAACACTGAGTGTAGCGTTGCTTTAAAACCTATACGTTAATTTGAGTAAAATTGTAAAGGTAAATATAGGATGAAAAGGTGATCAGTAACCCACCCTTCATTCAATAAAATATGTTTATGAATTTATCTGCATTAAAATTTAATTAGATGAACAAAATGTATTTTTATTATTAAATTAATGTATTGTTTTACGCAATTATTTCTTGAGAAACCTTTGCCTGTGTTAAATTGGTTGGAGAGTGGGAAAGTGGCCACCCACCCGCCCTGCATATATCCAAAAAACATAGACGTAAATATTCTTTATGTGCTTTTAACTTATAAAGACTGAAAATGGTGTTATTTATTTGTTAAACCAAAACGTAAATATGAGTGGAAATAAAAGGGAAAATTTAGGGTAAACCAATGATTTATAATCCACCCTCTAAACAATTAAGATTAAGCACAAGTTATCTTAAATTAAAAGAGTGGGATAGTGGCCACCCAACCACCCTACATATACAAAAATAAACTTAAGCCCAAATAATATTTATGTGCTTATAACCTATTAAGTATAATGAATTAAAACGTAAATGTTAATGAAATTAAAAGGAGATATTTAGGGTGGACATATGGTTATAACCCACCCTCTAATCAATTAAATTTAAGCTCTATTTTTTGTAATTAAAATTTAATTAATACACTGAAAATTATTTTAATATTTAAGTAAATATTTAGTTCAAATTCTTTATGAGAAATTGCTTCTTATGTAATAATAACTGGAGCATGAGATAGTGACTACCCACCCACCCTATATACACCTTTTAAATTTTACTCACATCCACTGTTTCGGCTTAAAAAAATCTCCAGTATCATTACTAATATTACTAATGAAATAAACCATACAAAAACATTGTTGCAACTTAAGTTTTTTGGAAATATGTAGGGTGGGTGGGTGGCCACTATCCCACCCTCCAATTATTTTAACACCGGCAGAAACATTTTAACTAAGAAATTGCAATAAACAAACAACAATTTTTGTTTAAGAATTAAAAATATAAAGAAAACATTTAAAGTAAAATATATTTATACGATGTAGCATACTTTTATTTATAGATAATTAATTTGTTTCATACAAATTTTTAATGAAAAATCGTCGATTATGTTATAATAATTATAGGGTAGGATAGTGGCCACCCACCCACCCTACATATTTCTAAAAATATTTAACTTAAACATTGGTAATGTGATTTTAATTTATTACGAATTTACTCTTGAGTTTTTCGTAAATAAATAGGTAAATGTGAGTATTACAAATCAGCAGTTCAGCCTATATATACGTTTATATAAACGGATATATAGGCTGCACTGTTGATCTGTAACCCACCCACAAATCAATTAAAATTAAGTACGAGTTTTCTTAAAATAAAATTCCACTACAATAAAACTTATCAATTATTTTAAGAAAATGTTTAGTCAGATACAAGTTCATTATGAGAATCGCCGCTTATGTTATAACAACTAAAGGGTGAAATAATGGACACCCACCCACCCTACATATATCTTTATATTTTTACACCCATTTACATAATATTTTCAGTCAAAAATCGCAAGTGTTTTACTAGTAAGATTATCAACATTAGAGCATCGTTGTAGCTTAAGTTTTCATGAAATATGTAGGGTGGTTAGGTGGCCACGAACACCAGCGCATGCGCTACGGTCTGCGAAAGGTTCACCCTCTTCAGAGTATTCCATGGCCTAACATAATATAAATTATAATTTCATTACAAGTTGTTAATATTTGTGTAGGTCAGTAGTACGATATTAATTGTAATAAGTCTAAATCAAACTATTTCAAGGTAAGTATTTTGATAAAAATATCCAAAATATGGTATTTATTTCTCCAAATATTTAAAACCACTCATATTTAGAATATTTACAGCAAAATTTAATAAAATCCATCATGTTGTTTTCGTAAAATTCATACAAAATCTTTTTAATGTAATATTTTAACAAAGCAACAAACTCTAATGGAAATTCCAGAAAAAACGATAATGAATAATTTTTGAATCCTACCTTATTTTTAAACCCACTCGTGTTTAGAATATTTCCTGCAAATTCCATCAAAATCTATCGTGTGGTTTTCAAAAAAATTGAAAATATCTTTTAGATGTGGTTTTTTACAAAGCAACAAATTCTAATAAAAATTCCGGAAAAACGGTGATGAATAATTTTTGAATTTTACAATATTTTCAAAGACACTCATGCTTAGAATATTTCCTGCAAATTTCATCAAAATTCATCACGTGGTATTCGAAAAATTCAAAAAAATCGTTTAAATGTAATATTTTTACAAAGCAACAAATTCAAATGTAAATTTCGGAAAAACAGTGAGGAATAATCTTTAAATTTTACCATATTTTCAAAGCCACTCGTTTTAAGAATATTTCCTGATCAAAATTTGATCAAAATCCATCGCGTGGTTTTTGAAAAATTAAAAAAATAGTTTAAATGTTAATTTTTACAAAGCAACAAATTCTAATGGAAATTTTGCAAAAAAAGTCATGAATAATTTTTTAATCCTACCGCATTTTTAAAGCCACTCATATTTGGAATATTTCCTGCAAATTTCATTAAAATCCATCGCGTGGTTTTCGAAAAATTAAAAAAAAATGGTTTAAATGTAATTTCTTTATAAAGCAACATACTTTATTGGAAGTTCCGGAAAAACGGTGATGAATAATTTTTTAATCGTATCATATTTCAAACCCACTCGTACTTAGAATACTTCCTGCAATTTTCATCAAAATCCATCACGTGGTTTTCGAAAAATTCGAAAATAATCTTTCAAATGTGATTTTCTACAAAGCAACAAATTCTAACGGAAATTCCGGAAAAATGGCGATGAATAATTTTTGAATTCTACCTTACTTTTAAAGCCACTCATGTTTAGAATATTTACTGCAAATTTCATAAAAATCCAACGCGTGGTTTTCGAAAAATTCAAAAAATCTTTTAAATGTGTTTTTTTACAAAGCAAACAAATTCTATTAAAAATTCCGGAAAACCGGTGATAAATAATTTTTAAATCTTACCATATTTTTAAACCTACTCATGCTTAGAATATTTCCTGCAAATTTCATCAAAATCCATTGCGTGATTTTCGAAAAATTCAAAAAAATCGTTTAGATGTGATTTTTTCCAAAGCAACAAATTTTAATGGAAATTCCGGAAAATCAATCATGAATAATTTTTGAGTCCTACCATATTTTTAATGCCACTCGTGTTTAAAATATTTCCTGCAAATTTTATCAAAATCCATCGCGTGGTTTTCAAAAAATTCAAATATCTTTTAAATGTGGTTTTTCACAAAGCAAATAATTCTAATGGAAATTCCAAGAAAATGGTGATTAATAACTTTAAAATCCTACCACATTTTCAAAGCCACTTGTGTTTAGAATATTTCCTGCAAATTTTATCAAAATCAATCGTGTGGTTTTTAAAAAATTCAAAAAAATCGTCTAAATGTGTTTTTTTTTTACAAAATTACAAATTCTAATGGAAATTTTGGAAAACGGTGTTAAATAATTTTTTAATAGTATCATATTTTCAAAACCACACGTATTTAGAATATTTCCTGAAAATTTCATCAAAATCAATCGCGTGGTTTTCAAAAAATTCAAAAGAAAATCTTTTAAATGTGATTTTTACAAAGCAACAAATTCTAATGGAAATTCCGGAAGAACGGTGATAAATAATTTTTGAATCCTACCATATTTTCAAAGCCACAAGTGTTTAGAATATTTCCTGCAAATTTCATCAAAATCGATGGCGTGGTTTTTGAAAAATTAAAAAAAAAATCGTTTAAATGTAATATTTTTACAAAGCAACAAATTCTAATGGAAATTTCAGAAAAACGTTGATGTATAATTTTTTAATCGTACAATATTTTCAAAACCACTTGTATTTAGAATATTTCCTGCAAATTTTATACAAATCAATCGTGTGGTTTTTAAAAAATTCAAAAAAATCGTCCAAATGTGTTTTTTTGCAAAACTACAAACCTCTAATGGAAATTCCGGAAAAAGGGTGTTAAATAATTTTTTAATAGTATCATATTTTCAAACTTACTCGTATTTAGAATATTTCCTGAAAATTTCATCAAAATCCATAGCTTGGTTTTCGAAAAATTCGAAATATTCTTTTAAATGTGATTTTTACAAAGCAACAAATTCTAATGAACATTTCGGAAAAACAGTAATAAATAATTTTTGAATTCTACCATATTTTTAAATCCACTCGTGTTTAAAATATTCCCTGCAATTCTCATCAAAATCCATCGCGTGGTCTTTGCAAAATTTAAATGTGATTTTTTTTACAAAGCAACAAATTCTAATGAAAATTCCGGAAAACGGTAATGAATAATTTTTAATCTTACCATATTTTTAAACCGACTCATGTCTAGAATATTTCCTGCAAATTTCATCAAAATCAATCGCGTGGTTTTTGAAAAATTAAAAAAAAATCGTTTAAATGTAATATTTTCACAAAGCAACAAATTCTAATAGAAATTCCGGAAAAACAGTCATGAATAATTTTTGAATCCTACCATATTTTAAAGCCACTCGTGTTTAGGAAATTTCCTGCAAAATTCGATTTCGTGGTTTTCGAAAAATTCAAAAAATCTTTTAAATGTAATATTTTTAAAAGCAACAAATTCTAACGGAAATTCCAGAAAAACGGTGATGAATAATTTTTGAATTCTACAATATTGTCAAAGACAATTGTGTTTAGAATATTTCCTGCAAATTTCATCATAATCGATTGCGTGGTTTTTGGAAAATTCACAGAAAATCTTTCAAATGTAATTTTTTTACAAAGCAACAAAATCTAATGAAAATTCCGAAGAACCGGTGTTGAATAATTTTTCAATCCTATCATATTTCCAAAACCCCAAGTGCTTACAATATTTCCTGCAAATTTCATCAAAATCCATCGCGTGGTTTTTGAAAAATTCAAAACAAATCTTTTAAATATGTTTTTTTACAAAGCAACAAAATCTAATGGAAATTCCAGAAAAACGGTGATGAATAATTTTTGAATCCTACCATATTTTCAAAACGACTTCTATTTAGAATATTTCCTGCAAATTTCATCAAAATCAATCGCGTGATTTTTGAAAAATTAAAAAAAATCTTTTTAATGTGATTTTTTTTACACAGCAACAAATTGTAATGAAAATTCCGGAAAAGACGGTGCTGACTAATTTTTTAATCCTACCATATTTTCAAAGCCACTCGTGTTTAGAATATTTCCTGCAATTTTCATCAAAATCCATCACGTGGTTTTCGAAAAATTCAAAAAAATCTCTTAAATGTGTTTTTTTACAAAGCAACAAATTCTAATGGAAATTCTGGAAAAACGGTAATGAATAAATTTTTAATCTTACCACATTTTAAAGCCACTTGTGTTTAGAATATTTCCTGCTATTTTCGTCAAAATCCATCGCGTGATTTTCTAAAAATTCAAAAAAATCATTTAAATGTGATTTTTTTACAAAGAAACAAATTCTAATGGAAATTCCGGAAAAACGGTGATGAATAATTTTTGAATTTCACAATATTTTCAAAGACACTCATGTTTAGAATATTTCCTGCAAATTCCATCAAAATCCATTGCGTGGTTTTGAAAAATTCAAAAAAAACTTTTAAATGTGATTTGTTACAAAGCATCAAATTCTAACGTAAATAATAATAATAATTAATAATAATAATTCCGGAAAAACAGTTATGAATAACTTTTGAATCCTACCAAATTTTTAAAGCCACTCGTGTTTAAAATATTTCCTGCAATTTTCATCAAAATTCATGGCGTTGTTTTTGAAAAATTTTAAAAAAATCGTTTAAATGTGATTTTTTACAAAGCAACAAATTCTAATGGGAATTCTGGAAAAACGGTGTTGAATAATTTTCGAATCCTGCCATATTTTCAAAACCACTCATTTTAAGAATATTTCCTGCAATATTCATCAAAATCCATCGCGTAGTTTTTGAAAAATTAAAAAAAATCGTTTAAATGTGATTTTTTTTTACAAAGAAACAAATTCTAATAGAAATTTCGGAAAAACAGTGACGACTAATTTTTGAATTCCACAATATTTTGAAAGCCACTCGTGTTTAGAATATTTCCTGCAAATTTCATCAAAATCCATCAAGTGGTTTTCGAAAAATTCAAAAAAATATTTTAAATTTGATTTTTTACACAGCAACAAAATTCTAACGGAAATTCCGAAAAAAACGGTGATGAATAATTTTTGAATTCTACAACATTTTTAAACCCACTTATGCTTAGAATATTTCCTTAAATTTTTATCAAATTGCATCGCGTGGTTTTTGAAAAATTCAAATAAAATCGTTTAAATATGTTTTTTTTTACAAACTATCAAATTCTAATGAAAAATTCGGAAAACCGATGTTGAATAATTTTTGAATCCTATCACATATTTAAAGCCACTCGTGTTTAGAATATTTCCTGCAAATTTTATCAAAATCCATAGCTTGGTTTTTGAAAAATTCAAAAAAAAAATCGTCTAAATGTAATTTTTTACAAAGTAACAAATTCTAATAGAAATTCCGGAAAAACGGCGATAAAAATTTTCTGAGTCGTACAATATTTTCAAACCCACTCGTGCTTAGAACATTTCCTGCAATTTTCATCAAAATTCATTGCATGGTTTTTAAAAAATTTTAAAAAAAATATTTAAATGTGTTTTTTTACAAAGCAACAAATTCTAACGGAAATTCCGGAAAAATAAATAATTGTCTAATCCAACCATATTTTTAAAGCCACTAGTGTTTAGAATATTTTCTGCAAATTTCATCAAAATCCATCGCGTGGTTTTCGAAAAATTCAAAAAAATATTTTAAATGTGATTTTTTTTACAAAGTAACAAATTCTAATAGAAATTCCGGAAAAACGGTGATAAATAATTTTTGTATTCTACAATATTTTCATCTCACCCTCCAGTTATTTTAACACTAGCAGAAATTTCTATGAGAGAAATTGCAACAAACAAATTCTTTGCTAAAGAATTAAAAATATGAATAAAACTTTTAAAGTAAAATTAATTTATACGACATAATGTACTTTTATTTATAGGTAAATAATTTGTTTAATGAAAATTCTTTATGAAAAATCATTGATTATGTTATAATAACTACAGGGTAGGATAGTGGCCACCCACCCAACCTACATAATTCAGAAAAACATAAGTTGTTTAATTGTTTATACGTTTTTTTTATCTTAGTAAGAGCGACATTAGCATTTTTATAACTAAACCATCAATTTAAGTAAAAATTCAAAAAATAAGGTATATAAATAAGGTATATAGGTTTGATGGGTGGTTTGTAACCCACTTTTCAATTTGTAAAACTTACGTACACTTTTTTTTTAATTCAAATTTGATTCTACGGAAAAATGTAGATTAATTCTATTAAATATTTTCTATAACCTAAGTTCTATATGAGAAACCGTTGCTTATGTTATAATAATTGGAGGGTGGGATAGTGGCCACCCACCCACCCTACATATTACAGGAAAACAAAAGCAGTAATAATATTTACGTGTCTTTTATTTTAATAAGACTGATGTTTTTTTTTTGTAAACTAAACTCTATTAGAGTTAAGTAAAAATTACAAAAATATATATAGCATGCACGCGTGTTCTTTAATCAGAAAAATCAATGCACGATTTTATTTAGTTACATTTTAATCACACGTATGAAATTAATGAAATTTTTATGTAAATATTTTTTCTAACGCGAATTCCACATCATACATCATTGTTAATGTTTAATCTTATTAAGTATTTTATGTAACCTAGGTTTTTATGAGTATTCGTCGCTAATGTTATAATAATTGGAGTATATAATATTGGCTTACCACCCACCCTCTATTTAATAAAATTTACTTACGGATTTACCTGTATTAATAATAATAAATTATCTATATGGAAAAGAGTTTATTAATTAATCATGTTTTGGTTTTGCGCAATTCCTTCGTTAGAAAACTTTTTTTGTGTAAAAAATGACTGGAGGATGAGATACTGGCCCACCCACCCTATGTATGTTTGTGTAATTCACTCTATGTTCACTTATTTTCAGTCTTTTTTAAAATAGATACTTAAATACTCGATTGTAGAAGCTTTTACTTCGTCATACATTTTTTAATAATTCCGATAAAATTATAACCTTATAAGTTTGTGTGACTCTTACAAAGTTACAATTTTATTGGAATTTTTTTAAAATAGATTTAAGATATCAGCCTCATATATAATGTATTATTTACTCTACACACTATTTACTTTATACAGTTTGAACTTTTAACGTCGGCGTAATTTTATTGCTCGCGAGTCAAGTTTCGTTATATGGATTTACTTCAGGAAGATAAATCTAATTTTGCTCGTATGATTAAGACAGGATTTTGTTACTAAGTGGTTTTAGTGGATTTACTTTACTCGAAATAAGAAAAGTTGAGATACCAGATGGAGGTCAAGTTTACAGGGTTGATGAAAGTGGACTTGAATTGAAAGAAATAAAAAAATGCATTCGGCGGTTTGAAAGATTGTAAAAAAATAATTACAGAAGGAATTAGCTTTAAAATTTCAAAATCCATCAACAATTAACATATTTTTAAGATTTCATCAAAGTAATTGATGTATCGCAGCTTGAAACAAAATGGCGACTCTTAAAACTTGAATTTAAGGAAATAAAATTGCATTCTGCGGTTTAAAAAATTGTAAAAAATTAATTACAGAAGGAATGAGGTTTGAAATTTTTATATCCATCAACAATTAATATATTTTTTATATTTTATCAAAACAATTGATGTATCGCAGCTGGAAACAAAATGGCGACTCTTAAAACTTGAATTGAAAGAAATAAAATTGCATTCGGCGGTTTGAAAAATTGTAAAAAATTAATTACTAAAGGAATGAGCTTTGAAATTTTAAAATCCATCAACAATTAATATATTTTTAAGATTTCATCAAAAGAGTTGATGTATCGCAGCTGGAAACAAAATGGCGACTCTTAAAACTTGAATTGAAGGTAATAAAATTACATTCTGCGGTTTAAAAAATTGTAAAAAATTAATTACAGAAGGAATGAGGTTTGAAATTTTTATATCCATCAACAATTAATATATTTTTTATATTTCATCAAAACAATTTATGTATCGCAGCTGGAAACAAAATGGCGACTCTTAAAACTTGAATTGAAAGAAATAAAATTGCATTCGGTGGTTTGAAAAATTGTAAAAAATTAATTACTAAAGGAATGAGCTTTGAAATTTTAAAATCCATCAACAATTAATATATTTTTAAGATTTCATCAAAAGAGTTGATGTATCGCAGCTGGAAACAAAATGGCGACTCTTAAAACTTGAATTGAAGGTAATAAAATTACATTCTGCGGTTTAAAAAATTGTAAAAAATTAATTACAGAAGGAATGAGGTTTGAAATTTTTATATCCATCAACAATTAATATATTTTTTATATTTCATCAAAACAATTTATGTATCGCAGCTGGAAACAAAATGGCGACTCTTAAAACTTGAATTGAAAGAAATAAAATTGCATTCGGTGGTTTGAAAAATTGTAAAAAATTAATTACTAAAGGAATGAGCTTTGAAATTTTAAAATCCATCAACAATTAATATATTTTTAAGATTTCATCAAAACAATTGATGAATCGCAGCTGGAAACAAAATGGTGACTCTTAAAACTTGAATTGAAGAAAATAAAATTGCATTCAGCGGTTTGAAAAATTATAAAAAATTAATTACAAAAGGAATGAACTTTGAAATTTCAACAATTACAGTTATATAGAACATCCCTTGATAATTATAAGTTACATTTGGAAATTGTATCCGAACACGGCTGCAAAATAAACAAAACCAGTAACTGTACATACAATTCGGTTTCGTAATGGTGAACACGTTTCAGTAATTAAAATCGGCGACCACAAAGAGCAACAGCACAAAACGGCGTATAGACTTTCCCGCATTTGTCCATTAACAAAGGACGCAACAACGGCCGAAAAAGAAAGAAATAATAAAAAAAAAACGCACAAATGAAACGATTCGTGGCTTTTATAGATGAACGGATGAGAGTTTTGTAAAAAATTTATATTCTCGCCCGGTGGAAATTTTTGAATGACATTTTTTCTAAAACAACTGCATGTGTTCTCGTTAATAAATGAAACAAAGTTGGTTTAATATTAAAATACCAGGCAGAAAGACCTCTGGTCGATAGCCTTTTGACAAATTAATACATTAACACCTCATTCATTATTCCAATGTAAGTATGTACAAAAATTTGTCAATAAATATATGTTACTACTATTATTAAAATACACGAAGAAAATTACTTTTATATAATTAATATCTGTAATGAAAGTAGTTATTTTAATAAGTGATTTGTTTTGTAGTCTTAATAAGACTCATTATTAGTTAGTTTATTGCTTAGAAGGTAAGATAGTGAAATTATTTGTCTTACATGTAATAAAATTATTATTACTTTTAAAAATAAGAATGAAAAATTATTAATATATTCGTGCTTATTGTATGGTTATTATTTTAGGATAATTAAATTTCTTTTTTGTAATTTTTAAAGAGCTTACAACTGTATGAAACTGCATATAATTGAAGGGTAGCCATCCACCCACCCTTACAACTCTATGAAACTGCATATAATGTAAAATTAAATAAATAAAGCATTACTAGTGTAAAACAAATATTTACCTTCATAAGTGCTGTTTCAATTGATTATATCAATATTTGTGCGACAAACGTATTTATTTATTAACGTTGTTTTGCTATCGCTATGATTAACACTTTGCTGTAACGTAAACGTAGGCTAGCAGTTATAGAATAAACACCATGATATTGAAATTTACGCTTGTTTGTCAGCCTCGGGCGATCGTGTTCTGCTTTATACTCAATTGGCTATTGTAAACAGGGATTGCTTACACGTTATCTAATTTAACGGCAGTTATATCGATGTACGGGCATCGTATTAGGTTATCCTGTAGACGGGTTCGAATACAAATCACTGGACAGCTTTGATTGAAATAAATTAATTCCCACAAAAGAATAGAAAAAACCACGAAAATATTTTCGTAAAATCTACAACAAATGAGTCTTATTAAGACTACAAGAACAAATCACTTTTGAAACAACTACTTCTCTAGCTAATACTTCGACAGACATTGAATGATACAGTGAGTGAATTTTCTACAACGTAAAGGACTTATGCTCCCACAAAAGAATATTAAGGTTAAATTTTACGCCCAAATAAAAATTTTATTCTATAAATCTCGAGCTTGTTTTATTGATTAAAGGGTGGGTTAGAGGCCACCCACCCACCCTACATATACACATAAACTTCAGTCACTGACACACGGTTATTATCCTTAAAAACATTAATCAAACATACTGATGTTGTTCAAGACTTCAACTCCAGGGTTTTAACGTAAGTTTGAATATATATGTAGGGTGGGTGGGTGGCCACTATCTCACCCTCCAATTTCTACAATACGATGCACAAGTTTTAAAATAAAATTAATATCCATGAGAAGATATTAAGGTAATAAATTAAGGTAAATTTTACACCCAAATAAAAATTGTGTTTAAAAAAATCCCGAGCTCATTTAATTGATTGTAGGGTGGGTTAGATCACCTCACCCCATATTCCCAACGTTCCCATCATCAATATTATTATTAGGTGTTGATGTATGATGTATTAATATTAAAGCAGGAAACGGGTTTTCCTTTTCGAGGCCTTAATTCATCATTAGTCCAATCCACTTATTCCCCACGGCCGATCTTTCCCCTCTTCCCACTTTTTTATTCGATATAGACCCGGTGTGTCCGTGATGTAGGCCCCGGAGCGCCATAATTCGATTCCGGACTCCTTTTATACGGTTAGGTGTCCTTATGTTATTTATCTGGGCACTTATCCTTATCCCTAATTCCGAATACATCTCAACCGTCCCTTACGCAATCCGCCCTCCGAAAGGTAAATATACGTTTTCCCCATACGAAAAATAAAAATGAATCCATGTTATCTTCAAAAATAAATATTCATAACCCTCGATTCCAACAAGAATGTAGCCCAAGAAGCTTTAACTGTATTCATATGATCAATAGAATATTAGAATCATTTTATTAGCATTTAAAATTATTATATTGTATGTATTTTCTATATAAATATCTCTTGTTATAATTATGTCGTAGGAGCAAATAAAACCGTAATATAAACGCCCACATTTCGGTCCTTCGAAGGGTGGGCCATGAATATGCATGGCACATTCCGGGAAGAACGCGGGCGCAGCGCCGGAACGGCGGTTTAATAATTGGAGATGACTTATTAAGAGAAGTGGTCAACAAGCCGGAGGGGGCACTTAGTTCCGTTCGGGTTTAACTTTAATTATTCATTAATTGGTGCCGTGCTAACCGCGTAATTGGACTCGACTTAATATTGCAGGGGCGCGAACGCCTTCGCAAATATCCCATCCGTCCGTTCGTCCGCGTGAGGGAGGATGTTGATGTTATTGTTGTAGGTTACGGAGGGGGTGCTAAATTTAGACTAAACGCTGGTGTAGAGGTTTTACAAACGCGGAAGGGCTGCCGTCTGAATTTCAATAGGGGCGGTGTGTATCTGGGTCAGTGGAGCGGTGTTTATTCGCACGATGGTATTTTATATAGTTTTTTAAATTAAAATTGTATTATTTATGCATTATTATACTCAAAATACATACAGTTGTAAAACAAATGACTATCTGTAAGCATGCTATTAATAGTTTTTCCGAAATTTCTCATCAAACTTTGTTTTAGTGCGCAAAACACACACTCAACTAGTTTTCATAAAATTTCAGGAAAACCACTCAACGGATTTCAATAAATTTTACATAAATATGCTCAAAATGCATACATTTGTAAAACAAATGACTATCTGTGAGCATGCTGTTAATGGCTTTTGCAGAATTCCTCATCAAACTTTATGTTAGTGCGCAAAACACAGTCAACTAGTTTTTATGAAATTTCAGGAAAACCCCTCAACAGATTTCAATAAATTTTACAAAAATGTACTCAAAATACATACAGTTGTAAAAAAATGACTATCTGTAAGCATGCTGTTAATAGTTTTCTCGGAATTTCTCATCAAACTTTGTTTTAGTGTGCAAAAAACACACTCAACTAGTTTTCATGAAATTTGAGGAAAACCCCTCAACGAATTTTAATAAATTTTACATAAATACACTCAAAATGCATACAGTTATAAAACAAATGACTATCTGTAAGCATGCTGTTGATAGTTTTTCCAAAATTTCTCATCAAAATTTGTTTTAGTGCGCAAAACACACGCTAATCTTCATGAAATTTCAGGAAAACCCCTCAACGGATTTCAATAAATTTAATAAAAATATACTCAAAATACACACAGTTGTAAAACAAATGACTATCTGTAAGCATGCTGTTGATTGTTTTTGCAGAATTTCTAATCAAAATTTGTTCTAGTGCGCAAAACACACACTCAATTAGTTAACATAAAATTTCAGAAAAACCACTCAACGGATTTTAAGAAATTTTACAAAAAATATACTCAAAATGCATACAGTTATAAAACAAATGACTATCTGTAAGCATGCTGTTAATAGTTTTTCCAGAATTTCTCATCAAACTTTGTTTTAGTGAGCAAAACACACACACAACTAGTTTTCATGAAATTTCAGGAAATCCACTCAACGGATATCAAAAAACTTTACAAAGATATACTCAAAATGCATACAGTTATAAAACAAATGACTATCTGTAAGCGTACTATTGATAGTTTTTTCAGAATTTCTCATCAAAATTTGTTTTAGTGCACAAAACACACACTCAATTAATTTTCATGAAATTTCAGGAAATCCACTCAACAAATTTCAAAAAATTTTACAAAAATTTACTGAAAATAAATACAGTTATAAAACAAATGACTATCTGTGAGCATGCTGTTGATAGTTTTTGCAGAATTTCTCATCAAAGTTTGTGTTAGTGCGTAAAATACACACTCAACTAGTTTTTATGAAATTTCAGGAAAACCCCTCAACAAATTTCAAAAAATTTTACAAAAAATTACTTAAAATAAATACAGTAATAAAACAAATGACTATCTGTGAGCATGCTGTTGATAGTTTTTGCAGAATTTCTCATCAAAGTTTGTGTTAGTGCGTAAAATACACACTCAACTAGTTTTTATGAAATTTCAGGAAAACCCCTCAACAAATTTCAAAAAATTTTACAAAAATTTACTGAAAATAAATACAGTTATAAAACAAATGACTATCTGTGAGCATGCTGTTGATAGTTTTTGCAGAATTTCTCATCAAAGTTTGTGTTAGTGTGCAGAACACACACTCAACTAGTTTTCATGCAATTTCAGGAAAACCACTCAACAAATTTCAAAAAAATTTACAAAAATTTACTGAAAATAAATACAGTTATAAAACAAATGACTGTCTGTAAGCATGCTGTTGATAGTTTTAGCAAAATTTCTCATCAAAGTTTGTGTTAGTGTGCAAAATACACGCTCAACTAGTTTTTATGAAATTTCAGGAAAACCCCTCAACAAATTTCAAAAAAAATTTTACAAAAATTTACTGAAAATAAATACAGTTATAAAACAAATGACTGTCTGTAAGCATGCTGTTAATAGTTTTTGCAGAATTTCTCATCAAACTTTGTTTTAGTGAGCAAAACACACACTCAACTAGTTTTCATGAAATTTCAGGAAAACCCCTCAACAAATTTCAAAAAATTTTACAAAAATGTACTGAAAATAAATACAGTTATAAAACAAATGACTACCTGTGAGCATGCTATTGATAGTTTTTGCAGAATTTCTCATCAAAGTTTGTGTTAGTGCGCAAAATACACAATCAACTAGTTTTCATGAAATTTCAGGAAAACCCCTCAACGGATTTTAATAAATTTTACATGATTATACTCAAAATACCTACAGTTATAAAACAAATGACTATCTGAAAGCATGCTGTTAATAGTTTTTGCAGAATTTCTCATCAAACTCTGTGTTAGTGTACAAAACACACACTTAACTAGTTTTCATGAAATTTCAGGAAAACTCCTCAACGGATTTTAATAAATTTTACAAAATTGTACTCAAAATACTTACAATTATAAAACAAATGACTATCTGTAAGCATATTGTTGATAGTTTTTCCAGAATTTCTCATCAATTTTTGTTTTAGTGTGGAAAACACACACTCAACTAGTTTTCATGAAATTTCAGGAAAACCCCTAGACGGATTTTAATAAATTTTACATAAATATACTCAAAATGCATACAGTTGTAAAACAAATGACTATCTGTAATCATGATGTTAATAGTTTTTCCAAAATTTCTCATCAAACTTTGTGTTAGTGTTTTGCGCACAATCAATTAGTTTTCATGACATTTCAGGAAAACCACTCAACGGATTTTAATAAATTTTACAAAAACATACTCAAAATATATACAGTTATAAAACAAATGACTATCTGTAAGCATGCTGTTAATAGTTTTTACAGAATTTCGCATCAAAATTTGTTTTGATGCGCAAAACACACACTCAATTAGTTTTCATGAAATTTCAGGAAAACCCCTTAACGGATTTTAATAAATTTTACAAAAATATACTCAAAATGCATACAGCTATAAAACAAATGACTATATGTAAGCTTGCTGGTAATTGTTTTTGCAGAATTTCTCATCAAATTTTGTTTTAGTGTGCAAAACACACACTCAACTATTTTTCATTCAATTTCAGAAAATCCACTCAACGGATTTCAATACATTTTACAAAAATATACGCAAAATACATACAGTTGTAAAACAAATGACTATCTGTAAGCATGCTGTTGATGGTTTTTGCAGAATTTCTCATCCAACTTTGTTTTATTGCGCAAAACACACACTCAATTAGTTTTCATGAAATTTCAGGAAAACCTCTCAACGGATTTTAATAAATTTTACAAAACTATACTCAAAATGTATAAAGTTGTAAAACAAATGACTATCTGTAAGCATGGTGTTAATAGTTTTTTCAGAATTTCTCATCAAACTTTGTTTTAGTGCGCAAAACACATACTCGACTAGTTTTCATGAAATTTCAGGAAAACCCCTCAACAGATTTTAATAAATTTTACATAAATATACTCAAAATATATAAAGTTGTAAAACAAATGACTATCTGTAAGCATGCTCTTAATAGTTTTTCCAGAATTTTTCATCAAATTGTGTTTTACTGTGCAAAACACACACTCAACTAGTTTTCATGAAATTTCAGGATAACTACTCAACCGATTTTAATAAATTTTACAAAAATATACTCAAAATAGACACAGTTGTAAAATAAATGACTATCTGTAAGCATGCTGTTGATAGTTTTTCCAAAATTTCTCATCAAACTTTGTATTAGTGAGCAAAACACACACTCATCTAGTTTTCATGAAATTTCAGAAAAACCCTTCAACGGATTTTAATAAAATTTACAAAAATATACTCAAAATGAATACAGTTATAAAACAAATGACTATCTGTAAGCATGCTGTTAATAGTTTTTACAGAATTTTTCATCAAACTTTGTTTTAGTGAGCAAAACACACACTCAACTAGTTTTCATGAAATTTCATGAAAACCCCTCAACGGATTTTAATAATCTTTACAAAAATATACTCAAAATACATACAGTTGTAAAACAGATGACTATCTGTAAGCATACTGTTAATAGTTTTTACAGAATTTCTCATCAAACTTTGATTTAGTGCGCAAAACTCACACTGAATTAATTTTCATGAAATTTCAGGAAAACCTGTCAAGGGATTTTAATAAATTTTACAAAAACATACTCAAAATGCATACAGTTATAAAGCAAATGACTAACTGTAAGCTTTTTGGTAATAGTTTTCCAGAATTTCTCATCAAATTTTGTTTTAGTGAGCAAAAAGAAAGAAAGCTATATTTCACCTATCTTTAAAGCGGGTCGACGTGATAATATTATTAATTATAGGGGGGTTTGTTTACAATCCGTAATTCCCAAACTATTTGATAGCATTCTTTCGAAACAACTGAAATGGCTTACAAAAGGACTAATTGTTGACCAACAACATGGATTCGTGTCAGGACGTTCAACAGTGACTAACCTCATAATATTTCAGTCGTATCTGTTAAATGCCCTGGAAGAAGGTAAACAAGTCGATTCGATCTACACAGATTTTTCCAGGGCATTTGATTGTGTAAATCATGCCATACTGTTACAAAAACTTAGATCTTATAACATTAATGAAGGTATTATTAATTGGATACGTAGTTATCTCACAGACAGATCACAGAAAGTAAAAATTAATGACTGCATTTCAGATGATATTCGTGTTACATCGGGTGTTCCTCAAGGTTCGCACATGGGACCCATATTATTTAATTTGTTCATAAATGACTTGGCAAATGAAATCTTATTTAGTTCTTGTCTCTTTTATGCGGATGATTTAAAAATGTATTCAGTTATTAATAATATAAATGACGTTAATATATTACAAAATGATCTTAATAAAGTGTTTCAATGGTGCTGTAATAACAAGCTAGATCTTAATATCTCTAAATGCAAGTCAGTTTCGTTTCATAGAGGTGATGTCAAGGTAGATAGTGTTTATTCTATTAACGGTATTCTGTTGGAGAAAGTTAGTGTCATTAGAGATTTGGGTGTAATCTTTGAAAATAATTTATCATTTAAGCGTCATATTTTCTCTATTATTAATAAAGCCTTACAAATGTTAGGGTTTATAAAAAGAGTAGCAACAGATCTGTCTAGCTCTACATTTAAAATATTGTATTGTAGTTTAGTTCGTTCGCAACTTGAATACGCCTCTTGCATATGGTCTCCTCATCAGTTGTATTTAATTGAACAATTAGAGAGAGTTCAGAATAAATTTATTAAAGTTATGGCCTATAAAATGGGCATCACTTCACAAAATATAATATTATCAGCGCTTAAGGATGATTTAAAGTTGCCTTCGTTGTCAAACCGCAGAATAAACTCTGATTTATTATTTTTCTTTAAAGTCTTGCACAGTATTCTTGACTGTCCAGAATTACTACAACAAATCATCCTTTGGACGCACCCACTTAGAAACAGGACAAGAAATATTACAACATTTATGGAAAGGTTCCATAGAACCAATTATTGCTATAACCAGCCTCTTTCAAGAATGATGCGGTACGCTAATAACCTTCATAGATATGACCGGATTGATGTTTTCCATAACAATTTATTACAGTTTAAAAGAAACCTAAAAAGAATACATGTAGTCATATCGGACGATTAGTTAACCTATACATTATTTATTGTGGTTCTCTCTCAGTAATACATACAGTTTCTTTTTTTTCTAATATTATATTTTGTAAAGTAAATGTCACTAGTTTCGTTATTATTCATGTAATTCTGTATTTAATTTGTACATAATTTGTGAACTCTTATATTCTATTATATTAAGTTGGGATTGTGTAATATTTTTTATATATTGTATATCGCATACCTCGTCATTAGAATGTTATTTTCTGTTATGTAATATTGTATTTAAAAAAGGCAAGGCCGTTTATTCTAAATAAATAAATAAATAAATAAAACACACACTCAACTAGTTTTTATGAAATTTCAAGATAACCACTCAATGGATTTTAATAAATTTTACAAAAATATACTTAAAATACATACAGGTGTAAAAAAAATGACTATCTGTACGAATGGTATTGATAGTTTTTGTAGAATTTCCCATCAAACTTTGTTTTAGTGCGCAAAACACACACTCAACTAGTTTTCATAAAATTTCAGGATATCCACTCAACGGATTTTAATAAATTTTATAAAAATATACTCAAAATGCATACAGTTATAAAATAAATGACTATCTGTAAGCATGCTGTTGATAGTTTTTTCAAAATTTTTCATCAAACTTTGTTTTAGTGAGCAAAACACACACTCAACTAGTTTTCATGAAAATTCAGGAAAACCCCTCAACAGATTTTAATAAATTTTATAAAAACATACTCAAAATATATACAGTTATAAAACAAATGACTATCTGTAAACATACTGTTAATAGTTTTTGCAGAATTCCTCATCAAACTTTGTGTTAGTGTGCAAAACACACACTCAATTAGTTTGCATGAAATTTCAGGAAAACCTCTCAACGTATTCAATAAATATTACAAAAATATTGTCAAAATGCATACAGTTATAAAACAAATGACTATCTGTAAGCATGCTGTTAATAGTTTTTACAGAATTTTTCATCAAACTTTGTTTTAGTGAGCAAAACACACACTCAACTAGTTTTCATGAAATTTCAGGAAATCCACTCAACGGATTTCAATAAATTTTACCAAAATATACTCAACATACATACAGTTGTAAAAAAATGGCTATCTGTAAGAATGCTGTTAATAGTTGTTCCAGAATTTCTCATCAAATTTTGTTTTAGCGTGCAAAACACACACTCAACTAGTTTTCATGAATTTTCAGAAAAACCCCTCAACGGATTTTATTAAATTTTACAAAAATATACTCAAAATACTCACAGTTGTAAAACAAATGACTATCTGTGAGCATGCTGTTGATAGTTTTTGCAGAATTTTTCATCAAATTTTGTTTTAGTGAGAATAACACGCACTCAACTAATTTTCATGAAATTTCAGGAAAACCCCTCAATGGATTTTAATAAATTTTACAAAAACATACTCAAAATGCATACAGTTATAAAACAAATGACTAACTGTAAGCATGCTGTTGATAGTTTTTCCAAAATTTCTCATCAAACTTTGTATTAGTGCGCAAAACACACACTCAACTAATTTTCATGAAATTTCAGGAAAACCCCTCAACGGATTTTAATAAATTTAACAAAAATATACTCAAAATGCATACAGTTGTAAAACAAATGACTATCTGTGAGCATACTGTTGATAGTTTTTGCAGAATTTCTCATCAAACTTTGTTTTAGTGCGCAAAACATACACTCAATTAGTTTTCATGAAATTTCAGGAAATCCACTCAACGGATTTTAATAAATTTTACAAAAATATACTCAAAATGCATACTGTTATAAAACAAATGACTATCTGTAAGCATGCTGTTAATAGTTTTTGCAGAATTTTTCATCAAATTTTGTTTTATTGAGCAAAACACACACTCAACTAGTTTTCATGAAATTTCAGGAAATCCACTCAACGGATTTCAATAAATTTTACAAAAATATACTCAAAATGTATACAGTTGTAAATCAAATGACTATCTGTAAGCACGCTGTTGATAGTTTTTGCAAAATTTCTCATCAAACTTTGTTTTAGTGCGCAAAACTCACACTCAACTAGTTTTTATGAAATTTCAGGAAAACCACTCAACGGATTTTAATAAATTTTACAAAAATGTACTCAAAATGCATACAATTATAAAACAAATGACTATCTGTAAGCGTGCTGTTAATAGTTTTTGCAGAATTTCTCATCAAATTTTGTTTTAGTGTGCAAAACACACACTCAACTAGTTTTCATAAAATTTCAGGAAAACCCCTCAACAGATTTTAATAAATTTTACAAAAATATTCTCAAAATGCATACAGTTATAAAACACATGACTATCTGTGAGCTTTCTGGTAATAGTTTTTACAGAATTTTTCATCAAACTTTGTTTTAGTGAGCAAAACACACAATCAACTAATTTTCATGAAATTTCGGGAAATCCATTCAACGAATTTAATAAATTTTACAAAATTGTACTCAAAATACATACAGTTGTAAAACAAATGACCATCTGTAAGTATGCTGTTGATAGTTTTTCCAAAATTTCTCATCAAACTTTGTTCTAGTGTGCAAAACACACACTCAACTAGTTTTTATGAAATTTCAGGAAAACCCCTCAACAGATTTCAAAATATTTTACAAATATTTACTGAAAATAAATACAGTTATAAAACAAAGGACTATCTGTGAGCATGCTGTTGATAGTTTTTGCAGAATTTCTCATCAAAGTTTGTGTTAGTGCGCAAAATACACACTCAACTAGTTTTCATGAAATTTCAGGATATCCACTCAACGGATTTTAATAAATTTTACATAAACATACTCAAAATACATACAGTTGTAAAACAAATGACTATCTTTAAGCATACTGTTAATAGTTTTTGCAGAAGTTCTCATCAAACTTTGTTTTGGTGTGCAAAACACACACTCAACTATTTTTATGAAATTTCAGGAAATCCACTCAACGGATTTCAATAAATTTTACAAAAATATACTCCAAATACATACAGTTGTAAAACAAATGACAATCTGTAAGCATGCTGTTAATGGTTTTACAGAAGATTCACATCATACACATTGTTTCTAAACTCTAAAACCCATCCATCTCCTAAAGCATCCCCATTCTCCGTACTCTGCATCTCCATGAATTCTGCATTAAGTACGAATGCACGCCGAAACTCTCGTTAAGGGACATTAACGTGAATGCATTAGAAAATGCCGCGGCGCGTTGATAAATTCCCGCTTTAAAATCTCATCGCCGCCAGACATTCGCGTCCATTAATAATGAATATTCAAACGCATTAACTCTCCGGCCCGCTCGAATGGTACGCCACTGCATTTTATTTTTCTCTTGTTGTTTCAGGTACGTACTTATCTGCGCCCTTGTTTTACGACCCCCGCAGACACGACGCAATCTCGGTGAGTATCGGACGAGGCGAGAATAAATTTTTACGTCTTTTAATTTTTTTTTGCTTTTTTACTCAGTAAAAAAGGAATAAATGCGGGTATTCCCCCTAGTGTAACTGTAAAAATGAAATGCAATAATGAATTTTAAATATAAAAATGTCCAAAAGCCAAATTAACGATTGATATACCTCTGATTCCTTGCGTTCATAGAAGAAGAAAATAAAAATACATAAGTTGTAATTCAAACAAAACAACTTTGTTTTACCACTTTATTAAATGTACAATAAAGTCATTTTGTCTTAATTACAAGTCATTCATGATGTACCACGAAGTAAACGCCTTTACCATCAAAGATATATAATATATCTTTTGATATTCTTTGGGATTCCCCTTCTTCGTAAAACATTATGAACTGTTTGTTAAAGAATTGTAATAAAGTTTTACACGTTGTAAAAAATTAAGTAATAATTAGAAATTCTAATTATTTGTTAAAGAATTAATTAACACTTGGTTTGTTTCACTGTTTTTTTTTATATTGATTAGTTTCTCTTCTTACAACATGATCAAAAGCAAGTTGTAGTGTTGTAGCTTAAAATATCATCACGTTAGAGGTTTTCAAGGTTTGATAATACTTCTAGGTGTAAACTTTGTTGCGGGCTGTTAACTAAAAATATCCGACGTGTGTAATATTTTCTGGTGAATTTTCCTGTTTTCCATCTCGCGTTCGCCATCTAGATTAGATGGAAATTACATTCGGTTTCTAAGAATGTTATTAAAGTGCGAATATTGTCTCGCAGAGCGTAGTTTGCACAAATTAGATTTTCTTTAACGGTTGATGTTAACGTTACAGGTAGTTAAATCCGATGAGGGACCGTTGTTCGCATAAAGACGTTATTGCCGGCATTATTAAACCGTTTTATTGTGGGTGTAATGTTTGATGTATTATTTAATTAGGACTAGCTTAAAGGTTTGCAACCGTTGCGATACTGAATACTTCTACATAATTTTTAAAAGACTTATTTTCAAGCTTTTAACAATAACGTGAAGTTAATCTACATTCTATTTCTCGTTACTTATAACTAAATTATTAAGATGGTTTGAAATATATACATAAAGTGATGATTTTGTGGTTATTTTCCTTCATCCTTTTTCTTTTCGCCTTCTATCGGAAAAATCATTTCGACAAGCGTAAAATTTACATTCGGATACAATCAAGTCGACGGGGAATATTTATTTATACGAGCAGCTTTCTCCCCTCGACGTTTCAAAAGGATTATATTCGGTGATGCAAGCGTGGTATGCACGATACGAGAAATGCATCAGCAATGTAAATATTAAAGCTGCATTGAAGAGGCAACGCGATTCGTACAATAATTTCGATCGTGTGTACAACGTTTTTCTATGACGTTAATTACAGTACGTACGAACCGAGATAAACAGGAGGCTAATTAATTAAACACAAATTACGTCGGCTTCGTGAGTGAGGGCGGAAACTCAACTCAAATTAAGAAAGTTTCGAGCCGTTGCAAAAACGAAATTTAAAACGTCGCGGTGATTAATAATAATAAACTGTTAACGGGACGTTGATGTGTAATTTTGGAACTTCCTTATTTAACCTGAAGGTTAATTAGGTAAAGAAGAAGTGAATTAAAATGAAAAATCTATTTTTCATTGCAGAAACTAAATAGAATACAATACAATTCATTTATTTATCTTTGTCCTTCTATCTTAAATAACACACAAAAATAAATTATTTATAAATTAATTTTACTGATAATCACTACATAAGAGTGTTTCACATGTCAACTAAATAATAAATTAAATAAATTAATAAATAGGAGTACGAGTTATATATTCTCATCAACTTTACAGGCTTAATTCTATCGATGAAATGCTATTAATTCAAACACATTTTATTTTAGAACTTTTACAATAATTATAATTTGACTTTAAGCTAAATTAATTCTTGAATATTGTCGGCGTTAACTTGGTTGTACATTTTAATAAGATAATTAAAACACTTTAACTTTGTTTTACCACAAAAATACTTATTGCTGTGACTATAATTTCGAACATTCACTGTTCATTTAAGCTAATTATTTCATTATCATTTCTAATGTTTATTATCAATGTGAAACCTTGATAATAATTCTTTGTTACATAATAACGTTAAGATATTAAGTTTCTTTTTTTATTATTACCACCATATCTGCGGTGTCAATTGTGGAAGTTGGTCGGTTCTTTATTAAAAACTTTTGAGATGTTATGGAACGTGAGTGGAAAGTGAATAAAGGGGGAGAGGGTGGGGAAAAGGGAAAGTAAAGTTCGACGGTGGCAGCGGATGTGGAAAGGACCTGAACAAACAGAGTCGGTTAATCTTCCGCCTTTCGATTTCGAGTGGCTTCGTGGATGATATTTGATGACTTAAATTCGGATTATGCTTTATTTTTTTATTACACACAAGGTTTTATTGTTTTTTTTTACAGCAAAATCATCAACGATTAGTACTTAAAATTACCACGTATATGTAGGGTGGGTTGGTGGCCACTATCCCACCCTCCAATTAATAAAACATAAGCGTGGGTTTTAATTAAAAGTTGTAAAATGTTAACAAACATAAATTAATTGCAATTTTTAGAATTTATACATACAAATTTTTCAAATAAATTTTGATGATGTTTTACTGATTGGAGGGTGGGATAGTGGCCACCCACCCACCCTACATATACATATAAACTTTAATTACTTATCGTCTCGCGGTTTCAAGAAAATTAATTACAAAACTTTTTTAATAAAAAGGAAATTCAAAAGGTAAAACTTTGAATGGATAAATTAATAAAATTTGTATGCATGATGGGTGGGCACACTTTAATTCTATATAAGATAAGATTCGCCCTAGAAAGTCATTAATATTTAAACTTAAATTTTGATTTTGTTTTATTTTTTATTTCATAAAAGGTTTTATTATTTTCAGGAGCAAAATCACTAACGATTAACAATTATTGTTATCATCTATATGTAGGGTGGGTAGGTGGCCACTCTACCACTCTCCAATCAGTAAAACATAAACGAGTGTTTTAATTAAAAGTTATAAAATGTTAACAAAGAGAAAATAATTGCAATTTTTTAGAAATGTATTCATACAAATTTTTCAAATAAATTTTGATGATGTTTTACTGATTGGAAGGTGGGATAGAGGCCACCCACCCACCCTACATGTACATATAAATTTCAATTACTGATAGTCTCGCGGTTTGGAATAAAATTAATTACAAAATTTTTTGAATAAAAAAGAAATTCAAAAGATAAATTTTTTGAATGTGTAAATTATTAAAATTTGTATGCATGAAGGGTGGGCAGACTTTAAATATAAATTAATAAGATTATAAAAGGTCATTTATATTTAAACTTAAATTTTGATTTTGTTTTATTTTTTATTACATAAAGGGTTTTATTGTTTTTAGCAGCAAAATCATCAACGATTAGCAATTATAGTTATCATGTAAATGTAGGGTGGGTGGGTGGCCTCTATCCCATCCTCCAATCAGTAAAGCATAAGCGAGGGTTTTAGTTAAAAATTGTAAAATGTAAACAAATAGAAAATAATTGCAATTTTTAGAAATCTATACATACAAATTTTTCAAATAATTTGTGATGATGTTTCACTGATTGGAGGGTGGGATAGTGGCCACCCACTCACCCTATATATACATAAAAATTCAATTAATTATAGTCCCACAGTTTGAAATAAAATTAATTACAAAATATTTATAATAAAAAAGAAATTCAAAAGATAAAATTTTGACTGAGTAAATTAATAAAAAATTTATGCTTGAAGGGTGGGCAGACTTTAAATATAAATTACATAGGATTAGTTATAGAAGGTCATTTATAATTAAACTTATACTATTGATTTTGTTTTATTTTTTATTACAAGAAGAGTTTGATTGTTTTTAGCAGCAAAATCATCAACGATTAGTAATTAAAGTTTATATGTATATGTAGGGTGGGCGGGTGGCCTCTATCCCATCCTCCAATCAGTAAAACATAAGCGAGGATTTTAGTTAAAAGTTGTAAAATATAAACAAACACAAAATAATTGCAATTTTAGAGATATATTCCTACAAATGTTTTAAATAATTTTTGATGATGTTTTACTGATTGGAGGGTGGGATAGAGGCCACCCACCCACCCTACATATACATATAAACTTTAATTCCTTATCGTCTTGCGGTTTCAAGAAAATTAATTACAAAACTTTTTTAGTAAAAACGAATTAAAAAGGTAACATTTTTAAGTGAGTAAATTAATAAAAATTGAATAAATGATGGGTGGGAAAATTTTAAATCTAATTTTAAAGATTAACTATAGAATTTCATTAATATTCAAACTTAAATTTTGATTTTGTTTTATTTTTTATTACATAAAGGGTTTAACTGTTTTTAGCAGAAAAATCACTAACGATTAACAATTACTGTTATCATGTATATGTAGGGTGGGTGGGTGGCCTCTATCCCACCCTTCAATCAGTAAAACATTAGCGAGGGTTTTAGTTAAAAGTTGTAAAATGTAAACAAACACAAAATAATTGCAATTTTTTGAGATTTATTCATACAAATTTTTCAAATAATTTTGTTGATGTTTTACTGATTGGAAGGTGGGATAGAGGCCACCCACCCACCCTACATATACATATAAATTTCAATTACTGATTGTCTCGCGGTTTGGAATAAAATTAATTACAAAACTTTTTGAATAAAAAAGAAATTCAAAAGATAAAATTTTTGAATGTGTAAATTATTAAAATATGTGTGCATGAAGGGTGGGCAGGCTTTAAATATAAATTGATAAGATTAGCTATAGAAGGGCATTGATATTTAAACTTAAATTTTGATTATTTTTTATTTTTTATTACATAAAGGGTTTATTGTTTTTAGCAGCAAAATCACCAACAATTAGCAATTATAGTTTTCATGTATATGTAGGGAGGGTGGGTGGCCTCTATCCCACCCTCCAAACAATAAAACATAAGCGAGGGTTTTATTTAAAAGTTATAAAATGTTAACAAACAGAAAATAATTGCAATTTTTAGAAATGTATACATACAAATTTTCCAAATAATTTGTGATGATGTTTTACTGATTGGAGGGTGGGATAGTGGCCACCCACCCACCCTACATATACATATAAACTTTAATTCCTTATCGTCTCGCGGTTTCAAGAAAATTAATTACAAAACTTTTTTAATAAAAAGGAAATTCAAAAGGTAAAACTTTGAATGGGTAAATTAATAAAATTTGTATGCATGATGGGTGGGCACACTTTAATTCTATATAAGATAAGATTCGCCATAGAAAGTCATTAATAGTTAAACTTAAATTTTGATTTTGTTTTATTTTTTATTACATTAAGGGTTTTATTGTTTTTAGCAGCAAAATCACCAACGATTAGCAATTAAAATTATGTATATGTAGGGTGGGTGGGTGGCCTCTATCCCACCCTCCAATCAGTAAAACATTAGCGAGGGTTTTATATATTTAAAAGTTGTAAAATGTAAACAAGCAGAAATTAATTGCAATTTTTAGAAATTTATTCATACAATTTTTGATGATGTTTTACTGATTGGAGAGTGGGATAGTGGCCACCCACCCACCCTACATATACATGTAAACTTTATTTACTAATGCATGATGGGTGGGCAGACTTTAAATCTAAATTAGATAAGATTGGCTATAGAATTTCATTAATATTTAAACTTAAATATTAATTTTGTTTTATTTTTTATTTCTTAAAGGGTTTTATTCTTTTTAGCAGCAAAATCACCAACAATTGGCAATTAAAGTTATCATGTATATGTAAGGTGGATGGGTGGCCTCTATCCACCCTCCAATCAATAAAACATCACCGAGGGTTTTAATAAAAGTTGTGAACTATAAATAAACACAAAACAATTGTAAGTTTTAGAAATTTATTCATACAAATTTTTCAAATCATGTTTGATGATGTTTTACTGATTGGAGGGTAGGATAGTGGCCACCCACCCACCCTACATATACATATAAATTTTAATTACTGATAGTCTAGCGGTTTGGAATAAAATTAATTACAAAACATTTTGAATAAAAAAGAAATTCAAAAGGTGAAATTTATGAATCATAAATTAATAAAAATTTTATGAAGATGGGTGGTCAGACATTAAATCTAAATAAGATAAGATTAGCTGTAGAAAGTCATTTATATTTAAACTTAAATTTTGATTTTGTTTTATTTTTTATTACATAAACAGTTTGACTGTTTTTAGCAGCAAAATCATCAACGATTAGCAATTGTAGTTATCATGTATATGTAGGGTGGGTGGGTGGCCTCTATCCCACCCTCCAATCAGTAAAACATACGCGAGGGTTTTAGTTAAAAGTTGTAAAGTGGAAACAAACAGAAAATAATTGCAGTTCTTAGAAATTTATTATACAAATTTTTCAAATAATTTTTGATGATGTTTTACTGATTGGAAGGTAGGATAGAGGCCACCCACCCACCCTACATTTACATATAAATTTCAATTACTGATAGACTCGCGGTTTGGAATATAACTAATTACAAAAGTTTTTGAATAAAAAAGAAATTCAAAAGGTAAAATTTTTGAATGAGCAAATTAATAAAATTTGTATGTATGATGGGTGGGCAGACTTTAAATCTAAATTATATAAGATTAGCTATAGAATGTTGTTTATATTTAAACTTAAATTTTGATTTTGTTTTATTTTTTATTTTCTAAAGGATTTGACTGTTTTTAGCAGCAAAATCACCAACGATTAGCAATTAAAGTTATCATGTATATGTAGGGTGGGGGGGTGGCCTCTATTCCACCCACCAATCAGTAAAATATAAGCGAGCGTTTTAGTTAAAAATTGTAAAATGTAAACAAACTGAAAATAATTGCAATTTTTAAAATTTATTTATACAATTTTTTCAAATAATTTTTGATGATGTTTACTGATTGGAGGGTGGGATAGTGGCCACCCGCCCACCCTACATATACATATAAGTTTTAATTACTGATAGTTTTCCGGTATAGAATAAAATTAATTACAAAAATTTTTGAATAAAAAAGAAATTAAAAAGGTAACATTTTTGAGTGTGTAATTAGTAAAAATTTGATGCATGGTGGGTGGGCAGACTTTAATTCCAAATTAGATAAGATTAGCTATAGAATTTCATTAATATTTAAACTTAAATTTTGATTTTGTTTTATTTTTTATTGCATAAAGGGTTTTCTTATTTTTAGCAGCAAAATCACCAACAATTAGCAATTTAAGTTATCATGTATATGTAGGGTGGGTGGGTGGCCTCTATCCCATCCTTCAATGAGTAAAACATAAGCGAGGGTTCTAATTAAAACTTGTAAAATGTTAACAAACAGAAAATAATTGTAATTATTAGAAATTTATTCATACAAATTTTTCAAATAATTTTTGATGATGTTTTACTGATTGTAGGGTGGGATAGTGGACACCCACCCACCCTACATATACATATAAGTTTAAATTACTGATAGTTTTCCGGTATAGAATAAAATTAATTACAAAAATTTTTGAATAAAAAAGAAATTAAAAAGGTAACATTTTTGAGTGTGTAATTAGTAAAAATTTGATGCATGGTGGGTGGGCAGACTTTAATTCCAAATTAAATAAGATTAGCTATAGAATTTCATTAATATTTAAACTTAAATTTTGATTTTGTTTTATTTTTTATTGCATAAAGGGTTTTCTTATTTTTAGCAGCAAAATCACCAACAATTAGCAATTTAAGTTATCATGTATATGTAGGGTGGGTGGGTGGCCTCTATCCCATCCTTCAATGAGTAAAACATAAGCGAGGGTTCTAATTAAAACTTGTAAACTGTTAACAAACAGAAAATAATTGTAATTATTAGAAATTTATTCATACAAATTTTTCAAATAATTTTTGATGATGTTTTACTGATTGTAGGGTGGGATAGTGGCCACCCACCCACCCTACATATACATATAAATTTAAATTACTGACAGTTTTCCGGTTTAGAATAAAATTAATTACAAAAATTTTTGAACAAAAGAAATTTTAAAAAGGTAACATTTTTGAGTGTGTAAATTAGTAAAAATTTGATGCATGATGGGTGGGCAGACTTAAAATCTAAATTAGATAAGATTAGCTATAGAAAGTAATTTATATTTAAACTTAAATTTTGATTTTGTTTTATTTTTAATACATAAAGTGTTTTATTGTTTTTATCAGCAAAATCAGCAACGATTAGCAATTATAGTTTTCATGTATATGTAGGGTGGGTGGGTGGCCTCTATCCCACCCTCCAATCAGTAAAACATAAGCGAGGGCTTTATTTAAAAATTGTAAAATGTGAATAAACAAAAAATAATTGCAATTTTTAGAAATTTATTCATACAAATTTTTCTAATAATTTCTGATGATGTTTTATGGATTAAAGGGTAGGATAGAGGCCACCCACCCACCCTACATATACAAATAAATTTCAATTATTGATAGTCGCGCGGTTTCCAATAAAATTAATTACAAAGCATTTTGAATAAAAAAGAAATTAAAAAAGTAAAATTTTTAAATGAGTAAATTAAAAAATATTGTATGCATCATGGGTGGGCAGACTTCAAATTTAAATTAAATAAGATTATTTATATAAAGTCATTTATATTTAAACTTGAATTTTGATTTTGTTTTATTTTTTATTCCATAAATGGTTTTATTGTTTTTAGCAGCAAATCATCAACGATTAGTAATTATAGTTATCATATATATGAAGGGTGGGTGGGTGGCCTATATCGGACCCTTCAATCAGTAAAACATAAGCGAGGGTTTTAGTTAAAAGTTGTAAAATATAAACAAACAGAAAATGATTGCAGTTCTTAGAAATTTATTATACAAATTTTTCAAATAATTTTTGATGATGTTTTACTGATTGGAGGGTGGGATAGTGGCCACCCGCCCACCCTACATATACATATAAACTTTAATTCCTAATCGTCTCGAGGTTTCAAGAAAATTAATTACAAAACTTTTTTAATAAAAAGGAATTAAAAAGGTAGAATTTTTGAGTGAGTAAATTAATAAAAATTAAATAAACGATTGGTGGGAAAATTTTAAATCTAAATTAGATAAGATTAGCTATAGAAAGTAATTTAAATTTAAATTTTGTTTTATTTTTTATTACATAAAGAGTTTGACTGGTTTTAGCAACAAAATCATCAACGATTAGCAATTAAAGTTATCATATATATGTAGGGTGGGTGGGTGGCCTCTATCCCACCCTACAATCAGTAAAACATAAGCGAGGGTTTTAGTTAAAATTTGTAAAATGTTAACAAATAGAAAATAATTGCAATTTTTAGAAATTTATTCGTATAAAATTTATATTGTGTTAAGAAAATACGCTTAGTTAATTATTGTCAGGCTTTAAAAATTGTAGATAAAAGGAATAAACGAAAAAAAAACTCACATTGGCGTCTTGGCGTCATCTCTTGCAGAACCTACCTTTAGTGGAATGCGAAAATCCAAAGTCCGGGTGGAGGGGGATGTGAAGAAACGAAGCACACGCGCACTTTTGAAACGGTTGTAGTCTGTAAAAAAAAAGACGAATCGTAAAGAAATGCGTAGTAGGTTTTATAAATGAATCCAGAATTTTAAAGTTAAGTATGTAATGGGAATAAATAAGTTTAGGACATTATCTGCGAAAAGGAATGACCAAAAAAATATATTGTAAACATAAAATATATTAAAATCACGAAATATTTTCGTGTTTTTAAATTATTATATTATAAACAAACTAATTAAGAAAAATTGTATAGGCTGTAATAGATTAAAATATACCTTATTTAAATAAATTTATTAATTAATAGTTATTTAAGATATAAGTATAAAAAGTTATTAAAGAAACTGCTTACACGTATTACTTACAAAAATGTATTTTTAAATCGTAAATAACATAAAATTATTCGATGTAATTTTTACCGTAACGTTATTTATTAGTATTAACTTGTAATCTCAATCAATTATTATTTAAATCTCTGTATTACAATACCTTCAATCGAGTTCCTTCATTACAGCGACGATGTTCATTCTTGAATCACAAACAATAACTTCCACGTGCACACACACTTTCTTTAAATAGTTCGCGTTAGAATTTAATGTAAATTTACACGAGTTATTAAGAAAATATTCGAGCCCGCACAATAATCAACGACGACGATAATTTTGATACTGACGCTAACCGATTGTGATAACGCATGTACACGCGTTGCAAGATGCACAAAAAAGTGTGACGTTGGAGAGCGCTCATTGGTCCACAGGTTTTTGTTTGTTTGTTTTTTTGTGCGGAAACGTGTATCAGCGTATTAAAGGTGCACACGATTACAATTGAAAACTGCCCGTAGGTCATTAAAAGGTCGAACTGAAAATATTGTACGTATTATATTATCCACATAAATTAACGTATTTATAATCTTTTAAGATGAAATTATCAAGATGAATGAATTATTTTATTATATCGTAATGAAAGTAAAATAAATTTACGACAAAAGTTTCTGCTATTTATTCCTATAAGCTTCTCTAAATCATATTTTTAAAGACTAAAAAATATAAATTCCTAATTTAATTATTGAATTAATAAATTAATTAACTTTTGATCTAAATTATAAAATTCTTCTGCCAATAAACATCAAAAAATTGAATGGTGAAAAGCGATAAATAATAATTTAAAAAAAAAACAAGTAAAACCTTTGTTTATGTTAAAAACATTGGAGGGTAGGATAGTGGCTACTCACCCACCCTACATATACAATGAAACTTAAACTACAACACTGTCGTATGATATTTTTAAATATTAATTTAACAATTTATTAACCATCAAAATTTATCTCTTTTATTTAGGATGACTAAAATTACTCCTTCTACCTTAAATAAAGATATATTCATATAAAATAAACGTACGATGAAATATAAACAACACATTTTACATTCCACTTATTTTTTTTTTAAATTACAAACGCTGGTTCTATGTTTTTTTAACGACTACTAGTGTTTCATTTATGTGATTAATAAACAATAATAAATACAAGTAACGTAATTAAAATATTCTTATATATTAAGGGTCGTTGGGTGGCCAATATCCTACCCTCCAATTCTTGTAACTTTAACGAAGGATTTACTTTCTGATTTGTTCACGATTAACGTTTAATTCTATATTAAATTTGTTGATACAGTGTTGATAATAATGGGAAAACCTTTTCTTACAATTATATTAACTGTAGGGTGGTATAATTAACATCCACCCATCTTCCACATACATTTATTTTTCTCACAATTAATTATATGAAAAGCAATTTATTGGTTAAAATGTTCAAAATAAAAAAATATATGAAATGAATAATAACCAAATTTCAATTTAAACTCTTGTTGATGTTAGAAACAATGGATCTATCAACTGTAATCTAATCTGCCATCATCTATCATATATCATCTTTTATCTTTCTTTTAAAAGCTTACATGCCGTTTTTTTAACTAATTTATTTTTATAAGCATTTTTTTAATATGTGTCATCTTGCCTACAGAATTTTGTCCAAAAGTTAAAGGTAATTATTCATAATGATGGTTGCGACCGTTACTACGTGCTAATTCAATTAAAATTTTAGTTATATTATTTATATTATTTATAATGGTATGTATTTTTGTTAACTTATGAAGAGAAACAAAGCAAATAATAAATAAATAAATAAATAATTATTTATTATCAGTCATCTATTATCTGTTATCTGTCAGATGATATATATTATCTGTCATCTTATATTTTTCATCTGTTATTATTTGTATCTGATGTCTTATTTAAAATTCTCCATTTCTTTAAGATAATCTTACAAAGATAATTATTCTTTATCTATTATTTGTCATCTATCATCTATATTCTATAATCTACCATCTATCATCCATCATCTGTCCCTCTCATCTATTACATATTATCTAACTTCTTTCTTTTTTAAAAGTTCACGTGCCGTTTTTGTAAGAAATTTATTTTTATATGCATGTTTTAAAGAAGAAAAGCAGAGATCTAAATAAATAAATTACTTGATTAAGATCATCTATCATCTGACATCTTTATATCTATCATCTATCGTCCATCTTCAATTATCTATCCTCAATCAAAAAATATAAAATTTATAAAAGCAACCTGCAAAGTACCAAAAAAAGAAATTGCTAAAACATTGATTTAAAAAATTTGCTAAAATATTCTAAAAAAGAGAAATTGATGAACAATTCAAAACATATAGTAGAGAAATTCTAAAAATCATGAAGAAATATTGCTGAAAGTTATATCATCTCGAAGATGAATAGCTGAAAAGCTTCAAATATCTTGAACAGTAATTCCTGAAACATTTCAAAAATCTAGAAGAGATATTTCTAGAAAAATCTAAAAATTTAGAAGAAATATTACTCTAAAGTATTTGTTGGAATATTCCAAATATCTAAAAGGCAAAAATCTAAAAAAAATAGAATAGAAATTACTAAAAAAATATTAACAAAAATGTTGTAGACAAATTATTGAAGAATTATAAAAACGAGAAAGAGTGAAGAGTAAAGAGGAAAGAGAAATAAAATTACATGTATCTTATTTGTGTATACCTGGATAAATAAATATTATTAATATTGTTATTATTTTTTTTAAAATGCTAAAAATTCTAATAATGTGAATAAGAAATGGTTGGATAGAGATATTGAGGGAAAATTCAGAAATCTGGACCAAACTCCAATAACCCACTCTACAATCCTTCCAAAGAAGTAATATATGAAGAAACCCAAATTACCCCTCCCAACGTATATTAGCAAATGCTGAAAGAGTCTCCATTAGACCCTAAAATTACAACAAATTAAAAATTTCTATAGATCTGAAAATGTAATTTCTGAAAACAATCAAAAAAATATGGAAGACAAATGCTGAAAAATTTGGAAGAGAAATTACTAGAAAATTCTAAAAATCTGAAAAGGTAATTGCTTTAATAATCTAAATATCTGGAAGATAAATTGAAGAAACAAAATATAAAAGCAATTGCTAAAAAATAATAAGTGTAATTACTAGGAAGTTACAAACATCCAAGAAGAGAAATTTGTAGAAAATCTTAAAAGCAGATTACTGAATAATTCTAAAAATATTTAAAAAAAGATATATTGCTGAAGGATTCTAAAAAATATGAATACAAAACGCTGGGAAGAAACTGAAATGTAGATGAGACATAACAGCAGTATGTTTGTTTATTTATCTTTGCTATCATTTCGCGAGAAAAGGTACTTTGACATCCGTAATATTCATCTAATCTGTCATCTATCATCTCTCAACTATCATCTATCTTCTTTCTCTTAAAATCTTACGGACCGTTTTTGTAACTAATTTATTTTTATTTTTATTTTTTTAAGGAATACAGATCTTTTAACATCTGCCACCTATCATAAGTAATCTATTATCTCTATCACATATCATCTATCATAAATTATCTATCCTCAATCATCTACCTTCTATTATCTATCATCTATCAACTGTTATGTACTATCTATTATCTTTTATTTGTTATGTATTATCTATCATCTCGCCTCCAGAAGTTTATTAATAAACTTCCATCCAATCTATTGTCTGTCAGATGATAAATATTAACTGTCATCTTACCATATTTCATCTTTTATCATTTGTTCTCGGTTATCTGTCATCTTTTATCTTTCGTATTTCATATGTTTTCTGGTCTCTTGTTTAAAAAAATCCAATGCTTTAGGTTAATCATGTGATCAAATATAATTATTTGTCATCTGTCATCTAACATTTGGTACCTAACATCTGTCATTTGTCGTTTACCATCTGTCATCTATGATAGATAATGGATGACAGATGGCAGATAACAAATAATCATCTTTGTAGGATAATGGATCACATGATTAACTTTAAGCATTGGAAAATTTTAAACAAGAGACCGGATAACAAATGATACACAAAAGACAAAAGATGACAGATAACCGAAAACAAATGATAAAAGATCAAATATGGTAAGATGACAGATAATATTTATCATCTGACAGGCAACAGATTTGACAGAAGCTTAAACAAACTTGTGTACACGTGAATTTGAGTCCTTCCATGTGAAGTTTTTATGAACTTTTTTTTTTAATTATTTGTAAGTTTTCCGAAACAATTATATTTACACGTTGGATAAATATATATAATACATATCAATATCAGTATCATTATATCATCTATCATCTAGTTTCATTCGTTCAAAATCTTACTTGTCGTTTCTGTTAATAATTAATTTTTATGTGAATTTTTCAAGGAAAAATACCTAAGATGTAAATGAATAAGTAAATAAATATCATCTATCATCTACTATCTATAATCTATCATCCGCTATGTATTATCTATTATCCATCATCTCGTCTCGTTGAGTAATCTAATCAAGATAATTATCTCCTATCTATCATCTGTTATCTGTAATCAGTCATCTGCCATATATCATCTATTATTTAACATATTTTGTCTATCATCTTTTATCGTAGATCTGTTTCTGTTATCCGCAATCTATCAATTGTCTCAGGTCTTTTGTTTCTCTGCGTACATTAACACAAATCTCTTATTTGCAATGTATCTGTCAATTGTTGTCTATTGCAAAGTCTAACGTGCCTGGCATCATTTGTTTTCCAATTAGTAAAGCTTTTAGATATTCTCGTCTGTTATGTGCGATACATGATTTATCTGTCATCTTTCATATTTCATCTGTTATCATTATTTATCCATAATCCCATCATTGTGTTTCGTCTGTTATTTTATTCTGTTATTTTTTACAGTGTTGGGAGAAATTATCAGAACGGTCGATTATTTTAAACGATACAAAAGTTAGCAAAAAATGTCTTTTATAAGAGTTATGTAAGGCTTTAAAAAAATCTACTGATCTGTAATAAATTGAAATATACAGGGTGGCCCATAAAATTGTGGTGAATTAAGGTTACATTTTTTTTTAATGAAACACCCCGTAGATTGTTATTTATTTTGATAGTCCTGATTTTTTTAAATTAATTATACGTTATACCTAAATGCATTAGTTACCTAAATATCGACGTTTCAAATAATAACAATTAATAATGCGATATTCGAACGTAATCGTAGTTACCCGATCAACACAAATTAGGTATGGCCTTGGAAAATAACCTGAAAGTTAAGTTCTGTCAAAATTAAATAAACAAGTAAGGTGAAACAGAAAGATATTTTTATTCTGAAGAGATATGGCGATAAAAAGAGATAATATTAGGAGGTATGTAATATTTATAAAAATTTACATCCAGACAGGCAAATTCAAAAAAAGGAGCTTTTCGAACTGTAGAAAAAAATGGTAACTTTATTTCACTATAATTTTATGGGCCACCCTGTTTATTCCAATTTATTACAGATCAGTGGATTTTTTTAAGCCTTACAACTTTTATATAAGACATTTTTATGCTAACTTCTATCTGTGTCTTTTGAAATAATCGACCATTCTGATAATTTCTCCTAATCCTGTATGAAATCGAAATGTTTGTAAACATCTTTTTTTTAATATTTGTAAATTTTATGAAACAATTTCCCATATTGAATTAATAAATACCCACATCAATACGAATATATCACCTATCATCTATCATCCATCATCAGCCATCTATCATAATATTTATTTATAGGTAGTACTTTTTTAAAAGTAATTCATATATTTATGCCTCATATTTGTAAGCATTTAACAAACTACTTTTGTAATCTGTAAGTATAATATACAATCTATCATCCATCATCAATTATTGATCATCCAACATCTATCATCTATCTTCTGATATCTACCATTTATCCTCAATGAATGCAGCATTTTTAAAACTATTTTTAATATTTCCGAAACAGCTATATTCACACATTTAATAAATACATATATAAATAAATATCAGTATTAATATATCCTCTATCTTCTTTATATCAAAATCTCAAGTGCCCTTTTTGTAACTAATTTATTTTTATATGCATTTTTAAGGAAGAATAGCAAAGATCTAAATTAATAAATCAATGAATAAATAAATAAATAAAAATCATCTATAATCCGCCACCTATCATATGTCATGTATCATCTATTCTCAGTAATTTATCCTTAATTATCTATCATCTATCCTCAATCATCTATTATCCATCACCTATCATATATTATCTATTATCTATCATCTGTCATGTATTATTTACTCAATTTTAATTTAATTTCAATTTATTTATTTACGAAAATCTCTTTTACCTATCATCTATCATCTCGCCTACAGAAGTTTAAAGGTAATTGTTTATTATCAGTTATCTATCAGCTGTTGTCTGTCAGATGATTTATATTATATTGCATCTGTTATAATTTGTCTTCCGCTATCTGTCACCTCCTATTTTTCGGTTTCCATCTGTTATCTGCTCTCTTGTTTGAAGTTCTCCAGCGCTTTAAAATTGTCTTATAAAGATAATTATCTCTTATCTATTATATGTAATCTGACATCTATAATCTATCATCTGCTATCTGTCATTTATCATCTATGACCAATCATCTTTCTTCTATCAGCTATTGACTATCTACTTAGATCTTACATCTATCTCTGTTATCCGCAATCTATCAAATGTCTTATGTCTTTTATTTATCTGCCTACATTAATAGAAATCTCTTATTTGAAATATATTTTTCAACTATCTTCTATTGCAAAATCTTATTTGCATTTTTTGTTACCTATATCATAAATTCTTTAGATTTTCTCATACGATATATAATTTATCTGTCATCTTATATATTTCATCTGTTATCATGTGTTTTTCGGTATCCGTCATCTCTTATCTTTCGTGCTTCATCTGTAATCAGGTCTCTTGTTTAAAATTTGCCAATGCTTAAGGTTAATCATGTAACCTATTGTCATACAAAGATGATTATCTGTCATTTGTTATCTATCATCTGTCAGCTATTATCTGTCATATGTCGTTTGCCATCTGTTATATAACTAACCCTAAATTTTGACGTAAAATCGATGTAAAATTAAAATACAATTTCGAATGTATTGTCATGTGATATGTGTCATCAGTTAGCATTTCTCAGCTGTTATCTATCATTTGTCATCTGTCATCTATCATCTATTATCCATCAAAGCAGCATTGAGCAAGAGTGAATTATTATGTGGACGTGTACTTGAGCCTTTCTATATAAAGTTGAAATTTTTGTAAACATTTTTAAAAATATATTTCTAAATTTTACGAAACAATTTTATTAATATTTTAATTAATAAATATCAATATTAATGTATCACCCATCACCTATTACGCATCATGCATCATCTATCATACGTCTTTAACCATTTATCAACCATCATCCAACATTTATCATCTATAAATCTGTTATCTTTCATCTATCATCTATTATACATCAAAGCATCAGTTTTTACAATCAATTTGTATGTTTTTCGCAACAGTTCACATACATTATATATAATAAATGTATAAATAAATTATCAGTATCTATATATCAGCTGCCATCTATCATCTATCTTCTTTCATTCAAAATTATACGTGCCGTTCTGTAACTAATCTATTTTTATATGTATTTTTGAAGGAAAACGGACAAAGATCTAAATAAATAAATCAATGAATAAATAATGAATTAAAGATCATCTATCATCTGCCATTAATCATCAACCACCTTTCATATATCATCTATCATCCATCCTGAATTATTTATCCTCAATCATCTATCATCTATTATGTATTATCTATCATCTATCAGCTCGCCACCAAAAGTTTGTACAAACTTTAGAGGTAATTGTTTATTATCAATCATCTATCATCTGTTATCTGTCAGATGATTTATATTATCCGTCATCTTATATATTCCATCTCTTATTATTTGTTTTTCGTTATCTTTTTTCTTGTCTCTGTGTTTCAAATTTTTCAATTTTTAACAAGGATGTTTGTCTGAGATCTGTCGTCTGTCATCTATCATTAATTATCTATGATCTATCATCTATAATCTATTAACTATCATCTATTTATTTTCTATAATATTTATGCATATTTATATGTCCTTTTTTTAGCAAGGAAGCTAAAGACTAATAAACATAAACATAATTTATCTATCATCATTCATCTATTATTTATTATCTAGTCTAATTTCTCTGAAAATCTTGTATAATCATCTGTCTTTCATCATCTATTTTTCTGTCATTCATCAGTTAACTTTCATGTGTAATCAGTTGCCTGGTGTCAGATAAAATACAGAAGGTTGTTCAAACTTTAGATTATTTATCATCAGTCATCTGCCTACTGTTGTCTATCATATGACCTATATCATCTGCCATCTTTTATCTTACATGTTTCATCTGTTGACATTTATTTTCGTTTATCTGTTATCTCTTTAATTTCGTGCTTCAAAAAAATTCAAATAAATTTAAATAAACTACTATAATCCATTGCACATGCCTCCTGTTAAATTTACAACAATAAAACCTGTTCATGGCCAATAAGATTAATTTAATTGGTTGTTTACTACTCGAAACTCTAAAATTCACTCTACTATTAATAAAGACAACAATGTTACGAGACTCGCGACAATGACCACTCACATAAAGTGGCCATAAAATAGGAGCAAAAAATCGAACGCAACTTCTATCGTACATAGTGCATAATGCATTGCCTCATAAAGTTTTAAGTATGGCGAAAATGAAACAGGATCGAACTCATGTTCACGATAAATTTTACGACAGACACGAGCACCAGTCTGACAACGTATGTAATGCACTTACCATCTTTAGAACGGCCATTAGACTGCAGTTTCATCGGATATGTGCATTTCCAAGAAATGTTACAAGCGGCTTTGTGAATAGTATTAGTAAATGTCACAGATGGATTAATTTTAAATTAAGGAAAATTATTACTATAAAAACCCTGTTAATTAAGTTTAAATAATATGAATAATAAGGTTGATAGTAATTAGATAATTACAAATTGAGACAGTGTAGGCATTAATACGTTTTAATTATGTTCTTTCTGATAAAGAAATTATAGCAGGAAAATATTTTTTCAACTTCATTAATCATTACAATTATAAGAAATATATTATTATTTTTAACATAACCTTTGTTAAAGTACCATTTATCATAGCACTAAAAATATATCATCTACTACAGCCAAAGCCTACATAAATTTCTAACGTCATAAATTATTTTCGAAGGAGAACGATAACCGTTAAAAAAATTTATAAACTTTCCCTTACTTTCCATACAAGCGATGTAAAAAAAATAATATCACGATCACACATCCTGTATCGATCTTTCCATCCGCCGCATACATTTAAAACCCTTTTGTCGGGCAGGCCCCGTTTGATTTCATCTTTGTACGTATAAAATCTCGCCATTATCCTGCACCTAGCGAGGGTTGAAAGGGTGCGACACATTAATATAAGGCCCCCTTTGATACGCCCGCACTGGATTAAACCTGCACGATCTTGATTTTTTCACTCAAAGGACGTTTTGCAGCGGACGGACACGCCGACGTGAAGAGAAAGCTTCTTTTGATGTGCACCTTTTATAATTAAACTATACATTTTTCATAGCCGCCCGCGATAAGGTAATTCATTTTAATTAATTTCTCCAGTCAGTACGAAATAATTTATTCCAACAATTCAGAAATTAATTCAGTAACAATACAAACCAATCTATTGAAAAATAACAAAATGTACGTAAAATAAACGTAGATATCGTATTTCATTAAAACAATTGATGTGTGTTTGATTAAAACAAAATGGCGGCCCTCAAAACTTGATTTAAGGAAATGAAAATTGCATGAGGTGTTTAAAAAAATTGTATAAGCTTTAATTCTCACGAGTTTCTCTTAAAAATCATAAAATTAGTAGAAGATTGAAGCAGGAATAGAATTCTACTAAAAAAATCAGTGTACGATTGTTTGAAGCAAAATGGCGGTCTTCAAAACTTGATTTAAGGAAATGAAAATTGCACTCGGTGGTTTAGAAAATTGTAAAGGCTTTAATTCTCATGAGTTTGTTTTGAAAATCATAAAATTAGTATAAAATAGAAGCGGAAATAGGATTCTACTTAAAAAATTAATGGACATTTGTTTGAAACAAAATGGCGACCTTCAAAACTTGATTTAAGGAAGTGAAAATTGCACGAGGTGTTAAAAAAAATTGTATAGGCTTTAATTCTCATGAGTTTCTCTTAAAAATCATAAAATTAGTAGAAAATTGAAGCAGGAATAGAATTCTACTTAAAAAATTAGTGTACGATTGTTTGAAACAAAATGGCGGCCTTCAAAACATGATTTAAGGAAATGAAAATTGCATTCGGTGGTTTAGAAAATTGTAAAGGCTTTAATTCTCATGAGCTTGTTTTTAAAATCATAAAATTAGTAGAAAATGGAGGCGGCCATAGGATTCTACTTAAAAAAGTAATGGACGTTTGTTTGAAACAAAATGGCGACCTTCAAAACTTGATTTAAGGGAATGAAAATTGCACGAGGTGTTTAAAAAAATTGTATAAGCTTTAATTCTCATGAGTTTCTCTTAAAAATCATAAAATTAGTAAAAAATTGAAGCAGGAACGGAATTCTACTTAAAAAATTAGTGTACGATTGTTTGAAACAAAATGGCGGCCTTCAAAACATGATTTAAGGAAATGAAAATTGCATTCGGTGGTTTAGAAAATTGTAAAGGCTTTAATTCTCATGAGCTTGTTTTTAAAATCATAAAATTAGTAGAAAATGGAGGCGGCCATAGGATTCTACTTAAAAAAGTAATGGACGTTTGTTTGAAACAAAATGGCGACCTTCAAAACTTGATTTAAGGGAATGAAAATTGCACGAGGTGTTTAAAAAAATTGTATAAGCTTTAATTCTCATGAGTTTCTCTTAAAAATCATAAAATTAGTAGAAAATTGAAGCAGGAATAGAATTCTACTTAAAAAATTAGTGTACGATTGTTTGAAACAAAATGGCGGCTTTCAAAACTTGATTTAAGGAAATGAAAATTGCACTCGGTGGTTTATAAAATTGTAAAGGCTTTAATTCTCATGAGCTTGTTTTGAAAATCATAAAATTAGTAGAAAATGGAAGCGGCAATAGGATTCTACTTAAAAAATTAATGGACGATTGTTTGAAACAAAATGGCGACCTTCAAAACTTGATTTAAGGGAGTGAAAATTGCACGAGGTGTTTAAAAAAATTGTATAGGTTTTAATTCTCATGAGTTTCTCTTAAAAATCATAAAATTAGTAGAAAATTGAAGCAGGAATAGAATTCTGCTTAAAAAATTAGTGTACGATTGTTTGAAACAAAATGGCGGTCTTCAAAACTTGATTTTAGGAAATTAAAATTGCACTCGGTGGTTTAGAAGATTGTAAAGGTTTTAATTCTCATGAACTTGTTTTAAAAATCATAAAATTAATAGAAAATGGAAGCGGCAATAGGATTCTACTTAAAAAATTAATGGACGTTTGTTTGAAACAAAATGGCGACCTTCAAAATTTGATTTAAGAGAATGAAAAAATTGCACGAGGTGTTTAAAAAAATTGTATAAGCTTTAATTCTCATGAGTTTCTCTTAAAAATCATAAAATTAGTAGAAAATTGAAGCAGAAATAGAATTCTACTTAAAAAATTAGTGTACGATTGTTTGAAACAAAATGGCGGCCTTCAAAACTTGATTTTAGGAAACGAAAATTGCATTCGGGGGTTTAGAAAATTGTAAAGGCTTTAATTCTCATGAGCTTGTTTTGAAAATCATAAAATTAGTAGAAAATGGAAGCAGCAATAGGATTCTACTTAAAAAATTAATGGACGTTTGTTTGAAACAAAATAGCGGTCTTCAAAACTTGATTTAAGGGAATGAAAATTGCACGAGGTGTTTACAAAAATTGTATAAGCTTTAATTCTCATGAGTTTCTCTTAAAAATCATAAAATTAGTAGAAAATTGAAGGAGGAATAAAATTCTACTTAAAAAATTAGTGTACGATTGTTTGAAACAAAATGGCGGCTTTCAAAACTTGATTTTAGAAAATTAAAATTGCGCTCGGTGGTTTAGAAAATTGTAAAGGCTTTAATTCTCATGAGCTTGTTTTGAAAATCATAAAATTAGTAGAAAATGGAAGCTGCAATAGGATTCTAATTAAAAAATTAATGGGCGATTGTTTGAAACAAAATGGCGGCCTTCAAAACTTGATTTAAAGAAATGAAAATTGCACTCGATGTTTTAAAAAATTGTAAAGGCTTTAATTCTTATGAGTTTCTCTTAAAAATCATAAAATTAGTAGAAGATTGAAGCAGGAATAGAATTCTACTTAAAAAATTAGTGTACGATTGTTTGAAACAAAATGGCGGCCTTCAAAACTTGATTTTAGGAAATGAAAATTGCACTCGATGGTTAAGAAAATTGTAAAGGCTTTAATTCTCATGAGCTTATTTTGAAAATCATAGAATTAGTAGAAAATGAAAGCCGCAATAGAATTCTACTTAAAAAATTATTGGAAGTTTGTTTGAGATAAAATGGCGACCTTCAAAACTTGATTTAAGGGAATAAAAATTGCACGAGGTGTTTGAAAAAATTGTATAGGCTTTAATTATCATGAGTTTCTCTTAAAAATCATAAAATTAGTAGAAAATTGAAGCAGGAATAGTATTCTACTAAAAAAATTAGTGTACGATTGTTTGAAACAAAATGGCGGCCTTCAAAACTTGATTTTAGGAAATGAAAATTGCACTCGGTGGTTTAGAAAATTGTAAAGGCTTTAATTCTCATGAGCTTGTTTTGAAAATCATAAAATAAGTAGAAAATGGAAGCGGCAATAGGATTCTACTTAAAAAATTAATGGACGTTTGTTTGAAACAAAATGGCGGCCTTCAAAACTTGATTTTAGGAAATGAAAAAATTGCATGAGGTGTTTAAAAAAATTGTATAAGCTTTAATTCTTATGAGTTTCTCTTAAAAATCATAAAATTAGTAGAAAATGGAAGCGGCAATAGAATTCTACTTAAAAAATTAATGGACGTTCGTTTGAAACAAAATGGCGACCTTCAAAACTTGATTTAAGGGAATGAAAATTGCACGAGGTGTTTAAGAAAATTATATAAGCTTTAATTCTCATGAGTTTCTCTTAAAAATCATAAAATTAGTAGAAAATTGAAGCAGGAATAGAATTCTACTTAAAAAATTAGTGTACGATTGTTTGAAACAAAATGGTGGCCTTCAAAACTTGATTTTAGGGTATGAAAATTGCACTCGGTGGTTTAGAAAATTGTAAAGGTTTTAATTCTCATGAACTTGTTTTGACAATCATAAAATTAGTAGAAAATGGACGCGGCCATAGGATTCTACTTAAAAATTAATGGACGATTGTTGGAAACAAAATGGCGACCTTCAAAACTTGATTTAAGGGAATGAAAATTGCACGAGGTGTTTAAAAAAATTGTATAAGCTTTAATTCTCATGAGTTTCTCTTAAAAATCATAAAATTAGTAGAAAATTGAAGCAGGAATAGAATTCTACTTAAAAAATTAGTGTACGATTGTTTGAAACAAAATGGCGGCCTTCAAAACTTGATTTTAGGAAATGAAAATTGCATTCGGTGGTTTAGAAAATTGTAAAGGCTTTAATTCTCATGAGCTTGTTTTGAAAATCATAAAATAAGTAGAAAATGGAAGCGGCAATAGGATTCTACTTAAAAAATTAATGGACGTTTGTTTGAAACAAAATGGCGACCTTAAAAACTTGATTTAATGGAATGAAAATTGCACGAGGTGTTTAAAAAAATTGTATAGGCTTTAATTCTCATGAGTTTCTCTTAAAAATCATAAAATTTGTAGAAAATTAAAGCAGGAATAGAATTCTACTTAAAAAATTAGTGTACGATTGTTTGAAACAAAATGGCGGCCTTCAAAACTTGATTTTAGGAAATGAAAATTGCACTCGGTGTTTTAAAAAATTGTAAAGGCTTTAATTCTCATGAGTTTGTTTTGAAAATCGTAAAATTAATAGAAAATAGAAGCGGTAGTAGGATTCTACTTAAAAAATTAATGGACGTTTGTTTGAAACAAAATGGCGACCTTAAAAACTTGATTTAATGGAATGAAAATTGCACGAGGTGTTTAAAAAAATTGTATAGGCTTTAATTCTCATGAGTTTCTCTTAAAAATCATAAAATTTGTAGAAAATTAAAGCAGGAATAGAATTCTACTTAAAAAATTAGTGTACGATTGTTTGAAACAAAATGGCGGCCTTCAAAACTTGATTTTAGGAAATGAAAATTGCACTCGGTGTTTTAAAAAATTGTAAAGGCTTTAATTCTCATGAGTTTGTTTTGAAAATCGTAAAATTAATAGAAAATAGAAGCGGTAGTAGGATTCTACTTAAAAAATTAATGGACGTTTGTTTGAAACAAAATGGCGACCTTAAAAACTTGATTTAATGGAATGAAAATTGCACGAGGTGTTTAAAAAAATTGTATAGGCTTTAATTCTCATGAGTTTCTCTTAAAAATCATAAAATTTGTAGAAAATTAAAGCAGGAATAGAATTCTACTTAAAAAATTAGTGTACGATTGTTTGAAACAAAATGGCGGCCTTCAAAACTTGATTTTAGGAAATGAAAATTGCACTCGGTGTTTTAAAAAATTGTAAAGGCTTTAATTCTCATGAGTTTGTTTTGAAAATCGTAAAATTAATAGAAAATAGAAGCGGTAGTAGGATTCTACTTAAAAAATTAATGGACGTTTGTTTGAAACAAAATGGCGACCTTAAAAACTTGATTTAATGGAATGAAAATTGCACGAGGTGTTTAAAAAAATTGTATAGGCTTTAATTCTCATGAGTTTCTCTTAAAAATCATAAAATTTGTAGAAAATTAAAGCAGGAATAGAATTCTACATAAAAAATTAGTGTACGATTGTTTGAAACAAAATGGCGGCCTTCAAAACTTGATTTTAGGAAATGAAAATTGCACTCGGTGTTTTAAAAAATTGTAAAGGCTTTAATTCTCATGAGTTTGTTTTGAAAATCGTAAAATTAATAGAAAATAGAAGCGGTAGTAGGATTCTACTTAAAAAATTAATGGACGTTTGTTTGAAACAAAATGGCGACCTTAAAAACTTGATTTAATGGAATGAAAATTGCACGAGGTGTTTAAAAAAATTGTATAGGCTTTAATTCTCATGAGTTTCTCTTAAAAATCATAAAATTTGTAGAAAATTAAAGCAGGAATAGAATTCTACTTAAAAAATTAGTGTACGATTGTTTGAAACAAAATGGCGGCCTTCAAAACTTGATTTTAGGAAATGAAAATTGCACTCGGTGTTTTAAAAAATTGTAAAGGCTTTAATTCTCATGAGTTTGTTTTGAAAATCGTAAAATTAATAGAAAATAGAAGCGGTAGTAGGATTCTACTTAAAAAATTAATGGACGTTTGTTTGAAACAAAATGGCGACCTTAAAAACTTGATTTAATGGAATGAAAATTGCACGAGGTGTTTAAAAAAATTGTATAGGCTTTAATTCTCATGAGTTTCTCTTAAAAATCATAAAATTAGTAGAAAATTGAAGCAGGAATAGAAATCTACTTAAAAAAATAGTGTACGATTGTTTGAAACAAAATGGCGGCCTTCAAAACTTGATTTTAGGAAATGAAAATTGCACTCGGTCGTTTAGAAAATTGTAATCTTATGAGCTTGTTTTAAAAACCATAAAATTAGTAGAAAATGGAAGCGGCAATAGGATTCTACTTAAAAATTAATGGACGTTTGTTTGAAACAAAATGGCGACCTTCAAAACTTGATTTAAGGGAATGAAAATTGCACGCGGTGTTTAAAAAAATGGTATAAGCTTTAATTCTCATGAGTTTCTCTTAAAAATCATAAAATTAGTAGAAAATTGAAGCAGGTATAGAATTCTACTTAAAAAATTAGTGTACGATTGTTTGAAACAAAATGGCGGCCTTCAAAACTAGATTTTAGGAAATGAAAATTGCACTCGGTGGTTTAGAAAATTGTAAAGGCTTTAATTCTCATGAGCTTGTTTTGAAAATCATAAAATTAGTAGAAAATGGAAGCGGCAATAGGATTCTACTTAAAAAATTAATGGACGTTTGTTTGAAACAAAATGGCGACCTTCAAACCTTGATTTAGGGGAATGAAAATTGCACGAAGTGTTTAATAAAATTGTATAAGCTTTAATTCTCATGAGTTTCTCTTAAAAATCATAAAATTAGTAGAAAATTGAAGCAGGAATAGAATTCTACTTAAAAAATTAGTGTACGATTGTTTGAAACAAAATGGCGGCTTTCAAAATGTGATTTTAGGAAATTAAAATTGCACTCGGTAGTTTAGAAAATTGTAAAGGCTTTAATTCTCATGAGCTTGTTTTGAAAATCATAGAATTAGTAGAAAATGAAAGCCGCAATAGAATTCTACTTAAAAAATTATTGGAAGTTTGTTTGAGACAAAATGGCGACCTTAAAAACTTGATTTAATGGAATGAAAATTGCACGAGGTGTTTAAAAAAATTGTATAAGCTTTAATTCTCATGAGTTTCTCTAAAAAATCATAAAATTAGTAGAAAATTGAAGCAGGAATAGAAATATACTTAAAAAATTAGTGTACGATTGTTTGAAACAAAATGGTGGCCTTCAAAACTTGATTTTAGGAAATTAAAATTGCACTCGATAGTTTAGAAAATTGAAAAGGCTTTAATTCTCATGAGTTTGTTTTGAAAATCATAAAATTAATAGAAAATGAAAGCGGCAATAGAACTCTACTTAAAAAATTAATGGACGATTTTTTGAAACAAAATGGCGGTTTTCAAAACTTGATTTAAGGGAATGAAAATTGCACGAGGGGTTTAAAAAAATTGTATAGGCTTTAATTCTCATGAGTTTCTCTTAAAAATAATAAAATTGGTAGAAAATTGAAGCAGGAATAGAATTCTACTTAAAAAATCAGTGTACGATTGTTTGAAACAAAATGGAGGCCTTCAAAACTTGATTTTAGGAAATGAAAATTGCACGATGTGGTTTAGAAAATTGTAAAGGCTTTAATTCTCATGAGCTTGTTTTGAAAATCATAAAATTAATAGAAAATGAAAGCGGCAATAGGATTCTACTTAAAAAATTAATGGACGTTTGTTTGAAACAAAATGGCGACCTTCAAAACATGATTTAAGGGAATGAAAATTGCACGAGGTGTTTGAAAAAATTGTATAGGCTTTAATTCTCATGAGTTTCTCTTAAAAATCATAAAATTAGTAGAAAATTGAAGCAGGAATAGAATTCTAATTACAAAATTAAATGAGCTTGTTTTGAAAATCATAAAATTAGTAGAAAGTGGAAGCGGCAATAGTATTCTACTTAAAAAATTAATGGACGTTTGTTTGAAACAAAATGGCGACCTTCAAAACTCGATTTAAGGGAATGAAAAAATTGCTCGAGGTGTTTAAAAAAATTGTATAAGCTTTAATTCTCATGAGTTTCTCTTAAAAATCATAAAATTAGTAGAAAATTGAAGTAGGAATATAATTCTATTTAAAAAAATTGTGTATGATTGTTTGAAACAAAATGGCGGCTTCAAAACTTGATTTTAGGAAATTAAAATTGCGCTCGGTGGTTTAGAAAATTGTATAAGCTTTAATTCTCATGAGTTTGTTTTGAAAATCATAAAATTAATAGAAAATGAAAGCGGCAATAGGATTCTACTTAAAAAATTAATGGACGTTTGTTTGAAACAAAATGGCGACCTTCAAAACATGATTTAAGGGAATGAAAATTGCACGAGGTGTTTGAAAAAATTGTATAGGCTTTAATTCTCATGAGTTTCTCTTAAAAATCATAAAATTAGTAGAAAATTGAAGCAGGAATAGAATTATACTTAAAAAGTTAGTGTACGATTGTTTGAAACAAAATGGGGGTCTTCAAAACTTGATTTTAGGAAATGAAAATTGCATTCGGTGGTTTAGAAAATTGTAAAGGCTTTAATTCTCATGAGCCTGTTTTGAAAATCATAAAATTAGTAGAAAATGGAAGCGGCAATAGTATTCTACTTAAAAAATTAATGGACGTTTGTTTGAAACAAAATGGCGACCTTCAAAACTTGATTTAAGGGAATGAAAAAATTGCACGAGGTGTTTAAAAAAATTGTATAGGCTTTAATTCTCATGAGTTTCTTTTTAAAATCATAAAATTAATAGAAAATGAACGTGGGAAGAGGATTTTACTTAAAAATTTAATAGACGATTGTTTGAAACAAAATGGCGGCCCTCTAAACTTGATGTAAAGAAATGTAAATTGCACTCGGTGTTTTAAAAAATTGTAAAGGCTTTAATTCTTATGAGTTTCTTTTGAAAATCATAAAATTAATAGAAAGTGAACGTGACAAGAGGATTTTGCTTAAAAATTTGATAGTCGATTGTTTGAAACAAAATGGCGACCCTCACAACTTGATTGAAGGAAGTAAAAATTGCATTCCATGTTTAGTAAAATTTTATTAAATTTATTTAAGTTATTTTCAGGTAAAAGGGATCCCAATTAGAGTTTCTAAATTCATGTTAACATCGTAAAGTTATGGATCGGATGAAGGAAACGTTGTGAATAACGGTTAGTTTCGAGTTATTTCCAAACCAAATAGGTTACGGTGGATTGTTAGAAATAATTTTAATACGGTGTAGTACAATTGGTCCAATTTCGCCCCGCTTTCAATAACTATTTCGGTGCGTGGGCGGCTAATCAAACTCGTAATTGGACCGAAATTGTTACGTCGAGTTTTGCATAACATGGGTTAACGTCTGATATTGTCTTGATTAAGTATTGCGGTTTAATAACGTCAAATATTCAATTCGGTGTACCCGGGGAAACTTTCCTGATTATATTATAATTCAACCACCATATTAATATGTATTGATTACTGTCTGTACGCTCAAATTTGTGTTAACGATGATATTAGCCCAATTAAGCTTTGTGTTTGATTAAACACGTCCGCTAATTACGTCCTGAAAACTTTGCCCTTTCACCAACTTTAATGGATTTAAAACTGAAACGTTTTAACTGCCTTCCTTCTCTGTTTGTGTGTCAGTGTGTATTTTTTCAGCGTGGGCTTTGAGAGCTCTCGCAGAATTTTAAATTAACAAAAAAATTCTTAAACTAGCGTAACTGTGCACTTCTTGGGAGATCAAAGACGAGTTTAATTAAAAGCAAAGTTGAGGGTTGATGTTTTGCTTTACGTAAAAACGGTAATTTGAACAACGTTGGCTCCAGAAAAACTGTTACATATAACCTTGATGTACGCAGAAAGAAAAAAAATAACGTGTGTGCAAGATGAATTGTTTGAAATTATTTGAAATACAGTATTTCAAATAATTTTGTATTCGAAAAATATACTTGTTGAAACTCCATATCATTTAATAAAATACTGATACAGTATATGGTTTCAGAAGTGTCAGTATTTTATTAAAAGATACTTTTATGTAAAGGAAAATATCCTTATAATGCATATTTTAAAATATTAACGCATATGAAAGAGACGAATAAATTCAGGATATTATTTTTTAACACTGTAAAAGTAAAATAGAAGTTTTTATGTGACAGGGCTATCCAGGAAAAATTAAAACAAAATTATATGTGACGCGTACGTTTCCGCTTGAACTAACGGCGAGCGAATTTTTTCACCCATTTTGCATTAATTATTTCGCAAATAAGGACGGTAAAAAAAAACGCTCCTCGCTCTCCCTCTCTCCAATTTCGCGCTCCTCGTTAATTTAACGCTCGACAACGTTTAATTTCTGCGTAAATCATAGCTGAAACTCTGCCTCCCCAGCACAGACATTGAATATATTTGCATGGGATTTACTCTTTTTTTTAAAGTTTAAATTACCCCAGAGATATAACTGCTTATAGTCTTTATTATAACTTAAATCTTCATATAATATCAAAACTGTATTATTGAGAAAAATGTCATTAACAATAGGTTTTTCAAAATATACGTTGAAAACTATAGGTTTATTAAATAAGTAATTTCAATCTATTACCAATAGATAATATTTCTTTGCTATATTCTTTAAAATATTTTAATGAAAAAAATAATGTACTATCTGTATCTGTGCTAATTTTTTACATATAAATATAAACAGAGTAAAGCATACGTTTCCAACAATCAAATTTACACTCGAATAAAATTCCACAATAATATCAAAGCGTGTGTTTCCGCTCAACATTTATCTTTGTATGTAATTCAAGCGAAGCCTGCATGCAAACACACAAACACACACCCAAAACTTTTACCCTCCCCACACCCGTACAATCGTCTTATTGCATTAACTCGTACGTAGCGCGCGAGGGTGGCTGATACCATCGTCGGAATCCGCTTTTCTGTTTTCCCGTGCAGCACACCCTTACGGCCCACGTTTTCCCAATTTTACAGTCGCAGCCGGCTTCGAAAATCTTCCAAACGTAATAAATCCAATAAACGAATCGCCGCCCTCCGCTTGCGCCTCGTTTTTCCTGTATTACACTATCGCGTTTTAATAATAAAAAAGGATAAAATGTTTTTGTTTGTACGTAACGATAAGGTAAACAGTATCAAATTTGCGGTTGAAACAAAAGTCTCGTGTTCTAAAGCGTCAAAGGAAATGTATAACTTTGTTTTAATTTATACACTGAACTGATTACAGACAAAGTTAGTCTTATTCAAATGTCAAAATAAAATGAGTTTAATTTTGTGAGTTGAGAACAGCGCACATAAATTAGAAAACAGATAATAATAAATGACAAATCACAAATAGTAGATAACAGATGGTAGCTACCAGATGATAGTTGACAGATGACAGTTGACAGATGACAGTTGTCAGTTGACAGATTACAGTTGACAAGAAGGCAGTTGACAGATGACAGTCGACAGATAACAGATGAGAAATGACAGATAATAGATGTCAGATAACAAATGACAGATGAGAAATGACAGTATTTTTAGTTAATTTCGGAGTAAAAGCTCTGTTCATTAGTTCAATGTGATAGATGACATTTGTTATATGATAAATGATGACAGTTGAGAACTGATAGAAGACAGATGATAAATTATAAATCATAGATAACAAATTATAGAAAATAGATTATAAATGACAGATGCCATATTGCTGTTGATGGATGACATAACTAAAATAAATGTTGAGCGCAAATATAATATAACAAATGATAATAAGTGTTAAAAGACAAATGAGTGATGATGATATATTTCAGATTTTATTTTTTATATTTCAAATTTCATATTTTAAATTTCAGATGGCAGATGTACAATTACTGATTTCAGATTTCATATTTTAGATGTCAAAAGAGAAATTTCTAATTTCTGGTTTTATATGTCATATGTCAGATGGCAAATGTCAGATTTCAAATTTTAGATTTCTGATTTTTCATGTCGGATCTAAGATTTCTGATATCAGATGTCAGATGTAAGATTTCTGGTTTAATTTGTCATATGTCAGATGTCAAATGTCAGATATAAGATTTCATATTTCAGAAGACTGATTCCTGATTTCTGATGTAAAATTTGTAATTTCTGATTTCTGATGCCAGGTGTAAGATTTCTGATTTCTAGTTTCATATGTCTGACTTCAAATGTCAGATGTAAGATTTTAGATTTAGTTTTCAGATTTCAGATGACAGATTTCTAATTTCAGATGTTAGGTGTAAGATTTCTAATTTCTGGTTTCATATGATTTCAAATGTCACATGTCAAAAGTAAGATTTCAGATTTCTAATTTTTTATTTCCTGATTTTTGGTTTCAAATGTGAGATGTCAAATTCTGACTTCAGATGTCAGTTGTAACATTTATCATTTCAGATTTAAAATGTTTAATGTCAGATGTAAAATTTCCGATTTTAGTTGTCAGAATTATAATTTCGGATGACAGATGTCAAATGTAAGATATCTGATTTCTAGTTTCATATGTCAAATGTAAGATGTCAGATTCAGATTTTAGATGACTAATTTCTGATTTCTTATTCAAGATGTAAGATTTATAATGTCTGGTTTCATATGTAAGATGTCAAATGTCACATGTCAAAAGTAAGATTTCAGATTTTAAATTTTTTATTTCAGATTTCAAATGTCAAATGTAAGATTTTTTATTTTTGGTTTCATATGTCAGATGTGAGATGTCAAATGTCTAATGTTTGATGTCAGATTCTGTTTTCAGATGTCAGATGTAACATTTTTCATTTTAGATTTAAAATTTGTGATGTCAGATGTAAAATTTCTGATTTTAGTTGTCAGATTTAAAATTTCTGATGTCAGATCTAAGGTTTTAGATGTCAAATGTAAGATATCTGATTTCTAGTTTCATATGTCATATTTCAAATGTTAGATGTAAGATGTCAGATTTCATATTCAGATTTCAGATGATTAATTTCTGATTTCTGGTTTCAGATTTTAGATGTCAGATAAAATATTTCTGATTGCTCGTTTTATATATCATATGTCAGATTCAGATTTCAGATGATTGATTTCTAATTTCCGAGTTCCGATTTGTAATTTCTGATTTCTGATGTCACATGTAAGATTTCTGATTTCTGGTTTTATATGACAGATATCAAATGTCACATGTCAAAAGTTTAATTTCAGATTTTCAGAATTTTGATTTCAGACTTTAGACTTTAGATTTCAGATGTCAAATGTAAGATTTGAAGATTTTTGGGTTCGTATGTCAAATGTCATGTGCCAAATGTAAGATGTAAGATTTTTTAATAATAATAATAAGAATATTTATTAACGGAAAATCCAATTTCATATTTTAGATTTCAGATTTCAGATGTAACATTTCAGATTTATGATTTTTGACCTGAGATAGTTTCACATGTCATATGTCAAATTTCAAATGTTATATGTCAGATTTCAGATGAATAATTTCTGATTTCCGATTTTAGATGTCAGATAAAAGATTTCTGATTGCTGGTTTTATATATCATATGTCGTATGTCAATTTTTTCAGTTGTCTGATTTCAGATTACTGATTTCTAATTTCAGTTTTGAGATGTCAAATATAAGATTTCTGATTTATAGTTGTCAGATGTCAGTTTTCAGATGTAATTTTCAGATGTCACTGTAACATTTCTCATTTTTGGTTTCTGATTTCTGATGTCAGATTCAAGATTTTTAATTTCTGATTTCTAATGTCAGATTTAAGATGACTGATTTCCGAATTCTGATGTCAGATGTCAAATGTAAGATTTCATATATATGATATCAAATGTCACATGTCAGATTTCAGTTTTCAGATGTCTAATGTAAGGTTTCTGATTTCTGGTGTTATATGTCATATGTCAAATATTAAATGTAAAATGTCAGTGGTCATATGTTCAGATTTCACATTTCAGATTCAGATTACTGATTTCTGACTTTTAATTTCAGATTTCAGATGTCAAATACAAGATTTCTGATTTCTAATTGTCAGATGTAAAATTTCAGATTTCAGATGTCAGAGGTAACATTTCTCATTTCTGATGTCAGATTTAAGATTTTTAATTTCTGATTTCTGATGTCAGTTATAAGATGACTGATTTCTGATTTCGCATTTCAGATGTCAGATTTAAGTTTTCTGAGGTCCTTTGTCAGATGTACGATTTCAGATGACTTATTTCTGATTTCCGTATTCTGACTTCTGATGTCAGATGTCAGTTGTAAGATTTCATATATCAGATATCAAATGTCACATGTCAGATTTCAGTTTTCAGATGTCAGATGTAACATTTCTCATTTCTGATTTATGATTTTTAACGTAAGTTGTCAGATGTCAAATGTAAGTTTTCTGGTTTCATATGTCATATGTCAGATTTCAGATTCAGTTTTCAAATGAATAATTTCTGATTTCAGGTTTCAGATTTTAGATGTCAGATAAAAGATTTTTAATTGCTGATTTTATATATCATATGTCAGATGTGAGATGTCAAATGTCAACTTTTGATATTTTCAGAATTCAGATTTCAGATGTCAAATGTAAGATTTTGAGATTTTTGGTTTCGTATGTCAGATGTCATGTGCCAAATGTCTTATGTCAGATTTAAGATTTCAGATTTTAGATTTCAGATTCAGATTTCAAATGTTAGATGTAACATTTCTCATTTTAGATTTAAGATTTATGATTTTTGACGTGAGATGTCAGATGTCAAATGTAAGTTTTCTATTTTCATATGTCATATGTCTGTCAGATATCAAATGTCAAAGATCAAATGTCAGATGGCAGATTTCAAATATCAAATTCAGATAACTAATTTCTGATTTCAGATATCAGTTAAAAGATTTCTGATTTCTTGTTTTATATGTCAGATGTCAAATGTCAAATTTTAGAGGTCAGTTGGCATATGTATGATTTATGATTTCTGAATTCAGATGTCAAATGTAATATTTCTGATTTCCGACTTCTGATTCCATTTTTCTGATTTTAGATTTTATGTCAAATGTAAGATTTCTGATTTCTGGTATCATATATCATATGTCAAATGTAAAATGTAAGATTTCTGATTGGAGATTTCAGATGACTAATTTTTGATTTCATATGTCATATGTCATATGTCAAATGTCAGAAGAAATATTTCAGATGACTGATTTCTGATTTTTGATTCCAGGTTTCAGATTTTATATGTCAGATGAAAGATTTCATATATCAGATGTTAAATGCCACATGTCAGATTTCAGATTTTTTATTTCAGATTTCAGCTGTCTAATGTAAGATTTCAGATTTCCGAGTTTTGATTCCTGATTTCTGATTTTAGATTTAAGATTTAAGATTTAAGATTAAATTTAAGATTTCTGATGTTCGTTGTCGGGTGTAGAATTTCAGATTTCAGATGACTGATTTCTGATTTCCGAATTCTGATTTCAAATGTCAGATTTCATATATATATATATATATAAATAAATATAAATATATATATATATATATATAAATATATATATATATATATATATATAATATAAAATGCCACATGTCAGATTTCAGTTTTCTAATTCCAGATTTCAGATGTCTAATGTAATATTACTGATATGTCATATGTCAAATATTAAAGGAAAAAAGTCAGTTATCAGATGTTCAGATTTCAAATTTCAGATTCAAATTTCAGATGACTGATTTCTGATTTCAGTTTTGAGATGTCAAATATAAGATTTCTGATTTCTGCTTGTCAGATGTCAGTTGTCAGATATAAAATTTCAGATTTCAGATGTCAGAGGTAACATTTCTCATTTCTTCTTTCTGATTTCTGATGGCAGATTTAAGATTTTTAATTTCTGATTTCTAATGTCATATTTATGATGACTGATTTCTGATTTGCGAATTCTTATGTCAGATGTCAAATGTAAGATTTCATATATATGATATCAAATGTCACATGTCAGATTTCAGTTTTATAATTTCCGATTTCTAATGTATAATCTCTGATTTCAGGTTTCATATGTCGGATGTCGGATATCAGATGTAAAATTTCAGATTTTAATCAACCAATCAAGTAAATAAATAAAAATCAATTGATTGATTGAAGTTATCTGGTTTCATATGACATATATCAGACGGCATATTTCAAATTTTAGATGACTAATTTCTGATTTCAGGTTTTAGATTTTAGATGTCAGATGAAAGATTTCTGATTTCTGGTTTTATATGTCAGATGTCAAACGCCAGATTTCACATGTCAGTTATATGTACGATTCTGATTTCAGATGTCAAACGTAATATTTCTGTTTTCCGACTTCTGATTTCATTTTTCTGATTTTAGATTTCAGATGTCAAATGTAAGACTTCTGATTTCTGGTAAACTGTAAGATTTCTGTTTGGAGATTTCAGACAACTAATTTCTGATTTCATACGTCATATGTCAAATGTCAGAAGTAAGATTTCAGATGACTGATTTCTGATTTTTAATTTCAAGTTTCAGATTTTAGATGGCAGATGAAAGATTTCTGATTTCATATATCAGATGTCAAATGTTACATGTCAGATTTCAGATGTCAAATGTAAGATTTCAGATTTTTCATTCCTGAATTTTGGTTTTAGATTTCAGATTTCTGATTCCTGATTTCTGATTTTAGATTTCAGATGTCAGATTTAAGATTTCTGATGTCCGTTGTCAGATGTAGGAGTTCAGATTTCAGATGACTGATTTCTGATTTTCGAATTCTGATTTCTGATGTCAGATGTCAAATGTAAGATTTCAAATATATGATATCAAATGTCATATGTCAGATTTCAGTTTTCTGATTTCAAATTTCAGATGTCAATTGTAAGATTTCTGATTTCCGACTTCTGATTCTATTTTTCTGATTTTAGCTTTCAGATGTCAAATGTAAGATTTCTGATTTCTGGTATCATATGACATATGTCAGATGTAAAATGTAAGATTTCTGATTAGTGATTTCAAATGACTAATTTTTGATTTCATATGTCATATGTCAAATATCAAATGCCAGAAGTGAGATTTCAGATGACTGATTTCTGATTCCTGATTTCAGGTTTCAAATTTTAGATGTTAGATGAAAGATTTCATATATCAGATGTTAAATGTCACATGTCAGATTTCAGTTTTCTGATTTCAAATTTCATATGTCAAATGTAAGATTTCTGATTTCTGGTGTATAATGTCTAATATCAAATGTAAAATGTCAGGTGTTCAGATTTCACATTTCACATTTCTGATTTCTAATTTCAAATTTCAGATGTCAAATATAAGATTTCTGTTTTCTTGTTGTCAGATATCAGTTGTCAGATGTAAAATTTCAGATTTCAGATGACAGAGGTAACATTTCTGATTTCTGGTTTCTGATATGTGATGTCAGATTTAAGATTTTTAATTTCTTATTTCTGATATCAGATGTCAGTTGTAAGATTTCATATATCAGATATCAAATATCACATGTCAGATTTCAGATTTTAGTTGTCAGATGTAACATTTCTCATGTCTGATGTCGAATTTAAGATTTAAGATTACTAAGATTTTAGATTGGAGATTTCAGATGTCGAATACAAGATTTCTGATTTCTGGTTTCATATGTCAGATGTCAGAGGTAACATTTCTCATTTCTGGTTTCTGATTTCTGTTGTCAGGTTTAAGATTTTTAATTTCTGAGTTCTGATGTCAGATTTTTCAGATTGTATATTTCAGATATTAAATGTAAGATTTCTGATTTTTGGTTTCGTATGCCATATATCAGATGTCAAATGTCAAAAGTTAAATGTCAAATTTTGTATTTAAAGTTATTGCAAACCGCGAGGCGATCATTAATTAAAGTTAATGTGTATATGTAGGGTGGGTGGGTGGCCTCTATCCCACCCTACAATCAGTAAATCATCATCAAAAATTATTTCAAATATTTGCATGAATAATCAATTGAAAAATGCAATTATTTTGTGTTTGTTTACATTTTACAACTTCTAACTAAAATCCTCGATTATGTTTTACTGATTGGAGGGTGGGATAGAGACCACCCACCCTCCCTAGATATACATATAAACTTTAACTCCTTATCGTCTCGTTGTATGCAATGAAATGAATTACAAAAGTTTTTGAATAAAAAAGAAATTAAAAATATAAACTTTTTGAGTGAATATATTAGTAAAAATTTGATGCATGATGAGTAGTTTATAAATCTAAATTAGATAAGATTAGCTATAGAAAGTCATTCATATTTAAACTTAAATTTTTATTTTGTTTCATTTTTATTACATAAAAGACTTGATTGTCTTTAGCAGCAAAGTCATGAACGATTAACAAATAATGTTATTATGTATATGTAGGGTGGGTGTGTGAGTAATATTTTTTTGGAATTGCTTTAAAAAAGAGAGATGGAATTAAAAAACACCTATTCCTATTATGAATATTACAAATTTTTACGTCCATCTGGTAAACAAAACAACATTCCGCGGCCATAAAATGCCAGCAGTAAAAGTGATGTCGCTGGCAGGTCGCCACGGACATATTTTTCGCGCGCCGGCGTTAAATGCCAGCGCGGCATTATGGATGTAGTGGACAATCAAGTTTTACAGCAGATTTATGTTGTCTATGTGTGTGTGGGCTTCCGCTTTTTTTTATTTCGAAGGTTTCGTAACCTCCTTTCTTTCGCCCGGCTGGCGGTTTTGTCGTCGGACGTGAAGAGCGGCCTGGCGTGTAATTCAGGCCGCGGGCCGCAAAAAGGGCCGTTGCGGAGGACGAAAGAAGCGATTGCGGATCTCACCCCTGAAATTAAATATTACGGGCAAATATTTTCCTTTTGTATAAAAATATAAGAGAAGAAAAGAACGTAGGCATAGTGGAGAAAGTAAAGGGATTTATATTAAACCTTCGCAATATCTACATTGTTATAACTTAATAATAAAAATGTTACATTGTATAATAATATATTTTAAAATTAACTTTTAATTTTATGTCGGATTTTATGACTATTTGCGCCAGGGCAACGTGTTTTTCGTTTATGGTGGATACGCCGGGAATGCACTGTCTGAAAATATCCTATAGTTTGAATTTAATGTAGATAATAGAAACGTTGGTTATTACGTGGCAAGCCATACTTGTATTGAATTTTTATTGGTTTGCTGGAGTACAAAAGACCACCCTTAATGTTATAGCAAAATTGACTTTTTTTAAGTGGTAATATTTCCCGTAAAATAATAAATTTGTGGATGCTGATCAGAAGAAATCTTAAGTCTGTGTATGTATTTGTAACTGTTATAATATAAATTATATTTCAGCTCCTTTTAGGAATTCACTTCTATAATACTTCATGGTAATTATAAAACCTTTATATTAACAAATTGTTTCACCAAGTGATTAATGAGAAACAAGTATATGATATAGATATATTACATTCATTTAATTATTACGAGAACGTAATCACTTTCACATTAAGCAATACAGATGATTTTTTAATGGTTATAAACTGATTAAAACCTATTGTACGTGTGTTATTCTTCCCATTGGTAACAATACTGCTTTCGGGGTAATTGTAAGCGTCTTGCAATGTAACAAAAGAGTTATTCTTCGTGCTTATACGTACGTACGTTCTTGTTTTTGTGAAAGGGATACAAATCCCTCGAGATTAATTCATTCATTAAGACGACTCGCGATAGGATTACTGGTGAATTATGGCCGTAAAGGCTGTGAACAACTGAACAATACACCATAAATTTTAGGAAATAAAATGTTAAATAAAACCCCATCCCGTTTACGCAATTGTAGTAAAGTAGAATGTACGTAGGGAAACCTTAATTTAAAATTAAAGCATAAATAAGTTTAAAGACTACAGGTAGAGAAAATAATGTATAATTAAAATTTAATATATACTTTTTGTATCTCAGATTATATGAATTCTGTTGATAAAAATATTAATTATTTAACAAAATTAGATTACATTAGGAATTATTTGTTTAAAAAGAATTATGGAATTATAATAAAATAAATAAAATTTGAATCTACACAAATTTTAATTTATAAATAGTACATTAAAAAGAGTTAGGACAGTAGTTAAATAATATACTATTCTGAGCTAATTTTTTTATTGAGCATACGTTTTACATACGCGCAGAAATTAATTTTTAATTCCTGTTCGCTGCAGTGGAAAAACGTGGTGCATAAATATTTCACGGGAGTCCGTTTGCACATAAAAACTAATCTAGATTTATGGGTGTAGTTTTTTTTTATGAAGTGAAGTGAAGTCAAAAGCAAACACGTTTGTTTCGATCAGAGCGAACATTATTATCAGACACTGCCTGCGAATTTAAAATTTAAACAAGTGTGCTTGTATGCGTGAATTTTGGATAAACAAATGAGTGATTATTGTTAATTTGTTTAAATCCTGAAAGTAGACTTTATTAGCTATAAATATCACAAATTTAAAGTTAGTGGCAATTGTTTTACTATTTTTTTACTCGATTTATAAATCTGCGATTTTAAAATTTAAACAAGTATACGTTTATGCGTGAATTTTAGAAAAACAAATGACTAATGATTGTTAATTTGTTTAAATCCTGAAAAAAGATCTTATTAGTTATAAATTTCTCAAGTTTGGAGTGTGTTGCAATTGTTTTACTATTTTTTACGTGATTTATAAATCTGCAGTTTTAGAATTTAAACAAGCGTATATTTATGCGTATATTTTGGAAAAACAAATGAGTAGTAATTCTGAATTTGTTTAAATCCTAAAAGTAGACTATATTACCAACAAATTTCACAAGTTTAGAATTTATGGTAATTGTTTTAATATTTTTCTACGCGATTTATAAATAAGCAGTTTTAGAATTTAAACAAGTGCGCGTTTACGCGTAAATCTTTTAAAAACGAATAAGTGATGATTGCGAATTTGTTTAAATCCTAAGAGTAGACTTTACTATCTATAAATTTCACAAATTTAGAGTACGTTGCAATTGTTTTACTATTTTTTGCGCGCTTTATAAATCTGCGGTTTTAGAATTTGAACAAGTGTGCGTTTTTTGTGTGATTTTTAGAAAAACAAATGAGTAATAATTGTGAATTTATTTAAATGCTAAATTTAGACTTTATCAGCTATAATTTTCACAAATTTAGAGTGTGTGGCAAATGTTTTATTATTTTTTTACGCTATTTATAAATTTACAGTTTCCGAATTTAAAGAAATATGCGTTTATGCGTGAATTTTCAAAAAATAAATTAGTGATGATTGTGAGTTTATTTAAATCCTAAAAGTAGACTTTATTATCTATAAATTTCACAAATTTGGAGTTTGCGGCAATTGTTTTACTATGTTTTTACGCGATTTATAAATCTACGGTTTCAGAATTTAAACAATGGTACGTTTATGCGTGAATATTGGAAAAACAAATGAATAAAGGTTGTGCATTTGTTTAAATCCTAAAAGTAGACTTTATTGGCTATAAATTTCACCAATTTAGAGTTTGTGGCGATTGTTTTACTATATTTTACGCGATTTATAAATCTACGGTTTAGAAATTTAAACAAGTGTTCGTTTATGCATGAATTTTGGAGAAAAAAAAATGAGTGATGATTGTGAATTTGCCTAAATTCGAAAAGTAGGCTTTAGTAACTATAATTTTCACAAACTTGGAGTTTGTGGCAATTGTTTTACTATGTTTTTACGCGACTTATAAATTTGCAGTTTTAGAATTTAAAGAGGTGAGCTTTTATGCGTAAATTTTTTGAGAAACAAATGAGTAATGGTTCTGAATTTGTTTAGATCCTTAAAGTAAACTTAATTATCTATAAATTTCACAATTTTCAAGTTTGTACAATTGTTTTACTATTTTTTGTCGCTATTTATAAATCTGCTGTTTTAGAATTTAAACAAGTGTGCCTTTATGCGTAAATTTTTTGAAAAACAAATGAGTGATGATTGCGAATTTGTTTAAATCCTAAAAGTAGACTTTTTATCGATACATTTCACAAAGTTAGAGTTATTGGCAATTGTTTTACTATTTTTTTACTCGATTTATAAATCTGCGGTTTCAGAATTTAAACAATGGTACGTTTATGCGTAAATTTTAGAAAAATAAATGAGGATTGATTGTTAATTTGTTTAAATCCTGAAAATAGATCTTATTAGCTATAAGTTTCACAAGTTTGGAGTGTGTTGCAATTGTTTTACTATTTTTTACGCGATTTATAAATCAGCTCGTTTAGAATTTAAACAAGTGTGCGTTTATGCGTAAATTTTGGAAAAACAAATTAGTGATGATTGTGAGTTTATTTAAATTCTAAAAGTAGACATTATGGCTTATAAATTTCACAAATTTGGAGTTTGCGGCAATTGTTTTACTATGTTTTTACGCGAGTTATAAATCTGCAGTTTCAGAATTTAAACAATGGTACGTTTATGCGTGAATATTGGAAAAACAAATGAATGAAGATTGTGCATTTGTTTAAATCGTAAAAGTAGACTTTGTTGGCGACAAATTTCACAAATTTAGAGTTTGTGGCGATTGTTTTACTATATATATTTTACGCGATTTATAAATCTACGGTTTTAGAGTTTTAACAATGGTGCGTTTATGCGTGAATATTGGAAAAACAAATGAATGAAGGTTGTGCATTTGTTTAAATCCTAAAAGTAGACTTTATTGGCTATAAATTTCACCAATTTAGAGTTTGTAGCAATTGTTTTACTATTTTTACGCGCCTAAAAAATCTGCTGATTTGGAATTTAAGCAAGTGTGCGTTTATGTGTAAATTTTGGAAAAACAAATGAGTGATGATTGTGAATTTGTTTAAATCCTAAAAGTAGATTTTATTAGCTGTTAATTTCACAAATTTAGAGTGTGTATCAATTGTTTTACTCTTTTTTAAGCGATTTATAAATCTGCTCTTTTAGAATTTAAACAAGTGTGCGTTTATGCGTAAATTTTGGAAAAACAAATGAGTGATGATTGCGAATTTCTTTAAATACTAAAAGTAGACTTTACTATCGATACATTTCACAAAGTTAGAGTGAGTTATTGGCAATTGTTTTACTTTTTTTTTACTCGATTTATAAATCTGCGGTTTCAGAATTTAAACAAATGTGCGTTTATGGGTAAATTTTAGAAAAACAAATGAGGATTGATTGTTAATTTGTATAAATCCTGAAAATAGATCTTATTAGCTATAAGTTTCACAAGTTTGGAGTGTGTTGCAATTGTTTTACTATTTTTTACGCGATTTATAAATCAGCTCGTTTAGAATTTAAACAAGTGAACGTTTATGCGTAAATTTTGGAAAAACAAATGAGTGATGATTGTGAGTTTATTTAAATTCTAAAAGTAGACATTATGGCCTATAAATTTCACAAATTTGGAGTTTGCAAACATAGTAAAACATGTTTTTACGCGATTTATAAATCTACGGTTTCAGAATTTAAACAATGGTATGTTTATGTGTGAATATTAGAAAAACAAATGAATGAAGATTGTGTATTTGTTTAAATCCTAAAAGTAGACTTTGTTGGTGACAAATTTCACAAATTTAGAGTTTGTGGCGATTGTTTTACTATATTTTACGCGATTTATAAATCTACGGTTTTAGAATTTTAACAAGTGTGCGTCTGTGCGTGAATTTTGGAAAAAAAACTAGTGATGTTTGTGAGTTTATTTAAATTCTAAAAGTAGGCTTTATTGTCTATAAATTTTACATATTTAGAGTTTGCAGCAATTGTTTTACTATTTTTTTACGTGATTTATAAATCTTCTGTTTTAGAATATAAACAAGTGTGCGTTTATGCATGAATTTTGGAAAAACAAATGAGTGATGATTGTGAATTTGCCTAAATTCTAAAAGTAGGCTTTAGTAACTATAATTTTTACAAACTTAGAGTTTGTGGCAATTGTTTTACTATGTTTTTACGAGACTCATAAATTTGCGGTTTTAGAATTTAAAGAGGTGAGCTTTTATGCGTACATTTTTTGAGAAACAAATGAGTAATGGTTCTGAATTTGTTTAGATCCCTAAAGTAAACTTAATTATCTATAAATTTCACAAGTTTCAAGTTTGTGCAATTGTTTTACTATTTTTTGTCGCTATTTATAAATCTGTCGTTTTAGAATTTAAACAAGGGTTCATTTATGCGTGAAATTTGGAAAAACAAATGAGTGATGATTATGAATTTGCTTATATCCTAAAAGTAGATTTTATTTACTATGGATTTTACTAATTTAGTATGTGTGGCGATTATTTTACTATTTTTTTACGCGATTTATAAATCTGTGGTTTTAGAATTTAAACAAGTGAGTTTTTGCGTAAATTTTTAGAAAAACAAATGTGTAATGGTTCTGAATTTGTTTAAATCCTTAAAGTAAACTTAATTATCTATAAATTTTACAAACTTAGAGTGAGTAGCAATTGTTTTACTATTTTTTACAAGCTTAAAAAATCTGCTGATTTGGAATTTAAGCAAGTGTGCGTTTATGCGTAAATTTTGGAAAAAAAAATGAGTGATGATTGCGAATTTCTTTAAATCCTAAAAGTAGACTTTACTATTGATACATTTCACAAAGTTAGAGTGAGTTATTGGCAATTGTTTTACTATTTTTTTACTCGATTTATAAATCTGCGGTTTCAGAATTTAAACAAATGTGCGTTTATGCGTAAATTTTAGAAAAACAAATGAGGATTGATTGTTAATTTGTTTAAATCCTGAAAATAGATCTTATTAGCTATAAGTTTCACAAGTTTGGAGTGTGTTGCAATTGTTTTACTATTTTTTACGCGATTTATAAATCAGCTCGTTTAGAATTTAAACAAGTGTGCGTTTATGCGTAAATTTTAGAAAAACAAATGATTGATGATTGTGAGTTTATTTATATCATAAAAGTAGATATTATGGCCTATAAATTTCACAAATTTAGAGTTTGCGGCAATTGTTTTACTATGTTTTTACGCGAGTTATAAATCTGCGGTTTCAGAATTTAAACAATGGTACGTTTATGCGTGAATATTGGAAAAACAAATGAATGAAGGTTGTGCATTTGTTTAAATCCTAAAAGTAGACTTTATTGGCTATAAATTTCACCAATTTAGAGTTTGTAGCAATTGTTTTACTATTTTTTACGTGATTTATAAATCTACGGTTTAGAAATTTAAACAAGTGTGCGTTTATGCATGAATTATGGAGAAAAAAAAATGAGTGATGATTGTGAATTTGCCTAAATCCTAAAAGTAGGCTTTAGTAACTATAATTTTCACAAATTAAGAGTTTGTGGCAATTGTTTTACTATGTTTTTACGCGACTTATAAATTTGCAGTTTTATAATTTAAAGAGGTGAGCTTTTATGCGTAAATTTTTTGAGAAAAAAATGAGTAATAGTTCTGAATTTGTTTATATTCTTAAAGTAAACTTAATTATCTATAAATTTCACAAAGTTAGAGTTGCTGGCAATTGTTTTACTATTTTTTTACTCGGTTTATAAATATGCGGTGTTATAATTTAAACAAGTGTGCGTTTATGCTTAAATTTTTGGAACATCAAATGGGTGATGGTTATGGATTTATTTAAATCCTAAAAGTAGACTTTATTGTCTATAAATTTCAAATTTTGGAGTTTGTGGCAATTGTTTTACTATGTTTTTACGCGATTTATAAATCTGCGGTTTTAGTATTTAAGCAAGTGTGCGTTTATGCGTGAATTTTAAAAAACAAATGAATGATTGTTGTGAATTTATTTAAATCCTAAAATTAGACTTTATTATCTACAAATTTCACAAATGTGGAGTTTGTGGCAATTGTTTTACTTTGTTGTTACGCGATTTATAAATCTGCGGTTTTAATATTTAAACAAATGTGCGTTTATTCGTGAATTTTGGAAAAAAACAAATGAGTTATGATTCTGAACTTGTTTAAATCCTAAAAGTAGACTTTATTAGCAACACATTTCACAAGTTTAGAATTTTTGACCATTGTTTTAATATTTTTATACGCGATTTATAAATAGGCGGTTTTAGAATTTAAACAAGTTCTCGTTTACGCGTGAATTTTGGAAAAACAAATGATTGATGATTGTGAATTTATTTAAATCTTAAATGTAGATTTTATTAGCTATATATTTTTATTTTATTATTTTTTTACTCGATTTATTAATCGGTATATTTATAATTTAAACAATTGTGCGTTTATGCGTAAATTTCTGGAAAATCAAATGAGTAATGATTGTTAGTTTGTTTAAATCCTGAAAGTAGATTTAATTAACAGTAAATTTCACAAATTTAGAGTGCGTGGCAATTGTTTTACTTTTATTAGCGCGATTTATAAATCTGGGGTTTCAGAATTTAAACAATGGTGCGTTTATGCGTGAATTTTGGAAAAACAAATGAGTGATGATAGTGAATTTCTTTAAATCCTAAAAGTAGACTATATTATCTATAAATTTCACAAAGTTACAGTTAGTGGCAAATGTTTTACTATTTTTTACGCAATTTATAAATCTGCGATTTTAGGTTTTAAACAAGTTGTCGTTTATGCATGAATTTTGGAAAAACAAATGAGTGATGATGGTGAATTTGTTTAAATCCTAAAAGTAGACTTTATTATCGATACATTTCACAAAGTTAGAGTTAGTGGCAATTGTTTTATTATTTTTTACGCGATTTATAAATCTGGGGTTTTACAATTTAAACAAGTGCACGTTTATGTGTGAATTTTTGAAAAAACAAATGAGTAATGATGGTGAATTTATTTAAATCCCAAAAGTAGACTTTATTACCTAATTTAAACATTGTAGCAATTATTTTACTATTTTTTTAGGCCATCTAAAAATTTCTTATGATAGTAATTATTATTTTATTGTTAGCAATTCTGCTTAGATATTTGAAAGATCAGGGCGTGGTGATTATAAACTGCAACGATTGTATATATTATTTAGAGGTTTTTTAAAGTATATAATTTAATAATCAACAAAAAAAAACTAATTTATTCGCTTGAAACTTCACTGATTTCATGCAGACGTGAGACAATAAATTATTATCAGCCCTTGTTGTATTGTTGTCTGCGTCCAGTGGGGAATGGCGTTGGAGTTGTTTCTAAATAGCAGCACAATGAAAAAGATTACTTTGTAGCTGTATGTGTGGGTGTTGCGAAACTGCGGCGCGCTTTTACTGCGAAGCCAGTGTTTTAAATGGTGCTTAATTTCATGACGCGTATGCATATTCAACAGGCTCGGACAAAGAAGCAAAGGCAACCCATCCCATCGTGTTTTCATTTTTAATTTGATCAGCCCAGCCTTTTGCATTTACACAGAGACACTTTATTTATATATTGATGTGTAGAAAGACATAAAAATATGTATTACAACTGTCGAAGTTATGTATCAATTAAAAATTAACTTTTTTAAGTCGAAATCAATGTTTAAACCCTATGAATGATATACTTTATGTTATTTGGTAATTGGTAAGGTACGGTAACATCTCCTAACCTATTAACATCATCACAATTCTCATCGCATCAGCGTATTATCCAAGCACAAAAGGCGGTGTTTTTAAGGCAAGGACGTTCGTGGAGATTTCAAATTTTAATGAGAGTAATTTGGTAGGTTTTTCACGGATGCCGGGGAATCGAAATAATGCGATTATCAAGGAGCGCGAATAATAAAGGGGATGAAATCGTAATTGGATCCGCGTTTAAGCCGATGAGTTAGAGTGTACAAGAAGGGCGTACATTTAAAAGGCGTTTGCAGAGGAGGATGGAGACAGATACAAAGAAACAAAAACAAAAATAATAATATTCCCTTTTTTTTTCGAGCGACGAGCTGAATTTTATGCCCGAGAAACCCAATTAAAATTAAATTATGGGGACTTTAAGGGATGAAGGAATTTAGAGTTTTGTCGCTTTTTATATACAAGACGATTATTTATAATTTTCGAGATAAATAAATAATTTTATGGGTTAGTTGTTAACATAATGACGATGTTATACCATGTATGATGTTATTAAATATATATATTATTATATTATATTAATAACGATTGGTTAAATGCCACAAACTCGTCCTCTATTTCTAAAAAATGTTATCATTTAGAAAAATGTGGATAATTGTCTAAAATTACACTGACTTTTCTAATTGAGTGAACCAACTACCTACAATTGAAAACGACAATTAAGAATAACAATGTTAAAATTAAATTATTATTTTCCTGTTAATATCTCTATCTTCAACTGAGTTGTGCTGATGAGAACCAAATAAGTCTATAGTTGTTGTTGGTAGGTAAATAATAATTAAAGAAAAATAAAATTTTGCATCAACCTCTGTAATATCAAATAAACGTCCATCCATTAACATCATTTATATTCTGATTATCAATTTTCGGGCCTCGGGGGAGCGATAAAACGCGCCCCATGCAGTATTTCACGATGATAACAGTCCGTAATTATAATTATTTATTATTTTGATACAGTCGGCCGTCGCAATTTCCATCAGCGTGGAGGACGCGGCGGCAATAATCGTCCATCCAGCGATTGTCATCCACAGGACGCACTCGACTGTTTCGCAAACTGAAAATGGCCTCTGTCGGCCATCATCGTCAACGGTGTCATTTCACGCCGGATAATAGCGAGCACTCGCGTGGAAATTATTAGCAGACATCTAATGTTTGATGCCGAAAATAAAAAAAAATAAAAACAACATAAAGTCCACCAACGTGAAGAACTGAAAGCTAAATAACAAAAAAATATAAGAGAAGAACTTATATATCACATCACAAACACAATAATAAAATAATTAAAATCAGTGAACTTTTAAATATTAACTCTTAAACAGACAATAAATAAAAAGACGAATTATCTAACATCTCTCAACGTTTACTATCTAAAACCTGAAGTCAACCAATCTGAAATATTTATTCCACCATCATCATTCCTCGTTTGTCATTTGTCAAGTGTCATATCTGATTCGGTATTTGACATCCATAATCTATCACTTAACATTTGCAATCTTTTAAATTCAATTGAGATGCATTTTTTTTAGAATTGATTTTACGAAAATCAAGATAAATTATCTATTACATATCATTAATTGTAAATCATCGGTTATCTGTAAAATGTAATTTGTGATATCTAAATTGTTATGTGCAATATGAAAACACTAAACTAAAATATGAAATAGGAAAATAGGAACTGTGTAAATTAAAATCGGTTATCTTAAATCTGTAATCTAAAATATAAATTTTGAATTCTGAAATCTGAAATCTAAAATCTACTACAATACAGATTCTGCCATTGTCATTTTTCATGTGTCATCTCTCATGTATCATTCGATAGCTATTATTTATTACTTGGCTTCCGTCTTTTGTTAATGATAAATTTACGCACAATAAAGTTGTCTGTTATCTATAATTAATTGTAAATATGTGTCATCTATAAAATGCCTTCTTAGTCTGTAAACTAGCATTTATAGTATTTAGCCTAAAATCAGAAATCAATAATTAGAAATCTTACATCTGACATAAGAAACTAGAAATTAGAAGTAAAAAATTAGAAATCTTAGATATGACATCAAAAATCAGACATCCAAAACCTGAAATTTGCAATCTTACATCTGATATCTGAAATCAGAATTCTGAAATCTTACATTTGACATCTGAAATCTTTCATCTGACATATTTTTTCAATATTTAATTTTTTTTTCAAGTAATTAAATGCGTTAAATGAATTCTTCATCCAGCAAAATAATATGACATATGACACCAGAAATCAGAAATCTTATATTTGACATCTGAAATCTTATATCAGACACCTGACGTCTGCCAAGTCACATATGACATATAAAACCAGAAATAAGAAATCTAAAATCTGAAATTTTACATCTAACAAATGAAACCAGAAATCTTTCATCTGACATGTGAAATCTAAAATTTTAGATCTAAGATCTGATATATGATATATGATACCAGAAATAAAAAATCAGACATCTGAAATCTGATATCTAACATACGAAAACAAATATCAGAAATCTGACATCTGAAATCTGACATATGACGTATAAAACCAGAAATCTGAAATATGAAATCTGAACTATGAAATCTAAAATCTAAAATCTTGCATCTGACATCCTAAATTCGACGTCTGAAACCTGACATATGTCATATGATACAAGAAATCAGAAATGTTACATTTGACATCTTGAATCTTGAAATCTTACATCTGACATCTAAAATCAGAAATTTGAAATTTTATATTTGACATCAGAAATCTAATATCTAAAATCAGATATCTCACACCTGACATCTGAAATCTTAGATCTTACATATAACATCTGAATCTTGAAATCTTACATCTGACATCTAAAATCAGAAATTTGAAATGTTATATTTGAAATCAAAAATCTAAGATCTAAAATCAGAAATCTTACATCTGACATCTGAAATCTGAAATCTTAGATCTAACATATGACATCTGAAATCTGATATCTTACATTTGACATCTGACATATGACATGTGAAACCAAAAATAAGAAATCAGAAATCAGACATCTGAAATCTTACATCTGACATCTAAAATGAGAAATTTAAAATCTTATATTTGATATCAGAAATCTAACATCTGAAATCTTAGATCTTACATCTAACATATAACACCTGAAATATGAAACCTGAAATCTTACATTTGACATCTGACATCTAACGTGTGATATATGACATGTGAAACCGAAAATAAGAAATCAGAAATCAGACACCTGAAATCTTACATCTGACATCTAAAATGAGAAATTTAAAATCTTATATTTGATATCAGAAATCTAACATCTGAAATCTTAGATCTTACATCTAACATATAACACCTGAAATATGAAACCTGAAATCTTACATTTGACATCTGACATCTAACGTGTGACATATGACATGTGAAACCGAAAATAAGCAATCAGAAATCAGACATCTGAAACCTTACATCTGACATCTAAAATGAGAAATTTGAACATATGAAACCAGAAATCTGAAATATGAAATCTGAACTATGAAATCTAAAATCTGAAAACTTATATCTGACATCCTAAATTTGACGTCTGAAACCTGACATATGACATATGAAACCAGCAATCAGAAATGTTACATTTGACATCTTGAGTCTGAAATCTTACATCAGACATCTAAAATCAAAAATTTAAAATCTTATATTTGAAATCAAAAATCTAACATCTAAAATCAGAAATCTTACATCTGAAATCTTAGATCTTAAATCTAACATATTACATCTGAAATCTGAAATCTTACATTTGACATCTGACATCTGACGTGTGACATATGACATATGAAACCAAAAATAAGAAATCAGAAATCAACATCTGAAATCTTACATCTGACATCTAAAATCAGAAATTTGAAATCTTATATTTGACATCAGAAATCTAACATCTAAAATCAGAAATCTTACATCTAACATTTGACATCTGAAATCTTAGATCTAACATATCACATCTGAAATCTGAAATCTTACATTTGACATCTGACATCTAACGTGTGACATATGAAATATGAAACTAAAAATAAGAAATCAGAAATCATCTGACATCTGACATCTAAAATCAGAAATTTGAAATCTATATTTGACATCAGAAATCGAACATCTAAAATCAGAAATCTTACATCTGACATATGACATCTAAAATCTTAGATCTTACATATGACATCTGAAATCTGAAACCTGAAATCTCACATTTGACATCTGACATCTGACGTGTGTGTAACCTATGACATGTGAAACCAAAAATAAGAAATCTTACATCTGACATCTGACATCTAAAATCAGAAATTCGAAATCTTATATTTGACATCAGAAACCTAACATCTGAAATCAGAAATCTTACATCTGACATCTAAAATCTAAAATCTTAGATCTTACATCTAACATATGACATCTGAGTTTTGTAACTTAAAATCTTACATTTGACGTCTGACGTCTAAAATCTGAAATCTGAAATCTTATATTATGACATCTGACATCCAAGGTGTGACATATGACATGTGAAACCAAAAATAAGAAATCAGAAATCAGACATTTGAAATCTTACATCTGACATAGAAATACAAAATTTAGAATACAGTAGACAAAAGATATAAGAATGAATACAATAAAAATAAAATACGAAGATGAAAGATAAAAACAAAGAAGGCGAAGAAGAAGACAGACAACATAAATAAGGACCAGAATACAAAACATTAAAAAAAAAACATGGAATACAAAATATAAAAAGCAAAGATATATCTGTAAAGATAGAAGATAGAAGACATCAATGTTTTGTCTTTCATCTTCTTTCTTTGTATATATCTTTGTGAAACGATAAAATTAACAATAAAAATCAGAATATAAAGACAAGAAAAAAAGACATAACAAAAATGAAGAGAAAACAACAAAACGCAAAAGACATATAAAATAAAAGAGAGATGCAGATAATAGAACATAGGACGCAAAAAATAACATAAATACAAAATAAAGAAGGCAAAAGATTTAAAAAAAATTAAATGATAAAGAAAAAGGATGGCAAAAAATAAAAAGACGAAGAAAAAAATAAAAGGCAAAGATATAAGACAAGATGAAGAAGTTGAATTTAAACAAAAAAAAAACAAGCAGAAGACAAATCATAGGATACAAGAGACAAAAGCAAAAAAACACACAAATAATAAATGTGAAAATCACAGACAAAAAAACAAAAATAAACAAAACGCAAAATGATTATAGAAGACAAGGAACAAATGATAGAAGAAAGATAAATAGAAAGTGATAAAAGACAAAAATAAAAATAACAAATAAAACACAAAAACAGAGTGTAAAAGCTGAAAAAAATATTTAAAATTTTTTCAAAAACTAAATAAAGATTATGGATAAAAACCAAAACACAAAAACAAAAGAAAAAAAAACGGGCTAAAATACGTAAACAAAAAAAAACAAAAGTCATAAATAAAATATGGTAGAGAGGCAAAAACAATAAAACATCTGTCTGATGTTGCAGAGTTTTCAATAATAAATATGTATAAGTCAAAATCAAACGTAGTTTTATTTTATAAAGTTTAAAATATAGAAACCATGAAAAATAATAAAGAAAGCAAAAAACTATCGATAAAATTTTTTTAAAATAAAGCACCAAGTCAACAATATAAAGCAAAAGACAGCATATAATATACAATAAACAGAAAGAAGACAAAAGATAGAAAATTGAAGATAATAAAAACAAAACACGATCGAAAACATAAATATAAAAACATAAAAAAACAAAATATGGATGACAAAAGATAAAAAAGAAAAATATATAAAAATATAGAAGAAGAAGAAGGCAAAAGATGGAAAATATATAAAAACCAAAATTTAAAGATAAGAACCGAGAAATTGAAAGCACAGCGAAAATTATAGAAAAATTAAAAACAAAACACAAAAACAAAATATGGGAGACAAAGGATAAAATATAATAAATAAAAGATAGACGCAAATCAAAGACATCAAATGATAGAAAACAAAACACAAATACAAAATATAGAAGATAAAAAAATGAAGAAGAAAAAATAAATTACGTAGCTATAAAAAAAAGATAAAAGATAAAATCAAAAAAGACAAAGACAGAAAATATAAATAGACAACGGCATACAAAAAACTTTAAAAACACAAACAACAAATGGCATATAACACACAAAAAAACAAGATAGTCTTGTCTTCTTTCTTTTTTGTATTTATCTTTGTAAAAGGATTTAAAAAAATCACGCTTTCAAATTATTATCGAACTACATTTAAGTTTGTTATTTTTTTTAATAACGCAATTTATTTATTTATTTATTTAATTTAATAACAATCAGAATTTCAAGACAAGAACAGAAAAATTGAAAAACACAAAACAAAGACAAAACAGAAGAAAAAAACAAATGAAAAAGATAGAAGAAAGAAGGTAAAAAACTAAAAAAAATAAAAGGTAAAGAAAAAATATATATGATATATTATAAAACAAAGACAATGAAATATTTTTGAAAATCAGAAGAAAAATCATAGGAGACAGAAGGCAAAAACAAAAAGAAAGTTTTGAAATCATAAGAAGAAAGACAAGAATTAACAAAACACAAATATAAATTATAGAAGACAAAAACAAATGTTAGACGAAGGACAGGAAGGAAGTGATAAAAGATAAATATAAAAACATAAGACACAAGACAAAAACAAAATGTAAAAGACAAAAGAGAAAATATTCGCATTTATTTTAGGAGCAGAACAAAAACAAAAAAGATATGCAGGCGACAATAAATAGAAACATAAAATCAACAAAGTTTAAAAAATTAGAAGACAATTCAACAGACAAAAAATAAAATAAACAATAAAAACAAAAGACAAAAACAAATTATAGAATAAATTTGAAAAATGTAGAAAGCAAAAGATAAGCGATTAAAACAAAAAATTAAAGGTCAATGACAAAAATTGAAACATAGGACAAAAAATTTAAAATATAAACTAACAAGTCAAACAGTATAGGTAAAGTAGAAGAAAGTAAAATTAAGAAATGAATGCAGCAGATAATAGATTGTAAATAGAAAGAAGACAAAAGATATAAAATTAAAGATAATACAAAAAACACGAAAATAGGAGATTAAAAACAAAAAGGTGAAAACAGAAAATATAATTACAAAATATGGTTCAATCCTCTTCACCCAACTCCGTCCATCCATCCTTCACCACATCGAAGTTGCAGAAAGATCAGCCCTAAGAACCCTAACCAAACTCCGCCACCCAAATAATCCACTCCATAACCCCTCCAACGACCTCTTGTATGAAATTACCCAAATCCCACCAATATCCCAGCGTATATTAAGCCTCACTACTAAATTTGCAAAAAATCCCTCAAATCTATCCCTTTTAAACAAATTTTGTATCCCTCGAAATCCAAATATCCCTTCTAAGTATCAACATCCTCCCCTCACAATACATCAACTCATTTGTACGAATCACCATGACAGTTAAGCTAGCTAGCAAAGATACCTTTTTTTCTCACCTTAAATTCAAGACATGGGCTGAAAGACCTCAGGTCTATAGCCCAGACGGACTAACACCACATTATTTGTTTTTGCTTATGTATATATAAATGTAACTATGTAATTGTCTGAATAAAGATTATTGTTATTATTAATTACAAAAACATTAATCAAAACAAGTAATGGAAGATAAAAAATATATACGAATATAAAAGAAAAAAGACAAAAGATGGGTAACACATACAAATCAAAATTTAAAGACAAGAACAGACAAATTGAAGACACAACAAAACTCGTAGAAAAAGTATAAGCCAAACCTCAAAAACAAAATATAGAACACAAAGGATAAAACATGTTAAACAAAAGATAGACGTAAATCATAGAAAACAAATGATAGAAAACAAAACACAGATAGAAAATATAGAAGATAAAAGACAAAGATAGAAAATATAAATAGACAACGGAATACAAAAACCTTAAAAAAACAACAAATGGAAGGCAACAGAGAAAAAACCAAGATATATACAAATATAGAAAATAGAAGACTTCTATGTTTTGTTTTCTTTCTTCTTTGTATATATCTTTGAAAAATAATTTAAAAAATCAATTAAAATCAGAATTTCAAGGCAAGAACAGAAAAAAATTGAAAACACAACAAAAATATGGGTAAAATACAAAACAAAGACAAAACAGAAGAAGAAAAAACAAATGAAAAAGATAGAAGAAATAAGGCTAAATAAAAGCTAAGAAAAAAATAAGATAAGAGAAAATAAATATGATATATTAGAAAACAAACAAAATGATTTTTTTTTAATTAGAAGAAAAATCATAGGAGACAGAAACCAAAAACAAAAAGAAAACCAAGACAAAATTTTGAAATGATAAGAAGAAAGACAATAATAAACAAAACTATATATTATATAAATTATAGAAAACAAAAACAAATGTTAGACGAAGGGCAGAAATAAAATGATAAAAGATAAAAAATCAAAACATAAAACACAAGACTAAAAGAAAATCTAAATGGCAAAAGAGAAAATATTTGAATTTATTTTAGGAGTAGAACAAAAACAAAAACGCAAAAGATGCAATAAAGAAAAACCAAAATATAAACATAAATTAAATAATAAAAGCAAAAGACTAAAACAAATAATAGAAGACATTAAAAAAATGTAGAAAGAAAAATATAAACGATTGGCACCAAAAAATTAAAAATAGAAACAAAGGACAAAAAAATTAAAAGTCAAATTTTATTTAATTATTTAATTTAAGTCAAATTAAGACTATTATAATTATTATTTAAAGTTAAGCTTAAGTTAATTTAAGTTTCTCTGTAATTAGATTTGTATCTGTTGAGAAATAAATAAATAAATGAATAAATAAATAAACAATATAAGTAAATTAGAAGAAAGTAAAATTAAGAAATGAAGGCAGTAGTATTATAAATAGAAAGAAGACAAAAGATGAAATTCTGTAATCACTTGGGATTATCCAAAAATCTAGTAATGAAACAAATTCTATAATTATCAAAATATAATATCTGAATGTGTTTTTGATAGATTTTGATAGTTTTGTGTTGATAGTAATTGTTTTGATAGCGTTTTACGACGTTAAAATGTTTAGAAGACTCAGTGAAGTCAATTCTGTAATCATTAATCAGAATTTTGATATTGCTAGATTTTGGGATAATCCCACCAAAATCTAGCAATGTAAAAATTCTATAATTATGAAATTATAAATTTTGAGTATGTTTTTGATTGATATAGAAATTTTTCCTGCTAATGGCAATTGTTTTGGTAGTTCTTTTCCGACGTTAAAATGTTTAGAAAATTTAGTAAAATAAGTTCTGTAATTATTTCTGATTATTCCAAAATCTGACAATGTGAGAATTATATAATTACCAAAATAAAAATTTGGAGATATTTTTTGATGCGTTTGGAAAGTTTTTTTATTGATGGCAATTGTTTTCATATTTTTTCACGACCTAGAATTGTTTAGATTATTTTCTAACGTAAGTTCTGTAATCATTGGAGATTATCTCAAAATCTGGCAATATGAAAATTCTAGAATAAACAAAACACGACTTATGAGTGTTTTTAATAGATTTGAACAAAATGTTGGCGATAGCAATTGTTTTAATATTTTTTTTAGATAAAATATTTTAAACATTTTCTAAAGTAAGTTCGATAATCACTTGAGGATATCTCAAAATCTGGCATTAAAAAAAATTCCATAATTACCAAAATACGTATTCTGCGTATGTTTTTGATGTATTTTAAAAGTTTTATGTCGATGGCAATTGTTTTGGGATTTCTTTCAAGACGTTAAAATGTTTTTAAAAAAATGTCTGAATTAGGTTTTTCTAATCTTTTGAGGAAATCTTAAATTCTGTAAATGAGAGAATTTTATAATTATTAAAATATAATTTCTGAGTATGTTTTTGATAGTTTTGTGATGATAGCACTATTAAAACAGTGTTTTACGACTTTAAAAAGTTTAGAAAACTCTTTGAAGTAAATTCTGTAATCATTTGTGATTATCCTAAAATCTAGCAATGAAAAAATTCTATAATTAATTATCACAATAGAATTTCTGAGTATGTTTTTGATAGTTTTATGTTGATAGCAATTGTTTTGATAGTGTTTTAGTCTTTAAAATGTTTAGAAAACCCTTGGAAATAAATTCTGTAATCACTTCGGATTATCCTAAAATCTAGCAATGAAAACATTTATAATTATCAAATTAGAAATTCTGAGTATATTTTTGATTAATATAAAGGCAATTGTTTTGACAAAATTAAAGATGATAAAATGTCATATCAAAAATCATAGAAAAATTAAAAGCCAAACCTCAAAAACAAAATATAGTACACAAAGGATAAAACATGATAAACAAACGATAGACTTAAATCATAGAAAACAAATGACAGCAAACAAATCACAGATACAAAATAAAGGAGATAAAAGACAAAAGATAGCAGACATAAATAAACAGAAGTTACAATATATAAACAAAAAAAATATTAATATAATAGACAGAAATAAAAAATAAAAGACAAAAAAAACACAAAAATAAATTATAGAAATCACAAGACGTAAAACAAAAGATAAAAATGGTTGACAAAAAACAAATGACAGAAAAAGGACAAACAGTTGAAGATGAAAGATAAAACTAATAACAAAAACCAAAACTCAAGACAAAGATAAAATGAAGGGGAGAAAATGTTTTGAAAAAAAAATAGAATATAGGAAACAAAAACAAAAAAATTGAAGACAGAAAATAAACTAATCTATAGAAATTGAAAACAATTGAAATTTTAGAATTTTTTAAGAATTTTATAGTTACCAAAAATTCTTAAAATATTTTTTGATTTAATAAACACGAAAGAGAACGAGTTGGAATTTGAATATTTAAGGAAGCTTAATCATCAAATAAACTTGATAAAACGTGACTATCTCACAGAAAAACTAAATTATTTATTATTTTCATCAAGTTGTTTGTGTATCTGATATAAAATCACCATAAACCAACACGCACAGCGTCGGCATTCGAAATCGACAAGGCGCCCCTAATAAAATTATTTGTCATCCTTTACCCAATCTCATCTTTCAAAGATTTCGCACAGCTTATTTATAATTCATCGCAGATACTTACACGTCCACATAGACTAGAAAAGTAAACTCATATTATTCCTACACTATAGATATATGTGACGCCAGAAATACGAGACGTAAATTTAAAAAAAATGTTGAGTAATAGATTTCACTTCCTTCGAAGTGAAGGTTAAATCTGAAATAAACAAACTCATCTCTCAAAAAAATCACATGTGATAAATGAGAAACAAATACAAGATACTTCAAAATAAATTTAAAAAAAACAACTTTCTTCACGATTACATCATGTATCACAAAGTGATCAGTCCACCATCAATCATAATAATAATAATCTTTATTTGGACAATACATTATACATAATAACAATAACAATAAATATGAAAACAAATAAATGGTGTTAGTCCGTCTGGGCTATAGACCTGCGGTCTTTCAGCCCTTGTCAATCATATTTACTTGGAAAAAACAATTTTTCAAACGAAATAGAAGCAGATAATAAGTGAAGTAAGGAAATTAATTTCGTTCATCATAATATAGAACACTTCACATTACTCAACCCGAATTTAGTAAAATAGAAGCCTCTAATAAATATAACATTTTTCAAAACGTTAATAAATTTTATTTTATTTATACAATTAATTATTTACACATAGCTTACAGAAGTAATAAATTCCACCAAATTCCATGAAATCAATACTAGATGTGCGTCGATACCGTAACGCATTTTGACGACAATTTCACGCGCGATAAACACGTTATCGTTAATTTTGGAAATTGAACGCGGTGGTATTCCGATCCATCACGGCATCAAATTTTTTCCATCGTGTGTATTTACATTCGGCCATCAATCGGTGCGGTTTTCCAATTAAAATTCTCCGAGCGGCGCATTAATTCATAGCGCGCGCGCTTCGTTTTATTATTATTTTTTATTAACGTCCAAAAGTCCACCCCCTCCCGCTACATGTGCGTGTTCACATGGAAGCGCAATACAAAAAAAATCCACGCTTTTTTTTGTAATAATAAAATGCAAATACTACCCGCCATTATAATTTTCATCCAGAAATATATATATACGCGCGTTGTGGAAAATCAGACAGGCGTGTTATTACTTCGAAAAAATTTAGGACGGGCGTAATGTATTGGAAAGTTTCAAAAGAAGTATACACAGGATACAAGCAAATGAGACTAAGAATGTTATACCTTTTACCTGTAAAGGAATTTTACATAGACTCTGAAAAAGTGACTTCAAACAAATCAATATCTTAGTATAGTAAAATCAAAATATGCAGAAACAAAAGTGGTAATTATTAAATCTTTATCATCAGCAGGGTTTATCTGAAGTAAATAAATATATGTAGGGTGGGTGGGTGGCCTCTATCCTACCCTTCAATCTTTTGGACACAAGCAATAATTTTCTACAATAAATTTTGTTGATAACGACTTGAAAATTCATTCAATAAAATTGTTTACGTTAAAAAAATTGGAGGGTGTGATAGTGGCCACCCACCCACCCTACATATACATTGGTTTTATAAACTAAAATAGTGTTTTTGGGTCCAATTTATACAAATACGAACAATTTCACCTATTACCTTGAAAAAACTATCAAACTTTCTTGTTTAAGCAACAAAAAACTTAAATAAATCATAATTGTATAATTAATAACTTACAACGTAAACAATTGAAGTAATTAAAACAATAACCCACCCACTATTATGTAAAAATTTAAAAAATGAACTTTAATTAAATGATTTAATTTTTAAATCAAAATAATTCATTAGAAATATAGAGTTTGTTATATCTGCATCATCAGCAGTGTTTAGATTATGTAAATAAATATATGTAGGGTGGATGGGTGGCCACTATCCCACCCTTCAATCTTCAAAATATACGTAAGAATTTTATTAAATAAATTTTTATTTATATCAAGTTAAAAATTTAATCAATAAAATTGTTTACGTTCAGAAAATTGTAGGGTGTGATAGTGGCCACCCACCCACCCTACATATGCATTGATTTCTTGAAACTAAAGAGTGTTTTTGAACTTAATTTTATATCATCATCAATGTTTACGCTTATTTTATTGGAAAACAAATCAACTTGTTGTTTAAGCTAAAATTAAAACATACAGAAATTAATGTAGCTATTATTAAATCTACATCATCAGCAGAGTTTATGTGGAGTTGATAAATATATGTAGGGTGGGTGGGTGGCCACTATCGTACCCTTCAATCTTTTTGACACGAACATAATTTTCTACAATAAATTTTGTTGATAACTACTTGAAAATTCATTCAATAAAATGGTTTACGTTCAAAAAATTGGAGGGTATGATAGTGGCCACCCACCCACCCTACATATACATTGGTTTTATAAACAAGAATAGTGTTTTGGTTCCAATTTATACAAATACGAACAATTTCATCTATTACCTTGAAAAAACAATAAAACTTTCTTGTTTAAGCAAAAATGACTTAAATAAATCATAATATTATAATTAATAACTTACAACATAAACAATTGAAGTAATTAAAACAATAGCCCATCCACTATTATATAAAGATTTTAAAAACGAGCTTTAATTAAATGATTTAATTTTTAAATCAATATAATTCATTAGAAATATGTAGTTTATATCTGCATCATCAGCAGTGTTTAGATTAAGTAAATAAATATATGTAGGGTGGGTGGGTGGCCACTATCCCACCCTTCAATCTTCAAAACATTCGCAAGAATTTTATAAAATAATTTTTTATTTATATCAAGTTAAAAATTCAATCAATAAAATTGTTAACGTTCAGAAAATTGGAGGATGAGATAGTGGCCACCCACCCACCCTACATATGCATTGATTTCTTAAAACTAAACAGTGTTTTTGAGTTTAATTTTATATCATCATCAATGATTATACTTATTTTATTGAAAAACAAATCAACTTGTTGTTTAAGCTAAAATCAAAACATACAGAAATCAATGTAGCAATTATTAAATCAGCATCATCAGCAGGGTTTATGTAAAGTTAATAAATATATGTAGGGTGGGTGGGTGGCCACTATCCTACCCTTCAATCTTTTTCACACAAACATAATTTTCTACAATAAATTTTGTTGATAACTGCTTGAAAATTCATTCAATAAAATTGTGTACATTCAAAAAAATTGAAGGGTGTGATAGTGGCCACCCACCCACCCTACATATAAATTGGTTTTATAAACCAAAATAGTGTTTTTGGGTCCAATTTATACAAATACAACCAATTTATTTTATTACCTTGAAAAAACAATCAAACTTTCTTGTTTTAACAAAAAAGACTTAAATAAATCATAATTGTATAATTAATAACTGAGAACATAAACAATTGAAGTAATTAAAACAATAACCCACCCACTATTATGCAAAATTTTAAAAATAAACTTTAATTAAATGATTTAATTTTAAATCAAAATAATCCATTAGAAAAATTTACTTTGTTATATCTGCATCATTAGCAGTGTTTAGATTAATTAAATAAAAATATGTAGGGTGGGTGGGTGGCCACTATCCCACCCTTCAATCTTCAAAACATACGTAAGAATTTTATTAAATAAATTTTTATTTATATCAAGTTAAAAATTTAATCAATAAAATTGTTTACGTTCAGAAAATTGGAGGGTAGGATAGAGGCCATCCACCCACCCTACATATGCATTGATTTCTTAAAACTAAACAGTGTTTTTGAGTTTAATTTTATATCATCATCAATGATTATACTTATTTTATTGAAAAACAAATCAACTTCTTGTTTAAGCTAAAATCAAAACATACAGAAATCAATGTAGCAATTATTAAATCAGCACCATCAGCAGGGTTTATGTAAAGTTAATAAATATATGTAGGGTGGGTGGGTGGCCACTATCCTACCCTTCAATCTTTTTCACACAAACATAATTTTCTACAATAAATTTTGTTGATAAAGACCTGAAAATTCATTCAATAAAATTGTTTACGTTCAAAAAAGTTGGAGAGTGTAATAGTGGCCACCCACCCACCCTACATATACATTGATTTTATAAACTAAAATAGTGTTTTTGGGTCCAATTTATACAAATACGAACACTTTCATCTATTACCTTGAAAAAACAATCAAACTTTCTTGTTTCAGCAAAAAAGACTTTAATAAATTATAATTGTATAATTAATAACTTACAACGTAAACAATTGAAGTAATTAAAACAATTACCCACCCACTATTATATAAAGATTTTAAAAATGAGCTTTAATTAAATGATTTAATTTTAAATCAGAATAATTCATTAGAAATATGAAATTTGTTATATCTGCATCATCAGCAGTGTTTAGATTAAGTAAATAAATATATGTAGGGTGGGTGGGTGGCCACTATCCCACCCTTCAATCTTCAGAACATTCGCAAAAAATTTATTAAATAATTTTTTATTTATATCAAGTTAAAAATTTAATCAATAAAATTGTTTACGTTCAGAAAATTGTAGGGTGTGATAGTGGGCACCCACCCACCCTACATATAAATTGATTTCTTAAAACTAGAGAGTGTTTTTAAGTATAATTTTATATCATCATCAATGATTCGACTTATTTTATTGGAAAACAAATCAATTTGTTTTTTAAGTTGAAATCAAAACATACAGAAATGAATGTAGCAATTATTAAATCTGCACCATCAACAGGGTTTATATGGAGTTAATAAATATATGTAGGGTGGGTGGGTGGCCACTATCCTACCCTTCAATCTTTTGGACACAAACAATAGTTTTCTACAATAAATTTTGTTCACAACTACTTAAAAATTCATACAATAAAATTGTTTACGTTCAAAAAATTGGAGGGTGTGACAGTGGCCACCCACCCACCCTACATATATATTGGTTTTATAAACTAAAATCGTGTTTTTGGGTCCAATTTATACAAATACGAACAATTTCATCTATTACCTTGAAAAAACAATCAACCTCTCTTGTTTCAGCAAAACGGACTTAAATAAATCATAATTGTATAGTTAATAACTTACAAAGTAAACAATTGAAGTAATTAAAACAATAATCCACCCATTATTATATAAAAAAAATAAAAAATGAGCTTTAATTGAATGATTTAAATCAAAATAATTCATAAGAAATATTGAGTTTGTTTTATCTGCATCATCAGCAGTGTTTAGATTATGTAAATAAAAATTTGTAGGGTGGGTGGGTGGTCACTATCCTACCCTTCAATCTTCAAAACATTCGCAAAGATTTTATAAAATAAATTTTTATTTATATCAAGTTAAAAATTCAATCAATAAAATTGTTAACGTTCAGAAAATTGGAGGATGAGATAGCGGCCACCCACCCACCCTACATATGCATTGATTTCTTAAAACTAAACAGTGTTTTTGAGTTTAATTTTATATCATCATCAATGATTATACTTATTTTATTGAAAAACAAATCAACTTCTTGTTTAAGCTAAAATCAAAACATACAGAAATCAATGTAGCACTTATTAAATCAGCACCATCAGCTGGGTTCATGTGGAGTAAATAAATATATGTAGGGAGGGTGGGTGGCCACTATCCTACTCTTCAATCTTTTGAACACAAAGAATAATTTTCCACAATAAATTTTGTTGATAACGACTTGAAAATTCATTCATAAAATTGTTTACGTTCAAAAAAATTGGAGGGTGCAATAGTGGCCACCCACCCACCCTACATATATATTGGTTTTATAAACTAAAATAGTGTTTTTGGTCCAATTTATACAAATACGAACAATTTTATCTATTACATTGAAAAAACAATCAAACTTTCTTGTTTCAGCAAAAAAGACTTGAATAAATCATAATTGTATAATTAATAACTTACAACGTAAACAATTGAAATAATTAAAACAATTACCCACCCACTATTATATAAATATTTTAAAAATGAGCTTTAATTAAATGATTAAATTTTTAAATCAAAATAATTAATTCATTAGAAATATGGAGTTTGTTATATCTGCATCATCAGCAGTGTTTAGATTATGTAAATAAATATATGTAGGGTGGGTGGGTGGCCACTGTACTACCCTTTAATTTTCAGAACATTCGTAACGATTTTATAAAATAAATTTTTATTTATATCAAGTTAAAAATTTATACAATATAATTGTTTGCGTTCAGAAAATTGGTGGATAGGATAGAGGCCACCCACCCACCCTACATATACATGGATTTCTTAAACTGAAATAGTGTTTTTTGGTACAATTACTAATACCTGGTGACTAAAAACAAAATGGCAACGCATCAAACATAAATTTAGTATGGAGCGAAATTTACATCACACGGTTTAAAAAATTATAAATAATATTCCTACTGTCCTAATTATTTTCAAAATCAGCAGACATGTACAAAAAGAATATATTTTTGATACTGTATAAAATTATCAATGTATCAAATTTAAAAATAAAATGGTAACACATGAAACCTAACTGTTGTTTGAAGTGAAATTTATATCTCACTATTTAAAATTTTATAAAAATGTTTTTACTTGCTCAATTGTGTTTAAAATCCGTAAATATATACAAAAATGATATATTTTTAATATATTAGAAAATTACTAACACATTGTGATTATAAACAAAATGGCAGCCATTCAAACATAATTTTTATTCGGAGCGAAATTTACGTTTTACGATTTAAAATCAAATAAACATTTTTTTACAGCCTTGATTAGTTTCAAAATTCGTTAATAAATACAAAAATTATGTATGTATTTTTAACACCGTGCAATATTACCAATACATCACAATTAAAAACAAAATGGCAGCCAGTCAAACCTAATTTCTGCCCGAGATAAAATTTACATTCGTCGTTTTAAAAAATTACAAACATTAAACTACTGTTTTAATTAGTTTAAAAATCTGCACATCTATATAAAATTAATATATTTTTAATATCCTACAAAATTATCAATACAAATTAATTAATAACAAAGTGGCAACGCATTAAACCTAATTCTTAAATAAAGCGAAATTCGCAACTCACATTTTAAAAGATTACAAAACAAAATTCAGTAACTCAAATAGTTTTTAATATCGATAAATATATACAAAAATTATGTTTTTTTACTATCAGAGAAAATTACCAATATAGCATTATTAAAAACAAAATGGCAACGCGAGCGAAATTTACATCTCACGATTTAAACAATTGCAAAAAAATTTCTACTCATTCAATTAGTTTTAAAATTTGTAAATGTATAAAAAAATGACATATTTTTAATACGTTACAATATTATTAATACATCTTAATTGAAAACAGAATGACAACGCATCAAAGCTATTTTTTGTATGGAGCGAAATTTACATCTCGCGATTTAAAAAATTACAAAAACAAATTCAGCAGCTTATTTATTTAAAAATCTCTAATTATATAGAAAAATAATGTATTTTTAATATCCTAAAAAAATTACTAATACTCCATAATTAAAAACAAAATGACAACGCATTAAACCTAACTTTTGTATAAAGACAAACCTACATTTCACGATTCAAAAAATTCCAAAAAAAAATCCCACTGTCTCAATTAGTTTTAAAATTCGTAAATGTATACAAAAATAACATATTTTTAATACCCTAGAAAATTACCAACACACATTGATCATAAACAAAATGACAATGCATTAAACCTAATTCGTGTATGGAGCGTAATTTACACCTCATGGTTAAAAAAAATGCAAAAAAAATCTACCGTCTCAATTAACTTCAAAACTCGAATTTATGTACAAAAATATTTTAGTTTTAATATCCCGTGAAATTACTAATACATCGTTATTAAAAACAAAATGGCAACACATCAAACTCAACTTTTATCTTATACGAAATTTACATCTCGAGATTCAAACAATTATAAAAACAAATTCATACACTAAATTAGTGTAAAAATCCTAAAATATATACAAAAATAATGTATCTTTAATATTCTAGAAAAATACGACTACTTCAGTACTAAAAACAAAATGACAACGCATCAAACGTAACTTTTGTATAGAGCGAAATTTACATCTCACGATTTAAAAAATTGCAAAAAAAATTCTACCGTCTTAATTAGCTTCAAAACTTGTTTTTATATACAAAAATATTGTAGTTTTAATATATTATAAAATTACTACTAAATCGTTATTAAAAACAAAATGGCAACGCATCAAACTCAACTTTTATCTTAAGCGAAATTTACATCTCGAGATTTAAACAATTATAGAAACAAATTCATACACTAAATTAGTTTAAAAATCCGCAAGTATATACAAAAATAGTGTAGTTTTAATATTCTAGAAAAAAACACTACTACTTCAGTATTAAAAACAAAATGACAACGCATCAAACGTAACTTTTGTATGGAGCGAAATTTACATTTCACGATTTAAACAATTGCAAAAAAAATTCTACCGTTTTAATTAGCTTCAAAACTTGTTTTTATATACAAAAATATTGTAGTTTTAATATATCATAAAATTACTACTAAATCGTTATTAAAAACAAAATGGCAACGCATCAAACTCAACTTTTATCTTATGCGAAATTTACATCTCGAGATTTAAACAATTATAAAAACAAATCCATACACTAAATTAGTTTAATAATCCGCAAATATATACAAAAGTAATGTATTTTTAATATTCTAGAAAAAATACTACTACTTGATTATTAAAAACAAAATGACAACGCATCAAACGTAACTTTTGTATGGAGCGATATTTACATCTCACGATTTAAACAATTGCAAATAAAATTCTACTGTCTCAATTACTTTCAAAACTTGTAAATGTATAAAAAAATAGTGTGTTTTTAATACCGTATAAAATCAACAATAGGGCGTTATTAAAAACAAAATGGCATCGGTTCAAAACTAACTTTTGTATGGAGCGAAATTTACATCTCACGCTTTAATTTTAATTTTACTTCACGTTCGCTTACATTTTGACAATTGTAGAATTATAAATCAATCACACCTTCCATTAAACGCATGAATATATTAATAGAGACAACGGAGAGCGTTTCCGCGCCCGCGATATCCGAAGATAACGAGGCGTCGTTCCGATCGAGGGTTCGAGGGGTGCGTCGCGGCACTCCAGTCAACAAGTGAGCGACGGCGTCGTTTCCATTATCTCGTTTTCGCCGTATCATCATCCCGTGAGCCGAGGCGAGACGCGGCTCTCTATTTCTAAACCGATTTCCTGTCCCCAGTCTAACACAGATCTCCTTTGACAATATACAGAGAATCACCATTATTCTTTGTAATGCAATTTCGATCGAGGGCGGAAATCCGTTCGCACTATGCGAAACGTGTCGCACTGTAAATCTTTAATAAATAAAGAGAAAACAAACAAAATAATCAACACAAAAACAACATGCTTAATTAATCAATTCTAACGTATTATTAAAAAAAACAATTATTATTCTAAGCACATTATAGAAAACAACAAAGACTTTTTTCACCAATGAAACATTTTTTAACTCTGTTTGTTATACAAACAAAGAAGACAATTAGTGAATAATGATGTATAACAAAGTGGATACTCATTTTACTTTTAACATGACAACCTTAAAAAATAACAATCTACGAGTATGTATTCAATGATGACAATTGTCACAATATTTTAACTCTGTTTTACACTTACATAAAAAATTGACAAGATCCTTTATTTATAAAAAAATAAATCTCAATGGACCTAATATTGATACTTGAGGAACACCTGAGTTCAGTGGATCTAATATTGATACCCGAGGAACCACATAGTTTAAAACGCGTCTTTTAGAAAACCAGATTGCGTTCGTTTATTCTATTACATTTTAACTAATGAAAATTGTATGTTAAATATGTTATTTATTATTTTTTCAGACTTTTCGACATGGCTTCCCCTTCCAGCCGACGGCGATCGCCTTCGATCCGATCCAGAAACTCCTCGCCATCGGATCCAAATGCGGCTCGCTCAGAATGTATCCTTTTTTTTATAAATAGTTCCGAACAAAGCGACTGGAAACAGGTCAGTGTAATAATGTAACTGTCGTTGTAATTTATGCGGACCGCAACTATTTACACACGGAAGGGTATTAAGGCAAGACAACGCACTTAATCGGGCTTAATGGAGTCTAAGATTGGAGTAATCTCCGTACTTGTGGAATAAGTTTTGATTAATTCCTCTGGAGAGTATGGGTTACACCAAATTATCATTAATTTATGATGGTTTGTAATGCAATTGAGTTATTAAAAGATGAAGTGGGAAATGTATTTATGAAAATAGATTTAGGCATAGATTTTAATGATTAACTTTGCATTTTAATTATAATTATAATAAAGATTATTTATTTAGTATGATGATTTATATTCAAGCACTTTTACACAAATTACTTATGTGAAAAGTTTTTTTTTCTTCAAATATTCTTACTTTAAAGTACTTTAAATTTCAATAATTTCTCTTAAGAAATGCGTTTATATTATCCACCATTTCTCCCAAAGTATTAACAATTAATTTAAAAAAATGTTTCTCACAAATTATGACAATTTTATTTCCTTTAAGATTCCTCAGCAGTTTTGCCTTATTTTATCGATATTTTCTTTTTTAAAATTACAGTCAATTATAGACTTTTCTACAAGTTTCAACAATTTTTTTTTACAAATTTCTAAAATATTCTTACAATATTTTCTTAATTTATAAAATTTTCCTCGTGGTTTTTGTCCAAATTAAAAAAGAAATTATTTAATAGAATTAATTTATTTTCAGAAATTATTCTTCTAGTTTCCTCGATATTTCCAGCTTTCTTTAATTTATCTTATCGAAATGTTTCTTCTGCTTTTCTTCAAAGAAAAATGTGCATTTCAGAAGTATCTCATCAAACTGCCGAAGATTTCTTTTAGAAGTTCTAAAATATTTAGGCCGTATCCAAAATTTCAGGATTGTTTCTTTCATATTTTAGAGAAACTTCTTTCTAAGTTACAGAAATTTTCAGTCAATGTTTCTTTTGGTATTCTTCTAGATTCTTAGAAATTTACAGCATTTTCTGTATGGTTATATTAAAATATTCTAACAATTCTTGTTGTATACATTTCCTACGCCTCTATAGAAATTATTATTAGTTACTTCATCTTATCGGAATTTTCTAGAGAATTTTCTTTATCGATTCTAAAATTTGCTATTATTCCTCAAAGTTTTTTTTCTGGATTTTATTTCAAATGGCTTTTTATCAATTTTAAAAGAATTTTCTGCAATTTTTCTTTAAAAATTTTAGAAATGTTCAGCTTTTTCCAATTATTTTTATTGTAATCAGCAAATTTCTGTACAAAACTTTTTAAAACTTTTTTGTTTTATCTTATCAATATCGACATTTTGCAGCAACTTTTCTTCTAAATTTCTACATTTGTCTGAGATTTGTCCAATAATTTTTCAACTGCATTTCTAAGATTTTCTAGCAATTTTTATCAAAGTTGTAATTTCCATTTTGAAATTTACTAGCAATTTTTGGATTGATCTTATCGGTTTTTTTCAGCAATTTTCATTTAATATTCTAGATTCTTGCAGTTTTATAGACTTTTGTTCTGGTGATTTCCTCCGAATAAATTATTTTTATTACTGTATTTGAATTTTCCAGAAATTGTATCTCAGATTGCTAAAAACAATCTTTTTCAATCTTTTTCGATGCTAAAATTGCTTAGCAATTTTTTTCGAGATTTCTTCAATTGTCTAATATTGTTTTCTTAGTTTTTGGATTTTTTCAGGAAGTTCTCGTACAAATTAAGAAATTTTTCTTCAAGCGCTTTCAATTGTTTGTATATTTTTATAAATATCCATCTAATTTTCTTTCTCTTTTTTGTAATTTTTTTCCGGTCATGTAAATAAAAACAACTACATTTCTAGGATTTTTAGGTAATACTCTTCAAACTATAAGAATTTTCTTCCAAAGTTCTAGAATGTTTTAGAAAATCGTATCAAAATTTTAACGTTATTTTCTTCCAGAGTTTCGGGAACTTTCAGTATTTTCTTTTAGAATTTACTTGGAATTTCACTTCAACATTTTTTACATGAGTTTTAAAATCTATCAGATTTCTAGAAATTTTCAGAATTTCTTACTTTATACAAAGTTAAATTTTTTTTTAAATTAAGTGAATTTTCTTCCAGAGTTTCAGAAATAATTTGTAAGCAATTTTTCTTTTAAAGTTTTGTAATTTACCTAGTATTTTTTTCTTACTTTCCATAATTATTTCTCTTAAATTATGAAAATTTCTGCTCTTTTCCTACAGTTATTCCCTCTGAATAACTGAATTTATAAAAAAAATAGAAAGTTCTTTTCCAGTTTGAAAGAATTTTGTGCAATTTTTCTTTCAAATTTTTAGATGTTACTAGCATTTTTTATTTATTTAGTTTTTAGCTTTATGCAACGAAATTTTCTAGATAATTTTTGTTCATACTCTTAAAACTGGTCTTATATTACTTTATTTATATCAATATTTTACAAAAAAATTTCAATTGCTAAATGTTCCAAGTTTAAGGAACTTTAAATGAAAATACACTTCGTCGATATCAATTTAAAGTTCCTGATTCAAGATGTATCACAAAATGATGGTTTCAAGCATTAAAAATATTGTTTCAAGTTTCATCTGACAATTTTTCTTCTACATTGCCAAAATTTTTAGTAAGTTTCCTTTAAAATTGTGGAAATTTCCATTCTGGAATTTCCTACAAATTTTTCTTCTAAATATCTAGAATTTCTTGCTTCTTCTTACTAGATTTTTGAGCAATTTTCATTTAGGATTCTAGAATCTTGCAGTATTTTTTAAAGAATTTTAGAATTTTTTTTTTTAGTTTTCTAAAATGTTCTTATTTAATTAAATTCAAAGAATTTTCTAAAAGAATTCTGTAGTTTTAGTGAATATATTTTTCAAAATTTCTTGCCGATTTTTTTAAGTTTATAATATTTGGAAATACCTATTTTAACTTTAAGAACTTTCAAACAAATTCTCTTCTAAATTGCGAGCAGTTTTTGAAGGATTCTAAAAATTTCAGTTATCTACAATAATCTGCATTTCTATTATTTCTAGTATTATGAGGAATTTATGTATAATGAAAGGTCGATTAAGGCGGTCGTATAGCTTAATATACAGAACGTTGTGGTAGGTCAAGGGTACGCTGGGTTAAAGTATAGACTGTTGACGTAGGTCAAGAGTACGCTTGTTTAAGGAAAAACCTATTGTGGTAGGTCAAGAGTACGCTGCTTTAATACAAGGTCAATCGTAAGAGATTAATAACACTATTTTTTTTATTAATGTTTATAATACAAATTGTATAACCTATGTTTCTCTCACGAATATGTTGAATGCGATTCTTTCATTTTAAATCTTTTCTTATCACACTGAATAAAGTTAATGAATATAATCTCGGCTTTAAGCTGTAAAAATTATATTTGTTATATTTAAGTTCTCTTGCAGGTTATTAAATGTTGTAAGGGAATTAAAGCTGCATTGGTTTTGGGAGTGTTATAGTGTTTCGCTAATATTTTTTTCAAATGAATAGTGGAAAATTTTAAAGCTTATTTTAAAATCAACATTATTTCCGATTCCCTTCTTGTTCGACAGAATATTCCAGCGTTCGAAATGTTTTCGTTCCGACCATCAGAAGAAGGATAATCACGTCGAATGTATGTTTTAGTGTTGTGTTATTGGATTCGGAAGATGATATTGCTCGTGTTTTCAGAAGGATGGAAAGCATATGGACTGTGTATACGTCGATAATACAAATACCGACTCCGGGCATTCGAATCAACTGGCGCACATAATAATATCGGACGGACGAAGGTTATTCCGACTCTCTTGGATTAATATTAAAAGATACAGGGGATACAGTTATATCCTCAGGAATAAATATACCAATGTATCGAAAATAAATTCATAAATATAACAGGAATTGAGAGGATATATCACAGATAATTGTAGAGAAATTTAAGTGCGATTATTTTTATACTTACATTAATAATACAATATAAATATTGCTTACTTTTAAGTAAATAAAATGTATAAATCTGGAGTTTGTAGCAATTGTTTTTCTATTTTTTTAACGATTTCAAAATATGCAACAATTTGGAAATTGTACGGTGGAATTTTAAGTGCGATTGTTGTTATATTTTCATGAAAAATAATTTCTGATTATTTAATAATAGATTCAGGATTCACAATGTATTATTCAAGTTCAAGATATCAGAACAAAGATTCAATATTGTTTCAAAATTCAAAATTAAGATTCTAGATCCAAGATTCAAACATCATCATTCAAAATTCAAGATTTAAATGTTTAAAATTTAAGATTGTAGAACCATGTTTCAAAATTCATAAGGGGTGGATTTGTAAATGAAAATCTTGTTTTGTTAAATAGCTAATTTATCAGTTTCCTGACATACGTTTCCATAATTACCTAGCATTTACAAATCCACCCCTGTGATTATGTTCCATCAAAAATGTAGCAACGAAAGTATTAATTTTATTCAATATTCATCATTTAAGATTCAAAGTTCACGATTCAAGTTTGAACATTCAAGATTCTAGAACCATTACCAATCTTAATTCTTGAATTTTCAATCTTACATTAAAGAATTAAGATTTGACATTCAGGAATCAATCTTCAATCTTTAATCTTCTATATAATTCAATAATCAATTTTCAATCTTGATAATTTTTTTAATTTTTTAGTTTTTTATCCTGAATTTATGAATTTTTAAATTCGTTTTTTAAGTTTTTTAAAAACCCTAAAATAATCTAAAAGTAGAGTAGCATATGACAACTAACACATGTCACTTAACAGATGATTAAATCGAATTTTTCATTTTTTTAAATTTTTAATTTTTGTACCTGGAATCTAGACTTTGGTTCTGGATTTCGAATTCTGGATTCTAAAGTCTACATTTTAGATTCTGGAATAAAAAATCAAAAATTTGAAATCTAGATTCTCTAATCTAAAAACTGGATTCTAAAATCTGGTTGCTATATTTTGAATTTTTGATTTTATGATTCTGGATTTTGAATTCTGAATCTTGAATCTGGATTCTAAAATATAGAATTTGTATTTTAGAATATAAAATCTGCATTTTGTAATCTGGAATCTAAAATCGGTAATCTGGAAATTGGAATCTTGGAATTATGAATATGGATTTTAGATTCTGGAAACTAAATTCTCGATTCTGGATTCTGGATTTTTTAGTCTGAATTTCGGATTCTGGATTCTTGATCTCTGCTCCTGGAATCTGGATTTTTTTCAATTCTGAAATCTAGATTCGGAAATGTGGAATCTATATTGTGGAGTTTGGATTTTGAAATCTAGAATGTGGATTCTGTAATCTAGATTAAAACTGGATTCTGAAATATCGAGTTTTGATTCAGGCATCTATAATCTGGAATCTGGATGTTGACATCTGGATTCTGGATTCTGAAATCTGGAATCTAAAATATTTTATTTTGGATTCTACATTTTAGATTTAGAATTCTAGAATTTGGTTTGTGGAATCTAAAATCTGAAATCTAGAATCTGAATTCTGATATTTGGATTCTAGATTCTAGAATCTAAAAACTGGATTCTGTAAACTGAATACTGGATTTTATGATTCTAGATTCTGAAACATAAAAACTTAATTCTGGAATCAGTATAATATATTTTAAATTTTGGCTATCATTATTCTAGATTTTAAAAACTGGATTCTTGAGTCTGGAATCTTGAATCTAGATTCTAAATTTTTTATTTTAGATTCTGTACTTTTCATTCAAAGAATTTCGAATTCTGGATTTTGGATTGTGGAATCTTAAATCTAGAATCTGAATTATGATATTTGAATTCCAGATTCTAGAATCTAAAAATTGGATTATAGAAAGTGGATTCCGAATTTTGAATTCTGGATTTCAGGATTTTAGATTCTGAAATCTGGAATATTGAATCTGAAAATTGAAATCTGAATTCTATATTCTGGAATCTAAAAACTGGAATCTGGGTTGTATATTCTGGAATCTGAAACATAAAATTTTGATTCTGGAGTATAAAATCTGGATTTTGGATTCTGAAATCTGGAATATGGATTTTAAATTCTCGATTCTGGATTTTTAAATCAGAAATTCAGATACTAGATTATCCTTTTTTGCTTCTCACAGCTGGATTTAGAATTCTGAATTCGGAAATGTGGAATCTAGATTACAGATTCTGGAATCTCATATCTGTATGATATATTCTGGAATCTGAAATCCGAAATCTGGATTTTAAAAGCTGAATTCTAGATTTTCAAAGCTAAAAACTTAATTCTGAAATCTTGATGATATTTTAAATTTTGGATTTCATTATTCTAGGTTTTGAAAACTGGATTCTGGATTTTTTATTTTAGGTTCTAAATTTTCGATTCCAGATTGTGGAATTTGGAATCTGAATTATGATATTTGGATTCTAGATTCTGGAATCTAAAAAGTGAATTTTGGAATATGGATTCTGTATTTTGAATTCTGGAATTCAGAATTCTGAAATCTGGAATCTTGAATCTTAAAACTGGAATCTGAATTCTATATTATAGAATCTGAAATATATAATTTGGATTTTGGATCCTGCAATCTGAAATCGGTAATCTGGAATTTTGAAATCGGAATCTTGAATCATGAATATGGAATTTGGATATTAAATTCTGGATCTAGATTCTCGATTCTGGATTTTTAAATCTGAAATGCGGATTCTAGATTATCGTTCATTGCTTCTGGAATCTTAATTTTAAATTCTGAAATCCGAATTCGGAAACGTGGAATCTCGAATCTAGATTCCGGAATCTCAAATCTGGATTTTAGATTCGGTAATCTAGATTCTGAAATCTTGAATCTGGATTAAGAAATCTAAAATCTGGAATCCAGATTTTAGATTCTGAAATCTAGATTCCGATTCTGTATTCTGAATTTTAGAATCAGAAATCGGAAATCTAGAATCTGAATTATGATATTTAAATTGTAGATACAGGAATCTTCAAACTGGATTCTGGAATGTGTATTCTGCAATCTGGAATCTGGAAGTTGGAATCTGTAATATGGATTTTAGATTCTAGGTAGTAAACTTTTAAATATGAAATCCGGATTCTAGATAATCGTTTTTTGCTTCTGAACGCTTGATTTTGAATTCGAAAATGTTGAATCTAGATTCTGGAATCTCAAATCTGCATTCTAGATTCAGGAATCTGAAAATCTGGATTTTAAATTCTGTATTCTAGGTTCTAAAAACTGGATGCTGTATTTTAAATTTTGGATTTCATGATTCTGGAATCTGGAATCTAAAATATGGAATTTTTATTCTGGAATATAATATCTGGATATCGGATTCTGGAACTTGAAATCGGTAATCTTGAATCTGAAATTTGGAAACTTGAATCATGAATATGGAATGTGGGATTTTAGATTCTGGAATCTGAATTCTCGATTCAGGATTCTGGATTCTGGATTTTTAAATCTAAAATCCGGATTATATATTTTGGAATCTAGATTCTGGATTCTTTATATTCGGTTCCGAATTTTGGATTCTGGATTTTTAAATTGTCGGATTCTAGAATGTCCTTTTTTTGCTTCTGTAAGCTGAATATTGAATTCTGGATTCGGAAATGTGGAATCTATATTCTAGATTCTGGAATTTCAAATCTGGATTCTAGATTCTGGAATCTAAAATTTGGATTTTGAAATTTTTAATTGCTCTAGATTTTGGAACTAGACTCTGGAATCTTGAATCTCGAATCTGTGTACTGGAATTCGGATTCTGGACTTTGGATTCTGAAATTTAAAATCTGGAATATGGTTCCTTGAATCTGAATTGATAATCTGTAATCCGGATTCTCGATTCTGGATTCTGGATTCTGGATTTTTAATTTTCGGATCCTAGATTAACCTTTTTTTGCCTCTGTAAGCTGAATTTTGAATTCTGTATTCGGAAATGTTGAATCTAGATTTTAGATTCTGGAATTTCAAATCTGGAATCTGAAATTTAGATTTCGAAATTTGGAATCTAAATTCTAGATTTTGCAACTAGATTCTGGAATCTCGGATCTGGATTATAGAATCTAAAATCTTGAATCTGGATTTTGAAATCTAGAATGTAGAATCTGAAATCGTCTTGATTCTGAAATCTGGATTCTGGAATATTTGTAAATTTTACGTTATAACTTTAAATGCGACAGTTTTTAATTATACGTTAAGAATTATTACAGATTATTACAAAATTGATTAATTTTGAATGCATTTGGTGTACTTGCAGTTTGTGGCAATTGTTTCTACATTGTTTATACGATTTTACAAAATAAAATCTTGAAATTTTATGGAATGATTTTAAATGCGATTGTTTTTATATTTTCATTGAAAATAACTGTAGATTATTTAATAATTATAAGTGTAGATTACTTTTGTATGATATTTGTAAGTCTGTATCTTGTGGCAATTGGTTTTTTTTTACTTTTATTTAGGACTATTAAATGTGCAATTTTAAAATTGATCGATAGAGTTTTAAGTGCAATTATTTTTATATTTTCAATAGAATAAATTAATATTATTTAGTACTTGGAAATTTGGATTAATTTTTAATCAATTTGGTTAATTTTCAGTGCGTGGCAATTGCTTTTCTACTTTTATTAAAGATTTTAAAATGTGCAATCTAGCAAATATACGGTTTAATTATAAGGGGGATTGTTTTTATATTTTCATCAAAAATAATTGCAGATTATTCAATATTTAATATTGTAAATTAATTTTGAGTAATTTTAGAAAATATGCAGTGGGTGGTGATTGTTTTTTTTTTAATTTTTTTTAGACCACTTCAAAGTGTAATATCTGGAAATTCTTCGGTGGGATTTTATGTTGTTATAATTTTTATATTTTCATTAAAATAGTTGCAAATTCTTATGTTAATTATAAACGTCGATTAATTTTAAGTGAATATTATAGGTCGGCAGTTTGTGGCAATTGTTTTTCTATTTTTATCAAGGACAACGCGCAATTTGGATATCATTCAATGGTTTCGATTATTTTTATATTATAATTAAAAATAATTGACTATAAATTATCGTATAATTATAAATTTTGATTAATTTTAAGTAAATATTGTAAGTCTGCTGTTTGTGGCAATTGTTTTACCATTTTATAGGTGAAATAAAGCACTTGGATTTTGAGAATTTACTCAATTTAATATCGATGCACTGCGACAATTATTTTGCCACACAGTGGCTTCAACAGGCAGATGATTATATAATGGATTTTCACCAAGTAAAAGCCTGGCCAATCCAATGTTTTTTCATTTTTTAAAACGACTTGAAAATTTTCAATCTGGAAATTCTATGGCCTCGTTTAAAGTGCAATTTAATTTTTTGTTTTCATTAAAAATAATTACTAGTGGCTTCTGTAATTATTTTTAATGAAAATATAAAAATAATCACACTTAAATCAGGCCATAGAATTCCCAGATTGATTTTTTGTGATAAAACATTGTCGTAAAATAATAAAACATATTTGAAATCATATACAGTATCAATAATTTATTGAATTATAGAATATTCAATGAATGTAAATGTAAATTAATTCGGAGTAATTTGTGTCTGAAGTCTGAAATTTGTTTTTATATTGATTTGAAAAAAGGTTCAACCTGAAAATTTTAAACGCGAAAAACGAATTGTAAAAACACAATAATTTTAAGCTGATTAGGATAAAACGCTATTATTTGTTTTTACCGGGAACTCCGCTCTTCGATCGAATTGCGGGATTAAATTCAAATCCGCCGGCTGAACAATTTATATATCGGCGAGGGGCTTTATTTAATCCACCGCCTGCATGTAAATACAAAACGCTGCCCGTGTCGGCAGATTTAAATTTGACTGACGTTTATATTGTGCGAGATTATCGACATTGTTTATTATCCGTACGGTTTACTGGGAGAAAGCCTAAATATAATATTTAACATTATAGAATTAAAATTAAAATGTATAATAATAGAAATAAACACAGTCGATAGATGTGATGAAGATGAAGAATCACAATCATTATTGTTATAATTAAATAATGTTAATACTAGCCTTGATAAGGATGCTTTCTGTCTCTATAAATAAACGTTTTTTATATAAAGATTAATTAATCAAATCCTACATCCTTTCAATAATTTAGTGATGGATGTAATTTAGATTACGACTAGCTATAAATTATAATGTTCAATCAGAAGTTGGATTGTAAATTATCTAAATGACAAACAGTGATTGATTGTCGTAGTGAACCGAGGGTCAAACGGTTAATTCATTCATTAATTTCCTGATTACAATCATTGATCTTAATCTGAATTTATACGCCGTTTAAATAAACGTAGAATAATTGATTGGTATTAATGAATTAATGTTTAAAAGAGTGGAAAGTTTTGTTTTTGTTTTAGTGTGTATGTTTATATTTAAATATATTTATTAATTATACAGTGTTTAATGAAATTTGATTAAAAAGTTAAATTGTGTTCCCGGCGCATCCACCAGAATCGCCACCGCCAGGCGAATCTATCGATCCGGCCTCGATGCGCCGCAAAATACCGAAGTAAATCACCTGTCCTGTGCCGTAAATTAATTAGTTTTTATCACCATCGCCAGTCCGCGAAAACAAAGACCCGCCCCTCGCAACGGATTATCGGCCCCGTTTCCTTTTTCGCGTCCGCTTTCGATGTAAATGAATACGAATTATAGCGAAATCTTTGCGGAAGTTTCTAGACCACCAACATAACTCATCCCCTATCTACCACAATTTTTTTGTTTAGTTTTTTACTTGAAATTCATTGTGGAAATTATAAATTAATAAACTAAAAGTACATTTACTCTTATTAGTTGGTACTATTCAGGGTTAAACTTCTATTAAATTAAATTACTCACATATGAATACGCGGAAATCCTTTCATCAACAAGTATTTAATAATAGTTCCATAAATTCCTATCACAGCTTTCAAATAATGTTGTAAATTCCGTGCTAACGCCATCGGGGCCCTTATTGCAGCCCATAAATGTCACGCTTTAAACGACAAATATGCAGCGGACAATATCCCATAGTTTTCCAGTAGGCGCGCGTAATTTCGGCCGCACAAAGAAATATCAGAAGTTGAAATTGCGACAGGAATCTGAAAGACAGCTCTGAATAAACTAGAAATTCTTAGTGTGAAAACAAGTTTTAAACATAAGGATCGATTTAGATTAATTATTAAATTATATTAATTTATAACGCTGATGCACGTTATATTCATAAGGCGCGGATTTCGCCAAAGTGAAGCTTACACGGCCCGAATTAGCATAACGTGATGAATAATATAAAGCCGAAATGGGGGGGCAATTACTGGAGCGCGAAATTACGGCTGTGTGTATGCTAAGTTCGCGTGTAAATTTATGCAATTAAATATTTGTAGATTATCCCAAAATGTGGTTTTGTGCGTCGTGTTTCCCAGAAACGTATAGACCGGATGAATTATACTAAACGTGAAAATGATTAACTAAAATAACTCGAAAATTGTACAGCATGACAAGACAAATTTGAAAGATTACAGAAGAGCAAGGTATAGAAAAAATGAAAACATGAGAAAAATCTACCAGCCTTAAAAAGAAAGATTTACCGAAAATCATAAATCAGTTTCTTTCGTAACTATTGATGATGCCTTAAAAAGCGAAACTACTTGAGTAAATGAAGAAAAATTGTGAAAGATATAAAGCGTAATTTAATTTAAACCTTCATCAGTCTTAGTTCAAAATGTTTCACCAAATGATAAGTGAGGAAGTCATTCAAGAAATCAACTAATGTTTAGAGCCTATTTCATGGGTTGTTGTCAACCAGGAGTTGTTACAAAAGAATACATCCATAAGATTCTAAATTAAACCAATTTAAGACAGTTTTGCAATTTGGAAGGGATTTACTCAAATACTCCAAAAAATTTTAAAAATCTATAATCACTACAACTCTAAAATAAAAATATCTCTGGCAGTAAATTCGGAGTAGGGCCTTACAAAAAATGTATAAATCAAGAACAACTGTGTTGAAATAATTAAAGAAATATTCTATGACGTCGACGAAAATTCTTGCAGGTTAAAAAAATATTGCTGAAAGAATTTGATAAAATGATAAAAAGGAAAATGTTGCAAAATTTTAGAATTCTAGAAGATGTTTATTGTTTATTGTGGGAGAACTTCTTAATAAGAAAAATTCATAGAAAATTTTAAAAGTAAGAAGGAAAAACGTTTTCAAACTATCGAAGAAAACTGTATTGAAAATTTATATTTCCCGAATTTCTAAAGACTTGGAAAGTTTTCAAAACTCAGGCAGAAAATACTTTTAATTTGAAGGAAAACCTTTGAAAGAGTTCTTTTTTACTGCCTTTAAATCATCTGTTATTGCTTGTCTAGTTTTTGTTGAGTTATTATAATTTCTATTAATGTATTAATTGTATCATTTATCATTTGTAATTGTATTTTAATTGTTAATTTAAGTTTTAATAGTAATTTTACTCTGTAATTGGCCTTTTGGTTAAGAATCGATAAATATATCGAAAATTTAAGAAATCTGACAGAAAAATTCTATGTCCCAATTGAGAAAACTATTCTTTAAATAATCTGAAAGGTTAAAGAAAGAAATGCTGGAAAATTTTAAGTGTCGAAAGAAATTTGCGCCATTTGGAATAGACATTCCTGAAAACGTAGAAACTTTTGTTTTGAAAATATTAGAAATCTGAATGAAATTACAAATTTTTTATTTAAAAAAAAGAACTTTCTGGAAAAATCTAAATTACTAGCACAAATTTTTGATATTTTAGAAATCTGAGAGAAAATGTTTTCACAACTATAAAGGCAAAATATTTAGAATATTCAGATTCCTCCAATTTCTAAGGATTTAGAAGTTTGGAAGAAAAATTGCTTGAAGGTTTTAGAACTCTAGAAGAAATTTGTAGTAGAATCTTGTAAAAAATATCTAAAAAAAATTCTTGATAAAAATTCTCGCAATGAAGAAAAATTTTCCTGAAAGAGTCCGATAAGATAAAGAAAGAAATTTGGGGAAATTTTATATGCCTTGAAGAAAAATTATTGAAAATTTACAGAATTTTAGGAATAAACTCGCGCAATTGGAAAGAAAAATTTCTGAAAATCGTAGAAACGTTGAAAAATTGAAAATTCTTCAAATTTGTACTTTTTATCTGATTGGGCTAATAAAAAAATATATGTGTACCGTAAGAAATGCTAAGAAATTCTAAAGATTTTTAAAAATAAACTGCTCGAAAAATTTTTAACTCTGAAAGAGATTTCCTGCAATTTGGATGATTCTAGGAGTCTGGAAAAAAATTGATACGAAATTTTAAAAATCTAAAAGAAGAATTTTCAACAACTCTAAAAGAAAAGTAACAGAAAAATTCCGATTTTTCGAATTTCTAAGGACTCACTAAATGTTTTTAGAACTCTGTCAAAATATTTGGAGGAGGGCTTTTAGAAAAAAAAAATATATAAATCAAAAATTGTGCAGTTAATATTTCCAATTTGAAGTGGAACTTCAAAATAAATTCGTGATATCTAGATATTGATATTATTATTATTATTATAACCAAAAAATGGTTACAAATTTGTAAGAAAAATTATAGAAATTTTCTGAAACTCTGGAAAAGCTAATTTGAAAGAAAACACTCTGAAAAAGATTGGATTCAATAATTTATTATGTAAACAACCTTAATTTACTATTTTAAAAGTTAATACTTTTCAAGCTTAAACTCTTAATAAAACAAATGCTTACTAGATTTGTTCAGATTCGTGCACTTGTTGTATTTCGTGTTTTTATTTTCAGTTTTCTGACATTTGGCAATTCAAAGGAGTGAAAATAATTTGTCAAATTCGAAACGTATATAAAACCAGTTCAATAATCTAAACAAACCTGCGAATTCTGCAATTTCTATGACCTTCAATAGCTGTCAAATGACCTCGAATAATCACTGAATGACCTTAAATGATTTTTGAAAAGTCTTACATAACCTATATGCCTTGATTGACCTTGAATGGTCATTAGATGACCTCGAATGTTTATTAAATTTCATTTCATAATTCCACAGACCCTGATTAATTATTGAATGACCATGAACGATCTTGAATGGCCTTGGATGATCTGGAATGACCCTAAAATACACTGATGATTATTTAATGTCCTTGGTATAGGTCAAATAAATAATAAAATTTAATGACGACCTTGAGTAATCGTCAATTGACTTAGCTGACCTTGAGTAATTATAAGACAATATCAAATGACCTTAAGCGTTGGTCACCTTAACCCTTCTTTGCATGATTTTTTCTATTTTTTTTAAATAAATCACGGTGATGTAATTAATGCTCTAGATTAAAGGAAAAATATTTTAAAAAATCCTAGTGTAAATAAAAATATGTATTATGTAAAAAACAATATGATGGAAATTTACATCATCATGCATTGTCACATATTTAGCTCAGTACTAAATAAATAAAAAAATATAGTTTACTCAATCTTCTTTATTCTTTATGATAATTTAAAAACCAACTATTATTCTTACTGTTTAAAAAAATGCCCTATTTTGGTAGAACACATCTGTTCATCCACAGAAAGTCTTTGATTCATTGGCACTGTGGCAAACCTCTCATTGAGATTCTTGATAACAGGGCGGATTGTATAAAGCCTGTCATGTTCTGGATGACCTATAGGTTTGTGAAGATCATTGTTATTAAAATGTATTGATAACTTTATTTTCTCAAACTTGTTCAGTGGCATTGTTGAAGAAATGGGCTCATATCCAAACTTTGGCGACCAGTATGATCTTGTGCTAGGAAATTTGATTACTGACATGTATAATAATATACCAAAGAACGTATACAAATCATATTCTGTAAATGTTATAGATGAACTGGGATTACTCTGTATTATATATAAATTTGTCTCCTCTACTGATGTTTTCATAAAATCTTCAGTGATAAAATGGTTAAAACATTGATATGCAGTTTCTAGGTGTGATAGACCACCTGAAGCAGTATAACTCCCCAAGAAAGTAATTTTATCTGTGTCATACATCAGATTCCTTTTTTTCCAAATCATGCTTCTTTTGTCAAATGGAAAACAGGATGAAGACTGCAAATTGGATGAAGTTGATGGGTTGTTGTACGCAATAGTCGCTTAAAAAGTTGCCAGAAACAACAAATTTACAGTACAAGGGTTTTGAGTACCTTTTTTTGTTGACTAAATATTATGATTGAAATTTCCATCATCATGCAAAGAAGGGTTAAATGTCATCACATAACCATACATGATAATCGTACAATCTAAAATTATTATCAGTCCGTCTTAAATAATGTTTAATATTCGTTGTATACTTTTAATGAACCGCTGGATGACCTTACAAAATTAAAGATGATAAATAACATTAAAGAATTATTGTTAATAAATCTTCAATGATTATAACTAATCATATATAATTATTTTAAATTATCAAATTATCTTTATTAATAAATGGCTGACCTCAAACGACCGCTGGATGACCTTAAACAAACATAAAGAATTTCTTACAACTAAATGACAATTTGTTTGGTTTTGTTTGGATCTATTTAAAAAAAAAGTACAAAAATACATACATAGATATAATTAATCACTTCGAAATTTGGGGCATAGATCACAAAGGCGGTGCTAATAGTTTCTCGTGTTCTTCCAGTACAATTGTTAGCTGCTGATGATGTTTATAAGGTCACTAAGGTAATATTTTTGCCATTTTTTTGCACATTTAGGTCTATTATTTTATCTGCTTGGGTCAGTGTGACATTTCAATTAATTATTATCGGATTCATTCGGAATAAAACAAATAACTTTTTTTTGGTATCATGTCATTAACAACACTTGTTACTAAAGTTTCGATGGTAAATTTATTATCGGATTAAATAAATAATAATAAATTCTCGTAAAATTTACCGTTGTTGTAGAGTGTTAAAGGTTATTTAATGTTATCCAACAAATACATAAGGTCATTTAAAATAATATAATTACGATTCAAGGCCACACATTCCTCATTCAAGATTACTTGAGGTCATAAAAGGTATTTGTTAATATTTAACAATAATTCAAGGTCATCTAACAGTTTTCCCAGGTCGATGATGTTTATTTAAGACCATTAAATAATATAATTATGATTCAAGGTCACACATTCCTCATAAACACAATTCGCATATATTTCTCAATTTGTAATAAATGAAAAGTAATTAGAAATTTTATCATTTTATATTTATTTAAAAAATTCAATATGTTTTAACCGTAAGTAATGAGTGTGGTTAAAACATAGTGATTTTTTCAATTCAGTGTAATTATGGATTACGTAGTAATGGTCGCGACCGTTCTCTTCATTGATTTGTCATTTTATTCAAAAACTATAACAACTGTACTCTGTAATTCAATCAAATGATCTTGAATGATGATTGAATAACCTTAGGTCATTCTTGAATGCCCCTAAATAACTATTGATGACATTTGACGAACTTCGATAATAGTTTAATAACCTTGGATGACCTTGAGAAATTGTAAGATGTTATCAAATGACCTTGAATGCTGGTTGGATGACCTTAGATACCATCAAATAACCATACGTGATAAAAGTATGATAATTTAAGATCAACCATCTCTTTTAAATAATTTCAAGTATTTGTTTGATAATTTCAATTGACCTTGAAGGATTATAAGATGACCTTATTAACCTTCAATAACTTTACCTAACCATATGATTCCTTCATCCTCAGCAACGTCGTGGCGAAGAAATTAGCGGCTTCCCAGCTGTCTTAGGATACCACATCCCTCCAGCCATATTTTCTGTCCTTAGGGTGTGTATCGCTGCCTCGGGTTCGACCTCCTTAGAGAACTGAAATTGAGAATCGTCCGCATTGCTTATTTTATGGAGAAAGGCCTGGAATTCTCCGTGACATGGTTCCAGATCTTGGACCAGTTGTCTGATCCATACCCCTTTCGTCGACTCCTCCCACCGTTCCTGCTACTGAATTTTAATCTTCTGGCAGCACTTCGCTGCCTTCTTTGCGACTCCGTTGGCGACCGCGTTGTCTACCTGTGTTCTCATTTCCAGAAACAGGTTCGGCACCGCTGTTGCTGCAGTGGACACTGTCCTGCACCCCCGATGGTACGTAAGGAGGTAGGTCTTAGCGGCTATGTATATCCCTCTTACTCAACAGAATCAGTAGATCTACGGCGAACCCCACTGTCTTCTGGAAGCGGTAGGCGGAAGACGCCGTCCTAAGCCACGATCTAGAGAACAGAACCCCTCGTGTCAATGTTTTATCCATCTGTAAACCTTCTAGTTTTGCACAGGTGAGGTACTGGTGCAGGTAGGGTAAGACCTTTTTTTTCCGGTGCCTTTAGGATGATGCTTCACGGGAGTGTATTAGTGCTTCAGTACCAGGTAGTGCTTCATCTCCTTGAGCGATCCTCAGTTTGTCCTGTCCATCGCCTTTCCGACCGCCAGTATTACGCTCGTCGTGAATCTGCCATGTCTCTCCCTAGAGTTACTGGTTTTTTTTACGCCTAGGAGTCGCTAAAGCACTTTCCCATCGCCATCAAACAGGCTTACGTAACGCTAAGCTCCATTTGGTTTGTTTCCTCTTCTTGGGAAAGAGCACCAGCCTGGCTCACTTGTACCTCTTTGGAAAGACATCCTCAATAAGACAACCATTCAGCACGTCGAGGAGTTGTTGAGGGTCGTCGCTTACCTCCACTTTGATGCCTTCGTTAGGGATTTCTCCAGTGCCGCTCCCAACTTCTTCGCGACTATTCTGTAGAGTTTGCCTCAACCACTTTAATAGATCTTAAATGACTATTAGATGGTTGTTAGGTGATTTAAAAAAGCAAAAATAATCGTTGAATAATCTTGATCTGAATTAGTTTCTGACTGAATAATCGATGACCTTGAAAAACTATTATATTATAATCATTTTGTAGTCTAGATATTTTATTGTAACTATTTTAAGATTAAGAAAAATATCCAATAAAAATCTATTCAATTCTTCCGATCACGTTTCATCTCCTGCATTCCACCTCTTGAACGCAAATAAAATATAAAAATTATATATTCTGTCGAGAGAGCGGAAAAGTGGGCTGAAAAGCCGCCAATTCAATTAACGGTAATCACGTTATTTTACGCCGGAATTTATTTTTTTTTTTTTTTGCCGTCGCAAATTGAAGCGTTCTCGTGATTTATGACGGAAATATAATCGCCCCAGTTTTACACATAGTGGGCGTGGATATTTCGGGTTTATTAAGGTTGTGCTCGCTGTTGGAAGTTACACGTGAAAAGCCCCCCGGCTTTATACACCGATGCCATTGAGGCTTTAACATTTTGAATAAAACATCACGATGGAAAATTAATTAATCAACATTATTCACATACAGTGGATACTTTAGATAAGTTATTTATGCTTTAAAAAAGAATGAATTGTATAATTCATTTGAGTATTTATTTATAATACTGAAACAACACAGTTGAGAGGGTTTTTATATTTATTGTTGAACACTGCAATACTACACAGTGGCTTCATCGGGAAGATGTATAATGTATTTATCTTCATGATGAAGCCACTGTGTGGTGAAATATGTCGCAGTGTTTAACAATAAATGTGAAACTTTTTCCTTAAAAGGAAGTTTATTTTTTTAGCTTCTTACGTAAACGTAATGAATCCTAAGGGTGTATGGTTCTTGTGAATTTAGTCGTTATGTATAGTTACCTGGTTAAATTTCTTAAGACCGCACTGATCCCAAAAGTGTTAGACACGCGAGCGTCAATTGATTACCCTCCACAAATCCCTTATGCCGTGCGTGTGAAAGGCTTAAAAGGGAAGACGGCGAAGCGCCCTAATAACTCCTCCATCTGATAGACTACCACTCACCAACCGCCGCCCATAAATCATCCCTTCCCCCCATCGCCAAAGTGGCGGCCTGTTGTCATCCAGGTAGCTCTAAGCTTGAGCTCGGGGGTCGTAGTAACCGGAGTCCCCCCCCCCGTGGGGAGGGGGCACGTAAACTGACTATCTGTCCCGCTTCAGGAACTTATACACTTCAGATAACGTCGTTAGACGTATAATGGAGAAGAATGCCTGGCGAGGCGATATTGATAGAACGCCAAATTGAATTTTCCCGAGCGTCACGGTGCTGATGAAAACAGTAATTATAATTAATACGAAGACAATCTGAATATATTTCACAATTTGCGCAATACAACGGTAAATTCGAATGTATTGAATCTTCACTCTAATTTAAAATCGAATCGATCACAAGAATTCCGGCGCCAAAATACTAACCGACTGCGCCGACTTCAATAAACCAAGATCTCTTCCGACTCGGAAACGCGCGCGTTAATTCAATTCGTTCGCCCTTCGAGTTGTCCGGAACGAACCTAATTAAGGCATTAATTTGAGCGTAAAACTTTTAATTCAGTCGTAAGAACGTAAATAACGGAGGTAATACAGGAGTAGTTCTTTAATTTGTTAAAGGGTAATGCAAATTACAATAACAAATTTAATTAAGCTAATATTAATTTGACATGCACGTCATAGATAAATATTAACAATTATTTTTCAAATCCAATCCAGAGATCGAACCGTCAAACTCGCAGTACGTTAGGGTAATTTCCCTGGAGGCAATAATTGACCGCGCCGCGCTCCTCCACCAGCTCAACCCTCAAAAGCCGACAGGTGATTGATTTATTGGGCGTTCGACGCGAGCTTTCGGTTTTGTTCCCTGTTTTCTTTTTTCCCCATTCTAGACACGAATCGGTGCGGGACCGAAAGCTAGACACGCATTTCGTTCAGGTCTACACCGATACTATTTTTTTTTTGTCAACGCTGGATTTATTTCTCGCCCTGTCCCGCGGTTAACTCCCTCTCCCCACACTTCCACTCTTCGAATTGCGTTTTATTCAACGCCGGCAATCAATCAGAGTCACGTACGCGTGAATCGTGTTGATAAGAATGGACGCCGTTTCTCAGGATTGATCGTCGCAGAGCGTTTGTTTTGCCCGAATTGAAATAAACAGCTTCAAGGTCAGAAGGAAAGTTTATATTTAGTTTCAATGTTTCTTGCAAATTACAACTATTAGTTTAAAACCTTCTAAAATGTGCTTTACATTCTAGAAAGTTTCGAACCAATATTTTGATAAAACCATAAAGGTGACCATCTAAGGTCAATCAAGACATATAGGTTATGTAAGGCTTTTCAAAAATCATTTAAGGTCGTTCAGTGATTATTCGAGGTCATTTGACAGCTATTGAAGGTCATACAAATTGCAGAATTCGCATGTTTGTTTAGATTATTGAACTGGTTGTATATTTGACATACGTTTCGAATTTGACAAATTATTTCCACTCCTTTGAATTGCCAAATGTCAGAAAACTGAAAATATAAACACGAAATACAACAAGTGCACGAATCTGAACAAATCTAGTAAGCATTTGTTTCATTAAGAGTTTAGCTTGAAAAGTATTAACTTTTAAAAATAGTAAAATTTGTTTACATAATAAATCATTCAATTCAACCTTTTTTTATGATGTTTTCTTTCAAATTAACTTTTCAGAAAATTTCTATAATTTTTCTTACAAATTTGTAATCATTTTTTCATTCTAGATATCACGAATTTATTTTGAAGTTCCACTTCAAATTGGAAATATTAACTACACAATTTTTGATTTATATATATTTTTTTTTTTGCAAAGCCCTCCTCCAAATTTTTTGACAGAGTTCTAAAGTCCTTAGAGATTCGAAACATCGGATTTTTCTTTTAGAGCTGTAGAAAAAAACTCTTCTTTTAGTTTTTTAAAATTTCCTATCGTTTTGTTTCTAGACTCCTAGAATTTTCCAAATTGCAAGAAATTTCTGTCAGAGTTAAACAATTCTCTACCAGTTTATTTTTTAAGATCTCTAGAATTTCTTAGAATTTCTTACATTACTATATTAAAATTCTGTAAAATTTCTCCAGAAATTTCGACATTAATTTAAACATCTAAAATTTTCCAGCATTTTTTTTTAAATTATAAGGAGTTTCTTCAAGGATCGTAGATTTTCTTGTCTTTTTCCAGACATCAAAAATTTTCAACTAATTTTTCCTGCATTCCTGGAATTTTCTTACAATTATTCCGCTAAAATTTCAATTCATCATTTTCCAGAACGGCACACATATATTTTTTTTAATAAACATGTATTAAAATCCTTTACTTTTTAAAACAAAACTGCAAGTCTTTTCTTCAAATTATAGGATTTTTTTTGCAGAGTTTTAGAAGGTTTAGATTGTATCGGATTTTCTTTTGTTACTTCCAAATGAATAAAACTTTCTTCCAGAGATTTCTTAACTTTGAAGTAATTTTTCTTGCAAATCTTAAAGCAATTTTTCGTCTAGATTTCTGAAAGCTAAGGTAACTTAGCTTCTTAGAACTTTACAGCATTTTTTGCTCGGTCTTATCAAAAAATTCTAACAATTTTACTAATGTAATTTTTTTCTATAATTATCAAAAAAAACTGCAAATCTTCTCTTCAAATTGTAGGAATTTTTTTGCGGAGTTTTAAAATGTTTAGAAAATTGTATCGGATTTTCTTTTGTTGCTCAAAATGATTAAAAATAATGTTTGGGAGTTTGAGAAACTTTAAGTAATTTTTTTGCAAATTTTAAAACAATTTTTCTTCTAAATTTCTGAAAGCTAAGGTAACTTAGCTTCTGAGAACTTTACAGCATTTTTTGCTTGGTCTTTTCAAAATATTCTATCAATTTATCTCATGTAAATTTTTCTTATAATTATCCAAAAAAAAACTGCAAATCTTCTCTTCAAATTGTAGGAATTTTTTTACAGAGTTTTAAAATGTATCGGATTTTTCTATTTGTTGCTTCAAAGTTTGAGGAACGTTAAATAATTTTCCTTGAAGTTCTAGATTCTTAAAACTTTACAACATATTTTTGCTTAGTCTTATCAAAATAATCTATCAAATTTTCTTGCGCATGTTTGCGCATTTCTGGAATTTTCCAGAAATTTTAGTCTTAAATTATAAATATTTTCCTTAAGGGTCCTAAAGTTTGCTAACAATTATTCTTTCACGTTTCTTCTTTTGGATTTATAATTGTTTTGTTGCTTCAAAGTTTGAGAAACATTAAGTAATTTTCCTTGCAGATTTGAAAGCAATTTTTCTTCTAAATTTTTGAATAGTAAGGTAACTTAGCTTCTAAAAACTTTACATCATTTTTTTGCTTGGTCTTATGAAAATATTCTATCAATTTTTCTTTTCCATGTTTAAAAATTGTGAGTATATCTTTATAATAATAATAATAACAGAGTTTCAGAAACTTTGAAGTAATTTTTCATGCAAATTTGAAAGCAATTTTTCTTCTAGATTTCTGAAAGTTAAGTTAATTTAGCTTCTTAGAACTTTACAGCATTTTTTTGCTTGGTCTTATCAAAATATTCTATCAATTTATCTCATGTAAATTGTTCCTATAATTATCAAAAATAACTGCAAATCTTTTCTTTAAATTGTAGGATTTTTGTGCAGAGTTTTAGAATTTAATTGAAGATGTATAGGATTTTCTTTTAGTACTTCCAAATTAATAAAATTTTCTTCCAGAGATTTGTAAACTTTGAAGTAATTTTCCTTGCAAATTTTAAAGCAATTTTTCTTCTAAATTTCTGAAAATTAAGATAACTTAACTTCTTAGAACTTTACAACATTTTTGCTCGGTCTTATCAAAATATTCTATCAATTTATCTCATGTAAATTTTTCCTATAACTATTCAAAAAAAAAACTGCAAATCTCTTCAAATTGTAGGATTTTTTTTTGCAGAGTTTTAGAAGGTTTAGAAAATTGTATAGGATTTTCTTTTGTTGCTTTAAATTGTTTTTTTTTGCAGAGTTTTAGAAGGTTTAGAAAATTGTATCGGATTTTCTTTTGTTGCTTCAAAATTAATAAAATTTTCTTCTAGAGTTTCAGAAGTTTAAAGTAATTTTCCCTACAAATTTGAAAGGAATTTTTCTTCTAGATTTCTGAATGGTAAGGTAACTTAGCTTCTAAAAACTTTACATCATGTTTTTGCTTGGTCTTATGAAAATATTCTATCAATTTTTCTTGTCCATGTTTAAAAATTGTAAGTATATCTTTATAATAATAATAATAACAGAGTTTCAGACACGTTAAGTAATTTTTCATGCAAATTTGAAAGCAATCTTTCTTCTAGATTTCTGAAAGTTAAGTTAATTTAGCTTCTTAGAACTTTGCAGCATTTTTTGCTTGGTCTTATCAAAATATTCTAACAATTTTGCTCATGTAAATTTGTCCTATAATTATCAAAAAAAAATGCAAATCTTCTCTTCAAATTGTAGGATTTTTTTGCAGAGTTTTAGAATTTAATAGAAGATGTATAGAATTTTCTTTCAGTACTTCCAAATCAATATAATTTTCTTGCAGAAATTTTCAAACTTTGAAGTAATTTTTCTTGCAAATTTTAAAGCAATTTTTCTTCTAAATTTCTGAAAGTTACGATAACTTAGCTTCTTTGAACTTTACAGCATTTTTTGCTCGGTCTTATCAAAATATTCTATCAATTTATCTCATGTAAATTTTTCCTATAACTATCCAAAAAAAACTGCAAATCTCTTCAAATTGTAGGATTTTTTTTTGCAGAGTTTTAGAAGGATTAGAAAATTGTATCGGATTTTCTTTTGTTGCTTCAAAATTAATAAAATATCTTCTACAGTTTCAGAAGTTTAAAGTTATTTTCCTTACAAATTTGAAAGCAATTTTTCTTCTAGATTTCTGAATGGTAAGATAACTTAGCTTCTAAAAACTTTACATCATTTTTTTTCTTGGTCTTATGGAAATATTCTATCAATTTTTCTTTTACATGTTTAAAAATTGTAAGTATATCTTTATAATAATAACAGAGTTTCAGAAACTTTGAAGTAATTTTTCATGCAAATTTGAAAGCAATCTTTCTTCTAGATTTCTGAAAGTTAAGTTAATTTAGCTTCTTAGAACTTTGCAGCATTTTTTTTGCTTGGTCTTATCAAAATATTCTAACAATTTATCTCGTGTAAATTTTGCCTATAATTATCAAAAAAAAACTGCAAATCTTCTCTTCAAATTGTAGGATTTTTTTGCAGAGTTTTAGAATTTAATAGAAGATGTATAGGATTTTCTTTTAGTCTTTTTCTTCCAGAGATTTCTTAACTTTGAAGTAAGTTTTCTTGCAAATTTTAAAGCAATTTTCCTTTGTTGCTTCAAAATTATTAAAATATTCTTTGAGAGTTTGAGAAACTTTAAGTATTTTTTTTTGCTAATTTTAAAACAATTTTTCTTCTAGATTTCTTAAAGTTAAAGTAACTTAGCTTCTTTGAAATTTACAGAATTTTGAGTATATCTTTATAATAATAATAACAGAGTTTCAGAAACGTTAAGTAATTTTTCATGCAAATTTTAAAGCAATTTTTCTTCTGGATTTATGAAAACCAAGGTAATTTAGCTTCTAAAAACTTTACATCATTTTTTGCTTCGTCTTATGGAAATATTCTATCAATTTTTCTTGTCTATGTTTAGAAATTTTGAGTATATCTTTATAATAATAATAATAATAATAATAAAAGAGTTCCAAAAACCCTAATTAATTTTTCTTGCAAATTTGAAAGTCTTTTCTTCTAGATTTCTGAAAGTTAAGGCAACTTAGCTCCTTAAAACTTTACATCATTTTTTGTTTGGTCTTATCAAAATATTCTATCAAATTTTCCTGCCCATGTTTAGAAATTTTTAGTATTTTGTTCATATTCTATATTATCGAATTTTCCAGAAATTTTCTCTTAAATTATTAATATTTTCCTCAAGGGTCCTAAAATTTGCCAACAATTATTCTTGCACGTTTTTTACCCTCTGGATTTATAATTATTTTCAAACTGCAGGACTTTTCTTCCTTGCAGATCTTACAAATCATGTCAAAACTTTTAGCATAGCTGCAAAAAAAAAATTTGGACTAAAATTAAAAAGAATTTTGTTTTAATATTCTAATATATTAATAGCTTTCGATTTTCAAAACTTTTATAGAACAACTTATAATTATGAAAAATTTTTGAATTTGTAGAATATTATAAATTTAAAAAGAACAACAAAACTTAAAAAAAGACAGGAGTTCAAATTGCAGGAATGTTCTTGTACAGTTTTACAATTTTTAGAAAATTGCATCATCGTATTTTTCACTGCTTCCAAATTAATAAAGTTTTCTTCTAGAGTTTCAGAAGTTTAAAGTAATTTTCCTTACAAATTTGAAAGCAATTTTTCTCCTAGATTTCTGAATGGTAAGGTAACTTAGCTTCTAAAAACTTTACATCATTTTTTTTCTTGGTCTTATGGAAATATTCTATCAATTTTTCTTTTACATGTTTAAAAATTGTGAGTATATCTTTATAATAATAATAATAACAGACTTTCAGAAACGTTAAGTAATTTTTCATGCAAATTTGAAAGCAATTTTTCTTCTAGATTTCTGAAAGTTAAGTTAATTTAGCTTCTTAGAACTTTGCAGCATTTTTTTGCTTGGTCTTATCAAAATATTCTAACAATTTATCTCATGTAAATTTTTCCTATAATTATCCAAAAAAAAAACTGCAAATCTTCTCTTCAAATTGTAGGATTTTTTTGCAGAGTTTTAGAATTTAATAGAAGATATATAGGATTTTCTTTTAGTACTTCCAAATTAATAAAATTTTCTTCCACAGATTTCTAAACTTTGAAGTAATTTTTCTTGCAAATTTTAAAGAAATTTTTCTTTTAAATTTCTAAAAGCTAAGGTAACTTAGCTTCTTTGAACTTTACAGCATTTTTTGCTCGGTCTTATCAAAATATTGTACCAATTTATCTCATGTAATTTTTTGCTATAACTATGAAAACAAAACTGCAAATCTTTTCTTCAAATTGTAGCATTTTTTTTGCAGAGTTTTAGAATGTTTAGAAAATTGTATTGGATTTTCTTTTATTGCTTAAAAATTAATAAAATGTTTTTCCAGAGTTTGAGAAACGTTAAGTAATATTCCTTGTAGATTTGAAAGCAATTTTTCTTCTGGATTTATGAAAACCAAGGTAACTTAACTTCTTCTAGCTTTTTTGCAGAGTTTTAGAATGTTTAATATGTATCTGATTTTCTTTTGTTGCTTCAAAATTAATAAAATTTTATTCCAGAGTTTAAGAAACTTTAAGTAATTTTATTGCAAATTTTAAAACAATTTTTCTTCTAAATTTCTGAAAGCTAAGGTAACTTAGCTTCTTAGAACTTTCTTTTCTTTCTTTCTTTTCAAAATATTCTATCAATTTATCTCATATAAATTTTTCCTATAACTATCCAAAAAATAACTGCAAATCTTCTCTTCAAATTGTAGGATTTTTTTTTGCAGAGTTTTAGAATTTAATAGAAGATATATAGAATTTTCTTTTAGTACTTCCAAATTAATAAAATTTTCTTCCAGAGATTCCTAAACTTTGAAGTAATTTTCCTTGCAAATTTTAAAGCAATTTTTCTTCTAAATTTCTGAAAGTTACGATAACTTAGCTTCTTTGAACTTTACAGCATTTTTTTGCTCGGTGTTATCAAAATATTCTATCAATTTATCTCATGTAAATTTTTCCTATAATTATCAAAAAAAAAACTGCAAATCTTCTCTTCAAATTGTAGGATTTGTTTGCAAAGTTTTAGAATTTAATAGGATTTTCTTTTAGTACTTCCAAATTAATATAATTTTCTTCCAGAGATTTCTAAACTTTGAAGTAATTTTTCTTGCAAATTTCAAAGCAATTTTTCTTCTAAATTCCTGAAGGCTAAGGTAACTTAGTTTCTTTGAACTTTACAGCTTTTTTGTTCGGTCTTATCAATTTTTCTATCAATTTATCTCATTTAAATTTTTCCTATAACTATCCAAAAAAAAACTGCAAATCTCTTCAAATTGTAGGATTTTTTTTGCAGAGTTTTGGAAGGTTTAGAAATTTGTATCGAATTTTCTTTTATTGTTTCAAAATTAATAAAATTTTCTTCTAGAGTTTCAGAAGTTTAAAGTAATTTTCCTTACAAATTTGAAAGGAATTTTTCTTCTAGATTTCTGAATGGTAAGGTAACTTAGCTTCTAAAAACTTTACATCATGTTTTTGCTTGGTCTTATGGAAATATTCTATCAATTTTTCTTGTCCATGTTTAAAAATTGTGAGTATATCTTTATAATAATAATAATAACAGAGTTTCAGACACGTTAAGTAATTTTTCATGCAAATTTGAAAGCAATCTTTCTTCTAGATTTCTGAAAGTTAAGTTAATTTAGCTTCTTAGAACTTTGCAGCATTTTTTGCTTGGTCTTATCAAAATATTCTAACAATTTATCTCATGTAATTTTTTCCTATAATTATCAACAAAAAAAAACTGCAAATCTTCTCTTCAAATTGTAGGATTTTTTTGCAGAGTTTTAGAATTTAATAGAAGATGTATAGGATTATCTTTTAGTACTTCTAAATTAATATAATTTTCTTCCAGAGATTTATAAACTTTGAAGTAATTTTTCTTGCTAATTTTAAAACAATTTTTCTTCTAGATTTCTGAAAATGAAGATAACTTAGCTTCTTAGAACTTTGCAGTATTTTTTGCTTGGTTTTATCAAAATATTCTATCAATATTTCTTGTCCATGTTTAGAAATTTTGAGTATATCTTTATCTTTATCTTATCGGAATTTTCTAGAAATTTTTCTCTTAAATTATTAATATTTTCCTAGTGTCCTAAAATTTGCCAACAATTATTCTTGCACGTTATTTTCCTCTGGATTTATAATTATTTTCAAACTGCAGGATTTTTTTTTCTTGCAGATCTTACAAATCATGTCGAAACTTTTAGCATAGCTGCAATACAAATTTTGGACTAAAATTAACAAAAGTTTGGTTTTAATATTATAGTATTTTAGTAGCTTTGAAAATCAAAACTTTTATATAACATCTTATAATTATGAAAGATTTTTGAATTTGTAGAAAATTAAAAATTTAAAAAGAACAACAAAACTTAAAACTGACAGGAGTTCAAATTGCACCAATGTTTTTGTGGAGTTTTATAGTTTGTAGAATATTGTATCGGATTTTTTTTATTGCTTTAAAATTATTAAAAAATTTCTTCGAGAGGTTCAGAAATGTTAATTAATTTTTTCATGCAAATTTTAAAGCAATTTTTCTTCTAGATTTCTGTATAATAAAATTGACTTACTTTCTAATTATCTTGTTACAATTAGTTCTCTTCTTTTGACGAAAAAAAAAATCACACAGTAAGCATTGATGTGATTGTCAGGGACACTTTTAATTAATTATTTCGGAAGGCGCCCGGAGATTTGCTAGTCCCTGATGAAGTTTGATCATTATCCGCTTCGAAAGGAAAACGTATCGTGCCTTCTTCCGTATCCTCGGCGATAGATCGAATCAGAAAGTTAACAATAGGATGGATCCCCTAGGGGTGGTGGCGGACGCGCGGCGACGTGACAAAATGGAAAATTAAATTTTCCGCATTACCAAGTTGCAGCATTATTATTACACGCGCACGATCTGCACTAATCTGTTCGTGCTTCGGATCTGCTGAATACACGTACTCGTCTGCGATAATTAATTGATTATAATGTATTGTGTTCATAATTGAATACATGGATTGGCCAGTCAAAGAGTTTAATTGTAATAGAGCTGATCATTTTTAATTAAGATTATGTTTTGTAATTAGTGTATATCTCATACTCTCCTGTGGTTTCAAAGAAATAGCACCTTTTTCCGAATGGAGTGTCTTAAGTCTTCTTGAGATAAGTCAAGGCCATGGTATGTCCACACTATCGCGTTTAGTTTAAATGTATGATCATACTTTAAAGTTGACTGGTTAATATTTTTAGCCACATTTTGTGTCATGTTTAGATTAAGGACGTCTGTTCTTATACACATTTTTTGCATATATACTGTGAAAAAACATCCTAAATTGATATAGATTTGAAGTTCTATCGTGAAATTCTTGGCACTAACTTCTTCTTCATCATATGAACTCATAGAGTTCACGTAGCTAACGTTTGAATCTTAGAAACTGGGGTGTCAGTCTGAAAGAACATTTTCAAATTGTTAATTGTGTTTTAATTTTTTTTTCCCCAGTATTACATCAGGCTTCATTTATTATCTATCAGCTATAAGCTGTATCATCTATCAACAAGTGTAAATTATAAGTTGCTATCTAACATCGATTTTTGTTTTTGGGTTTTCGTAAAGAGTATAATCAATATAAATAGCACTGTTGAATCTTTTCCTCGCACTTTATAAAGTTTTTTCATTTTTCATCTGTCATTAAGTTGTCATCTTCAATACATTTGTCATTAGTTATCTGTCAATACAATTGCAGGTAGTAAACTGTTAACCTGTCACCTGTTTAAATTAATTAATTAAATCATTTGTTACTTGTTTAACTATCATTTACAATCTATAATCTGTCATCTATCACCTGTTACTTGTGATCTGCCAGCTGTCATGTATCTTACGTCATGTATGATCTGCCATCTGCATTTTAAGATTTGTAATCTCAGTTGTGCGCTATCAAACTCTCGAAACGATCTATGGATTAACTATCTCAGTGAAAGAAGTTTTACCAGAACCACACCGGTCTTCCTATAATCTGTCATCTGTCAGTTTTGATCTGATATTCGTCATGTGTTATCAGTCATTGGTCATTTACAATAAATTCATCACATATGGTATAATTGTTGATCTTTTATTTATCATCTGTCATTATATGTACAGTCTTTTCGATTTTTATCTTTGATTTGATATTTAATATTCGTAATTGTTTACCATTTGACAGGACTATTAACTATCATCTTATGTTTCAAATAAATATTGATTAATTTGAAACTTTAGAATCCATAGTTTATTATTACTTGTATCTATGACATTTCTCATGTTTCACCTGTAATCTGTTTTCTATATGTCACTTGTCATCTGCCATCTGTCACATATATCGGTAATTCGTAATTTATCAATTGTACACTGTCATCTGTCAGTTTAAATAAATATGGTTTAATTTTAGTTTCTGATATCTTTAGATTTTCTGAAGTAAAATAAAATATATTATTTATTTATTTCATTAGTAGGGATAGTGTCTATATTTCATCTGATATTTATCATCTGTTAACTGTAATGTGTAATATGACATTTGTAATTTGTCATCTGTCATGTTCTATTCGGTATTTGTCCATCATCTGTTATCTGCTATTAATGGGAAATAAAGTGATTTAAGTTGCTCTGTTATCTATCTAATGTCACCTGTCAGCTAATATCTGCCATTTGCCACTTATACAAATTGGAAAAAAGTCGCAAGTATAAAGTGTGTATTACTTGTTTATTTGTTGATGTCTTTAATCTGTTGTCTGTCATCTATTACCTATTACTCTGTTATCTCTTACTTGACTTATGTTACCAGACATGTGTTATGTGTCATCTGTCACCTGCCACCTTTAATCTGTCATCTGTGATCTGTCATCTGTCACCTGTCTGTAGTCATCTATTATTTATTATCTGTCATATGTTATCTGGTATTATAGAAAATTGATCTTAAAGTATTTTATATCTTTGAATCTTTGATATGTTTAATTTAACATTTGAAAATCATCATGTGACATCCTTATATACTATTTGATTGGTATAGTGCCATCTGTCTGAAAATAACAATTGCTCTGTTTAAGATTTTAAGATTCTAGAACACTTGAAGTGTTTTTAGTTGTCATCAATCATTTGTAATCTGTTATTTGTCATCTTCTATCTATCATCTAATATTTTCCATTTAGGATATGTGATCTGCCATCTCTTATGTATCATGTATGATCTGTCATCTGTCATTTATCATGTCTCATCTGTCTCTGCCATCTGTTATCACTCATTAGGCATCTGGCATGTGCCATATGTTATCTGACATCGGTCATCTATCATCTGTCATCTATTATCTATTATCTGTCACTTATTATGTGTTATGTGTTATCTGTTATGAGTTATCTGCCATCTTTCATCTGTCTATTGTTATCTGACATCTGTCACCTGCATCTGTGTTCTCCCATCTGTTATCGGTTACTAATGGAAAATGATAGTAAAGCGTTTCGTTAACTTTTTCTTCAAACTTCATCATATGACATTTCCTACAACTTGTGCAGTATCATTTGTTATTTAAAATAAATATTTCCCAATTTGCTTAACATACTTGAAATATTTTAGTTGAAAGTATAGAGGTTGTATCATTTGTTTATTTATCATTAGTTCTTAATTATTTGTAATCTAACATCTTTAATCGGTTGTCTGTCATCTAGCATGAGTCATAAGGTATTATGATGTCATTTGCCATTTGTCATCTATCACCTGTCATCTGTTATCTATTATTTATTATCTGTCACTTATCATCTATCATGTTTCACCTGACACCTCTCACCTGTCATCCATTATCTATTATCTTTTATGTGTCATCTGTCACCTATCACCTATTATTTGTTATGTATTATATGTCATCTGTCATCTATAACCTGCCATATGTCACCAGTCACCTGACATCTGCCATCTATTTCTGGTCATAAGACATTTCCTATGTCTTATTTGATTCGTATTGTGTTATCTGTCATTTAAAATGAATTAATTTAAGATTCTACGACACTTGGAGTGTTTCTTAGTTACAAGTGAGGGAGTGAATCATTTGTTTATTTATCATCTGTCATCAATCATTTGTAAACTATGTTATCAGCCGCCTATTAGCTTTAATTTGCCATTATCTGTCATTTGTCATCTTTTATCTGTCATCTATCATCTGTCATCTGTCAACTGTCAACTGTCATCTGTCAACTCATGTCATCTGCTATCTATCAGCTGCTATCTGTCTTATATAATGCATAGTTATCTATTAACCATCATCTGCCAGCTATGTTTTATCTAGATAAATATAATTTATTTTTAAGTTAATGTCTGTCTGTAATCTGTGATGAGTCATTTCTCATCTGTCATCTGTCTTTTGGACTCTTTATAATTGCAAGTATAGAGAGTGAATCATTTGTTTATTTACCATCTGTTATCTTTCATTTTTAATCTATATCATTAGTCACATGTTATCTTTAATCTGCCACCTGTCAACTATCATATTTCATCTGTTTGTTATTTGTTATCTGTCATCTGTCACTTGGAGTGTTTCTAGTTGCAAGTATAGAGGGTTTGCCGTATGTTCATTTATCATATAATATCAGTCATTTGTCATCTATGACAACCGTCAACTGTCACCTTTAATCTGTCACCTGTCACCTATCATTATTTTTACCTGTCTCTCATCTATCATCTGTCACTTGGATTGTTTATAGTTGCAAGTCTAGAGAGTAAAACGTTTGTTTATTTGTCACCTCCTGTTATCAATTATTTGTAATCTATTATACATCATCAGTCACCTGTCACCTTTAATTTGTAATTGTCATCTATCATTTGAACGGTTTCTAGTTACAAGTATAGAGGGTGTTGCATATGTTTATTTTTTAACTAGTCATTTCTAATCTATGGCATCAGTCACCTGTCAGGTGTCATCTATCATTTATCATCTGTCATCTGTCATCAATCACTTGGACTGTTTCTAGGTTAAGTATAGAGATCGAATCATTTGTTTATTTGCCATTTGTTAGCAATCGTTTGTAATCTATATCATCAATCATCTGTCATTTGTCATTTGTCTCTTGGAGTGTTTCTAGTTGCAAGTATCGGGGGTGTATCATTTTTTTATTTGTCATTAGTTATAAATTTATCTATCAGATGATAAAGGACAAATAAATAGATGAAAGATGACAAATGACAGATTAGAGGTAACATGTGATAGATGATATAGATTACAAATATCTATATCATCTATCACATCTATCTAATCTGTCATTTGTCATCTTTCATCTATCTATCTGTTCTCTGTCATCTTTCTCTTGGAGTGTTTCTAATTGCAAGTTTAGAGAGTGAAACAAATCTTAATTTGTCATCTTTCATCAATAATAATAATAATAATAATAATAAGTTTATTTCTCAACAGGTATTATGCCTAGTTACAGAGAAAAAAAATAATATAATCATTCGTAATCTATGTCATCAATCGCGCGTCACCTGTCATCTATCATCTGCCATAAGTCACCTGTCACTTATTATCTGTCATCTCTCATCTGTTATATGTTAGTAATATGTAATGATAAAGTTTTTCTTCATATTTGCATTTAGCCATTGTTTTTTTTTAAATTTATATGCTTATATTTATATTCGTTATTATTATTATTATATTTATTAATAATCTATTACCTGATCAATTGACATTTGTCATTTGTTATATGTTTGTTTGTCAGCTGCCATAATTTTGATTTGTTGTTTTTAATATAATTTTTTTAATTCATTTTTTATTAAAGGTTTTGGTCCAACATCTGACATCTGTCGCCGACCACTTGTCACATCTGACATCTGCAATTTGCCATCTATCTGTCAGTCATATGTCAAATATTTTTACTGATGATAGACATATTTTTTAATCTACATTTATTATATTTTGATGATTTTCTATAGTTTTTCAAATTTTAGTTTTAAAATATTTCCTGATTGTTAAATTTTTTATTCCAAGTTTAATATGTTTTCTTATATAATTATTATTTTCATCTATCATCTAACATCTTTCGTATGTCATTTATAATCTATTATCTGTTATTTTGTCATCTGTAATACATCATCTGTAATCTGTCACCTCTTATTTTTCATATGTCTTCTGTCATCTGTCATTTTTCATCTGCCATCAGTCATCTGTCATTTTTGATCGGTCATCTGCCATCAATCATCTGTCATCTGTCACTTATTATCTGTCAACTGAGTAATGGGAAATTAAGTTTTTTTTTTCATATTTTCGTTCATCAATTGTTTTTTATTTTATATCCTTGATCAGTTATTTATCATTTTAATGGATTATGTAACCTACCATCTGTTCATTTGATATTTGTCATCTGTCAACTGTTATCTGATCATCTGTCAGCTGTCAATAATATTTTATAAAATATTTTAATTTTAATTTTTGTTTCAAAATATTTTGTTTTAATTTTTTTTATATCAATTGTTCTTTCTAACATCTGTCCCCTGTCATTTGTCATCTGTTATCTGTAATCTGTATCTATTCTATCAGTCATATGCCAAATAATTTTACTGATGATAGAAAACTTTTCTAATCTACACTGAATTGGAAAATTCACTATGTTTTAACCTTAAATAATCTACATTATAATATTTTGATAATTTTGTTTTGTTTTATTTTTTATTTTTATATTTTATAACTATTATTTTAATCTATAGTTTCGCATCTTTTATGCGCCAAGTATTATTTGTCATTTAATATCTGACACCTTTCTATACCCTATGACATATTTGTCCTCAGTAATTGACATCTGTCATGTATTATGTGTTTCATCTAACATCCGTCATCTCTCGTATGTAATTTGTTATCTGTCATAGGTTATAGTAATTTATGACGTGTAATCTGCCGTTTGTCATCTGTCATCTGTAATCTGTAATCGTCTGTCTTCTTCTATCATATATCATATGTCATCGGTCATTTGTCATTTATCATCTATCATTTGTCATTTGTCATCTGTCATTTTCCATCTGTTATATTTCATATGTCATCTGTCATCTGCCATCTGTTATCTGTCATTTGTCTTCTTTTGTCATATATCATATGTCATCAGTCATTTGTCATTTATCATCTATCATTTGTCATTTGTCATCTGTCCAGCTGTTATCTGTCATATTTCATATGTCATCTGTCATCTGCCATCTGTTATCTGTCATCTGTCATCTGTCATCTGTCATCTGTCATCTGTCATCTGTCATCTGTCATCTGTCATCTGTCATCTGTCATCTGTCATCTGTCATCTGTCACCTGTCACCTGTCATCTATCATCTGTTATCTATTACCTGTCATCTGTCATCTGTCATCTGTCATCTGTCACCTGTCACCTGTCATCTATCATCTGTTATCTATTACCTGTCATCTGTCATCTGTTTAAGAAGATAATGTTCGTTTATAACCAAATAATTCGAAAATAGTGATTTAATGGAAGTTTCAGTGCATATTTAGGGTGGGTGGGTGTCACCTATCTCACCTTACAATTGATAAAACATCTCCAACTATTTTACTAATCGAATTTATACATAATAGAACAATATAATAATGATTGATTCGAATAATAAAAAGTACTCGTTTTTTTTCATTTTTTTAAACCCAAGTTTATATTCTGATTATTTTAATTAAATGATGGAATAGCGGAAATGAAATATAAATAGGAGTTAAGTAAACGTTATTTTATGCTTGAATACTTGTTGATGTTTTATTGATTGGAGGGTGGGTTTGAGGCCACCCACCCACCCTACATATACATTAAACAATTCAATTACAAACACCGTTTCGAATTAAAGAAACATAATGCAAAAACAGGTTTTATAATCTAAAATTTATTGCAAATGTAGGGTGGGTGGGTGTCACCTGTCCCACCCTCCAATTTCTTCAACATCAATCTAATCTTAATGTTTTATTTAATGACGTTTTGAAAGACTTTTCATTTAGAATTTTTCCTCTACACATAAATTTAGTAAGTATATCTCCTGTTAATGTTAAAGAGATTGGAGGGTGGGTTATGGTCCACACAACCTCCCTAAATATTTATTTCAATCTAAGTCAGAAACAGCCTTTGTATCAACAGCAGTCAATAAAATAGGTGACAGGTGGTAATAATATTGTAAAAAGAGAAAATGTTTTATTTGGAATTTTTATCACTTGTCATGTATTATTTGCTGTGTCCTTTATTTGTCATGTAAAATCTATCCTCTGGCATCTAATATCTATAATTGTCAATGTGTTATTTGTTATCTATCTTTTGCAATAACATATAATTTTTTAGTCAGTGAATTCAAAATTTTTCAATTTGTAAGAATTTAATTTTTCACTTTTTTTTTAAATTTTCTTGATATAATACTGACTTATTAACGGTCATAACGATTCTTTTCAAAATATTTATATTATATTTATGACTTCAGAGTATAGACTATAAAAAAAATATACAGGGTCCATTGTGAAAGTAATGCGCTTTTCCTGGGAATTTTTTTTATTTCTTTATTGATCGGGCCTGTACAAATGCTTCAATGTACTTGTAGAAACATGTCTGCCATACCTGGAATGCACCCTCTAACTCTTCGATGGAAATCTCTCTTAGGAACATTGTAGCATGTTTTTTTCATGGACTTTCAATGCGTTCCTTTCAGCTCTCTCTTCAATTGGGAAAAACAAAAAATAAGTCGCAAGAAAACAACTTTCAGAAGTTTTACGAATAAACTGTGACTTTATTTGTAAAATAAAAACGGTGTATTTCTAAATTTACAATGTGAATACTTGATAACAATTATTGTAAACAAATCCTTACGTATTACAAACTTTACTTTAGTTTCCTCCCTTTGTTCGGTTCATGCGAGGCGTTCGCCTCTTTGTTACGTTCACCCTAATTTTAGTTTAACAATATGAGTCTCTTGAGATTGTTGGTGTATACGACGCAAATGTGAAGGGGTGAAACGGCTTATGTTTCTCGATCGAAATGCAGGGCGTAATAATAATAATAATAATAGTAACAATAGTAATAAACCCGATACTATCTCAGTGATACGAATCGGCTAAACTATCTGTATTCAATTCAGTTTGGCTAATAAAATGATACTGAATAACGGCCAAAATAAATTATACAGTTAATTAACTTCTCACTTTAATTAATTTACTTTCTGAACAATTTGAACTAGTTAACTAGGTTTTAATTAGAAATTAGTTTTATTGTGTTAGGTACAGGGTGTCCTAAAAGAAAGTTTATCCTGCATTATCGTATCAGTAGTTTCTCTCTTGCGAATGGATCATTTTTCTATGCGTGCGAGAATTTTACATTCAGCGATTGCGGCAAAAGTTTTCATCACTTAAATGAGGTGCAAGCTTACCTCACGTTCGCAAATGGATGAAGAGGTTTGAAGAGATCTTCACAATATTTGAAAAAACTAAAAACGACCAAGAGAACGTTTATTGATTTATTTAAAAGCAGATTATGATATTATATGTCATTATGAAAATAATTAGGGTGAAACAAACTTATATTCAAAAATTTGCATGATTCCATTTCCGTTTTTTCGAATGTATTATCATCAAAACAGGAGATCGTCGTGTGGGAATTTGTGCGAGATAAGTGAATTAAATGTATGGGCTATAAAAACCGATGCCCCGTTGCGCGCATGTAGCATTAATTTCATAATAAAATTTTATTGCGTTCCAGCCGGATTATACGGAAGGTTTTTAATAACTCGACTTTATAGAATTATACCAGCATAAATTTATTATGCAATGTAACTTTTGAAACAATTAATTTTTAATACATTAGTGGTATTATTGAGAGTAGCTGTTTGTTCGGAGAATATCTTCAAATGTGGAACAATTTGTATGTAAACTGACTAATCTTCTTCTAAATTGGTGCCTTTAATATATTCAGAGATTGGCATCAGATGGCCTGTACGTGTCCCGGAATCGATTCGTGATTACCATTAGTGCCCCATTAGTGTTCGGGACAGAAAATAGACATCGGGGGCGGCCCTGATATCGGCCCTGAAGTTGTTTATGCGTGTCCATTAGAAGGGTAGAGGAGGAGTAGGAGGAAGGGACGTTCCGGAGAAGGATGGTCCTCATCTGCTTCCTACTTACATTCTACGTTCCGAATTTTTTAAATCGCTTCGGCTATTAAAGAACAAACGTAATTGCTCGTATATTATTTAATCTCTTTCATAATTGGGTGATTAAAAAATGATATTATTGCTAAAACATCATTATTATTAATATATTTAAGTAGAGGAAATTGTTAAAATGTTAAAGGTTGATTAGATAAATGAAATTTCTTGTCATTTAAAAAATATTCGACGCTTTAAAATTGTACCGTTTAAAAATCTCTTCGAAACTATCAAAATTCCCTATTACCTACAGATGCGCGTCGTTTTATACGACTGAATCTTGTGCGGGAAATTGCTAATTCCGTCCGGGATGTTGCCTCGCCCCGGGTAATGTACGTTAGGATAATTTAATGTTAATAAGAACCACCCCCTATATGATTGTAATATTAAAAGAAAGTAATTTAAAACAATAAATTAGATTAATAATTTAAAAGTAATTATACTGAAGAACATATATTTATATACTGTTATTAATATAATAAGAAACAAAAAATGAGTTGTTTTTATAATATACGCCCCCACCCAAGCAAAATTTTATAAGTATGCTTCACTACAATTAAATAATGATGGAATTGCGCGATGCGTCATATATGGTGGATGCGCCGGGAATATATAGATTTAATATAATATGGTATTGTAAAATACGATATATTCTAATATTAAATAATACATTGACTCTAACAAAGACCTTTTCCATTGTCCCTAAGCAATATATCCTCGTAAATTTTGTTTAAGCTGATGTGGACTAATAACGTACGTCTTGTCCGAACGGAGGTTTACGATTAAAGCAATTAAATTAGTATCCGATGCACTAATCCCCTTTCCCCCCGCACAAGAAGGGATGGGAGGGGGTGGGGTGGTTATGTACGGCATTACACTTTATGCATATTAGATTTTCATAGCGTAATAAGGCCGCGTCCTATATTTAGCCGGCATTAACTAATTGAGCGGCCATAATTTAACGACTTTAATCAAGTTACGATTAAGTAAGACAAAGAGCGAATTTATCGTTTGTGTTGCGGATTATTAAGACGAGATCCGAACGCTACAGATGGATGAAATTGTTTACCACAAAATTAACGTTCATTATTAGTTTAATATATATTTTTAAAATAGTTTAATGTTTATTTCAATTTGAAAAATATATAGATATAGATTGTGTTAACACCACCCCTGTGCGGGTGTAAGGGTGCGTCCCCTAGATAAGCAGGTGGAAAGCCGAACTCAAACACACACTTGAAAAGAGACTTCTGCAACGCGCAGTCCAAAAATTACGTTATGAATCGAGCTGCTAGAGTCTGTAATCACCAATTATATTTTCCATGTAAATAAATATTATTAAAGTTGTAATCTTAAATCAGCCTTTTGCCCACCAAGATTTTACATAATGTATGAGTGCAATATTTTAATACAGGTTTAATTATTAGGTGTACAAATTAATAATCCAATTTTTCATCTACATTCAAAGTTTATTTTAAAAGACAGTAAACTAAATTATTCAATCAAATTATTCACCATTGCTTTCTATAATTTTTGCTTTATTGATTTATTTATATTTATTTACATGTTCACTTAAAAAATATATTCTAAGAATTAATATACAGGGTTATTCACGCTATACGGCACGGAATATTGTGGCCAAAATACGTGACTTTCAAAAAGTTTCACTTTGTGGATATATGGGGGTCTATTAGGGCTACTTTTTAAAATTACTTTCATAATATACAGGGTGTCCCAAAAACCCTAAAAGTATCAAAGTTGTGTTTTTTTTAATGAAACACCCTGTATTTTATTGCATTTTTGGATCCTTCGATCAAAATAAGTGTGTGTTTTAATAAGGTTTTTATTACTTAAACCTTAAGGTTTTTGAAATAATTTGAATTTTGTAAAAATTTAACCTAATTTTCATGTTTCAAATACTTAAAAAGTAATTAAGTTATGCATACCAAATTTACACTGAAATGTAACAATAGATCATATTTTATTTTCCAAGTATAATAAATTTGACATCTTATACCGGGTGTAAAAAAATTGGAATTAAACAAATGAGAACTTTAAATGGCTATAACTTCATTTATTTAAATGGAACGCTATATTTATTAATTTATCAGCAAATGCACGTTTTAATTACCTATCGAATGGTATTTAAATCTTAAGTGTTAAGTCTTCTCGTTTTTACAGAAAACGCCAAAATATGTTTTTGCACCGTTTTAGTACTTTTTAAGCAAAAACTTTTAATGTATCTAGTTTTCCATCGTATTTAAAAACGTAAGATAATTAATTTAGTCTGTTACTTTAGTTTAAAACGCCTGTCTTTTGCTATAGTTGTGTTATTTTGCGTTTTGTGTTAGATCGTTAGTAATCGTTATTGTTTGAACATCGTTGTTGTATTTAATAGTAAAAAATCAAAATTTACACAGATTTTCTTATACTGGGGTTTTTTATAACTGACACTTCCAATTTCTTTAAATTGGTTTAATAGTCTCTCAAAAATGTCTGGCTTAGGGTGATTTCTTTCGGGAAACCTTTAAGTATAAACTCGACAAGCCAATAAACAATTTTGATGACATTCTTCAAGCATAAAGATAATGCCAATACCCCCTTCTTTTGAGTAAATCTTTATTTTTTACCAAAAAATACAACAGCGATGTTCAAACAATAACGATTACTAACGATCTAACACAAAAATGCAAAATAAGACAACTATAACAAAAGACAGGCTTTTTAAACTAAAGTGGCATACTAAATTAATTATCTGACGTTTTTAAATACAATAGAAAACTAGATACATTAAAATTTTTACTTAAAAAGTACTAAAACGGTGCAATAAACAATATTTTGGCGTTTTCTGTAAAAACGAGAAGACTTAACATTTAAGATATAAATACCATTCGATAGGTAATTAAAACGTGCATTTGCTGATAAATTAATAAATATAGCGTTCCATTTAAATAAATGAAGTTATAGCCATTTAAAGTTCTCATTTGTTTAATTCCAATTTTTTTACACCCGGTATAAGACGTCAAATTTATTATACTTGGAAAATAAAATATGATCTATTGTTACATTTCAGTGTAAATTTGGTATGTCCAACTTAATTACTTTTTAAGTATTTGAAACATGAAAATTAGGTTAAATTTTTACAAAATTCAAATTATTTCAAAAACCTTAAGGTTTAAGTAATAAAAACCTTATTAAAACACACACTTATTTTGATCAAAGGATCCAAAAATGCAATAAAATACTGGGTGTTTCATTTAAAAAAACACAACTTTGATACTTTTAAGGTTTTTGGGACACCCTGTATATTATGAAAGTATTTTAAAAAGTAGCCCTAATAGACCCCCATATATCCCCAAAGTGAAACTTTTTGAAAATCACGTATTTTGGCCACAATATTCCGTGCCGTATAGCGTGAATAACCCTGTATATTTACTTAACAATTAATAAATTTAATAACAGAAGAAGACATTTATTACGTTTTCATTTTAATTGAACCAACCAAAAAAAAACAATTGCTATCAATGCAAAACTTAACTAAAACATAAAATTCTTTCAATTTAGTAAAATTTCAAGAAAAATACCATTCCTAAAATGATAAAAACTTTCCTGCAAAATCAGAAGATGAAATGAATTTTCAATTTCCTTTTAATTTAATCAAAACCAACAGAAAAAAACAATTGCTACTGAGGAAAACCTTTCCAAAATTATTGGAAATTACCCGTTTTTAAATTTTAGTAAAATTTCAAAGCAATACCATCCTTAAAATAACTAAAACTTTCGTGCAAATTTAGAAGAAGAAATTAATTTTCTTTTGCTTTTAATTGAATTTAAACCAATAGAAAAACACTTGTTACTAAAACAAAATTTTCCAAAATTATATAAAATGCATACTTCTTTCATTTTAGTATAATTTCAAAAATAACATCATCATGAAAATTTAAAAAAAATCGCTGCAAATTCAAAAGATAAAATTAATTTACATTTCATTTCAAATTTAATTAAAGCCAACAGAAAAACCATTGTTACTAACGCAAAACTTATCATATTTATCTAAAATATAACCTTTTTGAAATTTTTATTTTTAAAATTATCTAAAATACACGCGTCTTTAATTTCAGTAAAATTTCAAAACATAATCATCCTTAAAATCATAAAAAAAAACCTTTTATTCAAATGCAGACGATGAAGTTAATTTAATTTAAAACAAATAGAAAAATCATTACAATCAAAACAAAACTTTCCAAATTTATTAAAAAATAAATAAATATTATTGCAAAAATAAAATATACACCACCCTTAAAATTATTTTAAAAAATCCACAAAAATCAACAGGAATTCATTAATTTAAATAGAAAAACAATTGCATTCAAAACAAAACTTTCCAAATTTATTAAAAAATCACTTTTCTTTATGTTTTTGTTGAAATAAAATATTCACCACCCTTAAAATTATTTAAAAAAATTCCACATAAAATCAGAAGGATTTCATTCATTTAAATTTCACTTTTAGTTTGATTTTTTAAATGAAAAAACAATTATTACTAAAGCAAAACTTATCATATTTATCCATAATATAACCCTTTTGAAGTTTTTATTTATATTTTCAAAAATACACCCCCTAAGAGTTAAAAGAAAAGTTAAGAAATCAACTTCAATTTAATTGCTTTGAATGTTTAAACAAAATATTCTTATCCTCGTAAACCTTTGTTTAAAAACACTATTTGTAATTTAAATTTAAACACACTTGTATAATAAGTGGGTGGCTTATATCCCACCTTTTTTTTTAATAACAACAATAACAACAGAAAATTTAAAATAAATGTGTGTAACTAAAATTTCAATCGAAAAACTTTGCATATATCTGCTAAGAAAACAGTAAACTTACGTTAAGCATTAAAAAATTAAAGGGTGTGATAGTGGACACCCACCCACCCTACATATACATTTTAACTACAACTGAAACCCTCGATTTGGTGTACTTAAAAAAACATTCAAATAAATCGAATATTTTGGTAATAAACAAAAAACGCTGTTTTTAATTAAAAACTTCAATTTTATAATAATTGGCGGGTGGGTTAAAAGCCACCATCTTACTCTAGGTATACTTGAAAACTTTAATTACAAAAGCGTTTTTAGTTTATTACAAAAAAATCCCAACAATATTATTAATGTTTAATTCACTAATTCAAACTGAGGGTTTTAATTGTAGTTAAAATATATATGTAGGGTGGGTGGGTGGCCTCTAACCCACCATCAATTCCTATACCAACAACACAATGTTTAATTACGTGAAAATATAATATAACACAATGTTTCACCTATAATTCTTCACACGTGATATAAAATTATCTTAATAAAAAATAATTATGTGTTTACACTCGCATGTAAGCCAACCTTTGTTTCTATTTAAGATTGAACGGTGGGATAGTGGCCACCCACCCACCCTACATATTTTCAAAAATTTAAATCAAAACCCTCGTTTTAAATGACATTAAAGAAACTGAAATATTTTTTAACATTCTTGGATTATAATTATAAAACAATGTTCGTAATTAGGATTACAAAGTATATGTAAGGTGGATGGATAGACAAAAACACACCCTCCAAATCGTACACTGAAAATATAAGGTGTTTATTAGAAAAAATTCTAACCCACCCTTAAATTTCTCAAAATTAATTTGCTTGGAATAAAAAATTATAATTAAATAAACTTTTGAAATATAACAGAAATCAGTTGTTTATAATTAAAGGATTGGAGGGTGGGATAGTGGCCACCCACCCACCCTACATATGTTTTAAAACTTTAATCGAACCCTCGTTTTGAATAACGTTAACAAAAATTGACAAATGTTTAGACATTATTGGTTTACCATCTAAAAACAGTGTTTGTAACTAAAGTTATACAGCATATGTAGGGTGGGTGGGTGGCCACTATCCCACCCTTTAATTTCTATACCGACAATACAAGGTTTCGCGTAGAAAAATGTGCGAAATAGAAATACAAATTGAAAGAAGACTGTTTATCCTCTTATATAAGTGTGAAAGCTTTGTCTAGGGTTAAAAAAAACTGGAGGGTGGGATAGAGGTAACCCACCCACCCTACATATGCATATAAATATCAATTACTGATCGTCTTGCGGTTTGAAGTAAAATTAATTACAAAACTTTTTGAGTAAAAAAGAATTTCAAAAAGTAAAATTTTTGAGTGAGTAAATTAATAAAAAATTATGCCTGATGGGTGGGTAGACTTTAAATTTAAATTGAAAATATTTGTTATAGAAAGTCATTTGTATTTACATCTAAATTTTGATTTTGTTTTATTTTTTTATTAAATAAAGGGTTTGATTCGTTTTATCAGCAAAATCAACGATCAGCAATAAAAGTTATCACGTATATGTAGGGTGGGTGGGTGGCCTCTATCCCACCCTCCAATCAGTAAAACCTAAGCGAGGGTTTTAATTAAAAGTTGTAAAATATAAATAAACACAAAATAATTGCAATTTTAATAGATTTATTCATACAATTTTTTCAAATAATTTTTGATGATGTTTTACTGATTGGAGGGTGGGATAGAAGACACCCACCCACCCTACATTTGCATATAAATTACAATCACTGATCGTCTCGCGGTTTGAAGTAAAATTAATTACAATTTTTTTTAATGAAAAAGAAATTAAAAAGGTTTGATTTTTGAGTGAATAAATTGGTAAAAAATTGATACATGATGGGTGGGTAGGCTTTAAATCTAAATTAGATAATACTAACTATAGAAAGTCATTTGTATTTACACTTAAATTTTGATTTTGTTTTATTTTTGTATTACATAAAGAGTTTGACTGTTTTTAATAGCAAAATCATCAACGATTAGCAATTAAAGTTATTATTTATATGTAGGGTGGGTGGGTGGCCTCTATCCCACCCCCCAATCAGTAAAACCTAAGCGAGGGTTTTAATTAAAAGTTGTAAAATATAAATAAACACAAAATAATTGCAATTTTAGTAAATTGATTCATACAATTTTTTCAAATAATTTTTGATGATGTTTTACTGATTGGAGGGTGGGATAGTGGCCACCCACCCACCCTACATATGCATATAAATGTTAATTACTGATCGCTTCGCGGTTTTCAATGAAATTAATTACAAAACTTTTTAAATAAAAAAGAAATTCAAAAGGTAAAATTTTTGCGTGAGTAAATTAATAAAAATTGTATGCATGATGGGTGGGTAGACTTTAAATCTAAATTATATAATATTTGTTATAGAAAGTCATGTATATTTAAACATACATTTTGATTTTGTTTTATTTATTATTTCATAAAGGGTTTGTCTGTTTTTAGCAGCAAAATCATCAACGATTAGCAATTAAAAGTACCATGTATATGTAGGGTGGGTGGGTGGCCTCTATTCCACCCTTCAATCAGTAAAACATAAGCGAGGATTTTAATTAAAAGTTGTAAAAAATAAATAAACACAAAATAATTCTAAATTTTAGAGATTTATTCATACAAAATTTTCAAAAAAATTTTGTTGATGTTTAACTGATTGGAGGGTGGGATAGTGGCCACCCACCCACCCTACATATGCATATAAATTACAATCACTGATCGTCTCGCGGTTTAAAGTAAAATTAATTACATAACTTTTTGTATAAAAAAAATTCAAAAGGTAAAATATTTGAGTCAGTAAATTAATAAAATTTTTATGCCTGATGGGTGGGTAGACTTAAAATTAAATTAGATAATATTAGGTATAGAAAGTTAGTTGCATTTCAACTCAAATTTTGATTTTGTTTTATTTTTTATTACATGAAGGGTTTGACTGTTTTTAGCAGCAAAATCATGGACGATTGGCAATTAAAGTTATCATTTATATGTAGTGTGGGTGGGTGGCCTCTATCCCACCATCCAAACAGTAAAACATAAGCGAGGGTTTTAATTAAAAGTTGTAAAATATAAATAAACACAAAATAATTGCAAATTTTAGAGATTTATTCATACAAATTATTCAAATAAATTTTGATGATGTTTTACTGATTGGAGGGTGGGATAGAGGCCACCCACCCACCCTACATATACACAAAAATTACAATTACTGATCGTCTCGCGGTTTGAAGTAAAATTAATTAACAAACTTTTTTGAATAAAAAAATTCAAAAGGTAAAATTTTGGAATCAGTAAATTAATAAAAATTTTATGCCTGATGGGTGGGCAGACTTTAAATTTTAAATTAGATAATATTAGGTATAGAAAGTCATTTGTATTTCAACTCCAATTTTGATTTTATTTTATTTTGTATTACATAAAGGGTTTGACTGTTTTGTATGAAACAAAATCATCGACGATTAGCAATTATAGTTATCATGTATATGTAGGGTGGGTGGGAGGCCTCTGTCCTACACTCCAATCAGTAAAACATAAGCGAGGGTTTTAATTAAAAGTTGTAAAATATAAATAAACATAAAAAAATTGCAATATTAGCAGATTTAATCATACAAATTTTTCAAATAATTTTTGATGATGTTTTACTGATTGGAGGGTGGGATAGAGGCCACCCACCCACCCTACATATGCATATAAACTTCAATCACTGATCGTCTCGCGGTTTGAAGTAAAATTAATTACAAATTGTTTTAATGAAAAATAAATTAAAAAGGTTTAATTTTTGAGTGAGTAAATTAATTTTTGAGTGAATTAATTGTATGCTTGATGGGTGGGCAGACTTTAAATTTAAATTATATAATATTAGCTGTAGAAAATCATTTATATTTAAACTCAAATTTTGATTTTGTTTTATTTTTTATTACATAAAGAGTTTGACTGTTTTTATTAGCAAAATCATCAACGATTAGCAGTTAAAGTTATCATGTATATGTAGGGTGGTAAAACCTAAGCGAGGGTTTTAATTAAAAGTTGTAAAATATAAATAAACATAAAATAATTGCAATGTTTAGAGCTGTATTCATACAAATTTTTTAAATAATTTTTGATGATGTTTTACTGATTGGAGGGTGGGATAGAGACCAAACACCCACCCACCCTACATATACACAAAAATTACAATTACTGATCGTCTCGCGACTTGAAGTAGAATTAATTACAAAACTTTGTGATTAAAAAAGAAATTTAAAAGGTAACATTTTTGAGTAAGTAAATTAATAAAAATTTGAATGCACGATGGGTGGGCAGACTTTAAATCTGAAGTAGATAATATTAGCTATTGAAAATCATTTATATTTTAACTTAAATTTTGATTTTGTTTTATTTTTTATTACATAAAGGGTTTGACAGTTTTTAGTAGCAAAATCATCGACGAGTAGCAATTAAAGTTATTATGTATATGTAGGGTGGGTGGGTGGCCTCTATCTCACCCTCTAATCAGTAAAACATAAACGAGTGTTTTAATTAAAAGTTGTAAAAAATAAATAAACACAAAATAATTGCAATTTTTAGAGATTTATTCATACAAATTTTTCAAATAAATTTTGATGATGTTTTACTGATTGGAGGGTGGGATAGTGGCCACCTACCCATTCTACATATATATTTAAATTTAAATGGCTGATCGTCTCGCGGTTTTCAATGAAACTAATTACAAAACTTTTTGAATAAAAAGGAATTAAAAAGGTAAAATTTTTGAGTGAGTAAATTAGTAAAAATTTGATTCATGATGGGTGGGCAGACTTTATATCTAAATTAGATAATATTAGTTATAGAATGTTATTTATATTTAAACATAAATTTTGATTTTGTTTTCTTTTTTATATATAAAGGGTTTGATTGTTTTTAGCAGCAATAATCAACGATTAGCAATTAAAGTTATCATGTATATGTAGGGTGGGTGGGTGGCCTCTATCCCATCCTCCAATAAGTAAAACATAAGCGAGTGTTTTAATTAAAAGATGTAAAATATAAATAAACACAAAATAATTATAATTTTTACAGATGTATTCATACAAATTTTTCAAATAATGTTTGATGATGTTTTAATGATTGTAAATGAAATTAATTGCAAAAATAGTGAATATTGTATGAGAAAAATCAATTAATTAATTTTTTATACCTGAAGAAAGGATGACCTAAATAATTAAATTTATTTTTATTTATCTCGAATTTTATTATCATAAAAATTAATTTCTAAATGTGCTCGTACTGTTATGGTTTTTAATTAAGTTTACATTTGGTGGGCTTCGAGGGTAAACACGGGTTTCCAATTTCGTGTGGGTTCGCCTCTTCAACGTGTCCCCCTAATTATTTTTTGCCAACGTCCCTAATCGCATAAAGTGTCAAAATATTACAAAGTTCCATTAGTATTATGAAACGCGTGGAGTGTGTACGAGTAATTGTATTCTTTTTTTTTTCTGAACTTTCTGAAATATAAATCATTTAGGGTGTATAATTATAAACAATAATGGGCGAATAAATTTTGTTTAGATCATTTATAAGGATAACCTAATTAGGCTTTTTTAATAGGTTATAAAATAATAATTATGCAAAATGGGTGAAATAATTATCGAAAACGCCAGAAGAATACTTAAGTTTAAAAATATCTGCCCCTATTGACTTTCTGGAAACACTAAGGATTCCACGAATCGATCAATGGAGCAGGGGTATCAATATTTTTTCATCGCTACCTGAAAAGGGGAGATAACGTAATAAACAAAATTCTCATCAAAACTACAACAGATTAATTATACATCTAAATATAAGATCCGTTGATAATAAAAATCTAAAAACACTTAAAAACCATTTAAATTGTAAATTACTATCCATAATCGAACACTGTCAAAACGAAAATAGTTTTTCTTCTCAGACATTCTGGTCTACGAATTAGGAGAAATAAAACTCTTGTTATATCTTGAATTTTGAAGGCGTTCACTTCGTAGTACATTTTTAATAAATAACAGAAAACGTTTAACTTTTTTCTGTTATTCAAACACTTGTTATGTTTCATTTCTTTATTTTCAGATAACTGACACGTGTTTCGGTCCTTGCGAATCATTAACAAGAGTTTTATTTCTCCTAATTTGAAAATTTGGTTCCATCAAGAGAGTAGCAGAACAAGTATCGATTATATTCTCGTCTACTACTTCTCTTTGTTTTATTACACCAAAAGATGTAAATAAAAAATACACTAACATTTTCCAAGTCTTTCTAGAGTATGATATTACCACGTTTCGCTTTTTTTGTAGAAAAACTTTTCACGCTTTATCATACATGTAGAGAATAATAAGACACAACTGTAAACACGGTGCGAATATTGGATGAAAAGCAATCTAAATATATGAACACTCAATACACGTCCATAACACGGTGTGTATACATATTGTAGATATAAATTTCAGCTGAACATTCATAACACGTGAAATATTCCATGTTTTTGTTTCGTTTTGTTTTATAAAATCTACATTTAATTAAATGTAACATTTTAAACAATTTTCTTCGTTCTATTTAACTTCACCTTATTTGTTGTAACAATTAGTAAATAAAACGAATGTGAACAAACCTGACGGGGGATTTCGAAATTAATTAGGAGTCTCGTTCTCGTTAGTCAAACGCAATTACAATTAGCCAACTAAAACACGGAATAATGGTTTCGTCACCGTTCAAAACTTGCCGGTCTAATTTCCATAAAAGCCGGCGCATATTAATTCCCAGGTTTATTTAATTCATCGATTCGATCTCCGCGAATATATCAGCTCCCCCTAAACTAACTCAACTTTATCGGAATTTAATTACACGGTGGATTCATTAGCAAGAAACTGTTTCAATCAGTTGCAAATCCCTGCGTTTTTATTATTGTAACTATATGGATTATAATAGTCACAATACGCTTTCAAATCTCGCAAACAAACAATAAGCCATTAAGGCGCCATTAATTCCAATTATTTCAGTTCGTCCTTTATTTATTTCCGCCGAGCATAAAAGCGTATGCATCGTAACTTACTAATTACCGAATGCACTGTTTGTGCATTCATAATTAATTGCGCGCACCACGCATGGATAAATATTCCAATTACGATTGGAATCGTTTGATTGGAAATAATGCGGCCAAAAGAGAACGTGAAAAATATAACTGATCGCACAATGATTTATAAATTATTAATTAGCGAATTTCACGATTCAAATAACTTTAAATTTAATAATAATAATAATTGTAATGTTGTAAATATCAATTATAACATTTTACAAACTCGACAAATACAAAATTTTATTGCATAAATTTGTTAAGTAAATATACAACGATTTTTTTGAAAAATTCTGCTTTGTGATTACGCAATTGGAGGGTGGGATAGAGGCCACCCACCCACCCTACATTAATATTGAAACATAATTCAAAATACAGTTTAAGTTTCTATAAAACTACAGCAAAGTTTGTGTTGTAATGTTCTGGAATTTAACTCTGTGTTATTGTTAAATATTCAATGTATATGTAGGGTGGGTGGGTGGCCTCTATCCACCCTAAAATTTCTTAATATTCGAGCAAGTTACATAAATTAAAATTTTGATAATCATAAAATATGTGCAAATGATTTATTACGTAAATATTCCCTTGTATAAAATGTTTTTTTAAGAAGCTCTCATTCAAATTAAGGTAAATGGAGGGTGGGATAGAGGTCATCCACCCACTCTATAATTTCATTAAACCCTAGTTTACACACTGTTGTAATTTATTTCCATCAGCAATGTTTGTATAAATAATTTTTGAAAATTAAACTCTGAAATATTAATGAATAAATTTGTTAAGTAAATATTCATAGATATATAAAGATTTTTCTGAAATACCCTCGTTTGTGATTAAGTAATTGGAGGGTGGGATAGAGGCCACCCACCCACCCTACATATACAATAAAACTTAATCCAAAAATACAGTTTTAGTTTCCAAAACACCACAGCAAAGTTTGTACTGTAATGTTCTGGATTTGAACTCTGTGTTAGTGTTAAATATTCAGTGTATATGTAGGGTGGGTGGGTGGCCTCTATCCACCCTCCAATCTTTAAATATTCGAACAAGTTTCATTATTAAATCTTGATAATAATAAAATATTTACAGTTGATTTATTACATAAATATTCCCTTGTATAATTTTTTTTTTGAGAAGCTCTCATTTATATTAATGTAAATGAAGGGTGGGATAGAGGCTACCCACCCACTCTATAATTTCATTAAACCCTAGTTTAAATACTGTTTTGATTTATTTCCATCAGCAATGTTTGTAAAAATTATTTTCAGGAATTAAACACTGAAATTTTATTAAATAAATTTATTAGGTAAATGTTTCTCTATATACAAAGATTATTTTGAAGAACCCTCTTTTATTATTACGTAATTGAAGGGTGGGATAGAGGCCACCCACCCACCCTACATATACATTGAATATTTAACAATAACACAGTTTAAAATTCCAAAACATTTCAACAGAAACCTTGCTGTAGTTTTAAAGAAACTAAAACTGTATTTTTGAATTAAGTTTCAATGTAAATGTAGGGTGGGTGGGTGGCCTCTATCCCACCCTCCAATTTTGTAATCAGAGAAAAGGGTTTTTCAAAAAAAAAATTTGTGAAATTCCTTAGCGGATAAATACCATAGATCAAAAATACTTTTATTTGCTGAAAAACAAAAATTGTTTTTTTGAATTTTTGATAATAATTCGAAAACGCATTCGGATTTAAAAAATTCTTTCGCCATTGAATTCTTGAGATTAAAAATATTTCTATTAGCTAAAAAACAAAAATTCGTCACTCAATTGTTTTACGAATTTCCGGTAATAACTCAAGAACGCTTCATAGGATTTGAGAAATTCTTTCGCGGATAAATTCCTTAGATCAAAAATATTTCTATTAGCTGAAAAACAAAAATTCGTCGCTCGGTTGTTTTTCTAATTTCAGCTAATAACTCAAAAACATCTGTTCGGATTTCAAAAATTATTTTGCCAATTAATTCGTAGGATCAAAAATATTTGTATTAGCCGAAAAACAAAAATTCGCCACTCAATTGTTTTTTAGATTTTCGTTTATAACTCGAGAACGCTTTTTCGGATTTAAAAAATTCTTGCGCCATTGAATTCCTGAGATTAAAAACATTTCTATTAGCTAAAAAACAAAAATTCGTCACTCAATTGTTTTCCAAATTTTCGATAATAACTCAAGAACGCTTTTTCGGATTTGAGAAATTCTTTTGCGAATAAATTCCTTCGATCAAAAATATTACTATTAACTGAAAAACAAAAATTCGTCACTCGATTGTTTTTATAATTTTAGGTAATAACTCAAGAACGCTTGTTCAAATTTTAAAAATTCTTTCGAAAATCTATTCCTAAAATCAATAATATTTCAATTAGCGGAAAAACAAAAATTTGTCAATCAATTGTTTTTCAGATTTTCGTTAATAACTCGAGATCGCTTTTTCGGATTTAAAAAATTCTTTCGCCATTGAATTCCTAAGATCAAAAATATTTCTATTAGCCGAAAAACAAAAATTCACCATTCAATTGTTTTTTAGATTTCCGGTGATAACTCAGGAACGCTTCATCAGATTTGAGAAATTCTTTCGCGGATAAATTCATTAGATCAAAAATATTTCTATTAGCTCAAAAACAAAAATTCGTCAGTCGATTGTTTTTCTAATTTTAGGTAATAACTCAAGAACGCTTGTTCGAATTTTATAAATTATTTCTCCAATCAATTCCTAAAATCAAAAAATTTTAATTAGCGGAAAAACAAAAAATCGTCACTCAATTGTTTTTTAGATTCTCGATAATAACTCGAGAACACTTCTTCGGGTTTAAAAAATATAATTTTACTAGATAAAAACAAAAATTCGTCACTCAATTATTTTCCAAATTTCCGGTAATAACTCAAGATCGCTTCATCAGATTTGAGAAATTCTTTCGCGAATAAATTCCTTAGATCAAAAATATTTAAATTAGCTGAAAAACAAAAATTCGGCACACAATTGTTTTTTGGATTTTTGAAAATAACTCCAAAACGCTTGTTGGCATTTAAAAAATTCTTTGGCCAGTGAATTCCTAAGATTAAAGATATTTCTATTAGCTAAATATAAAAAAAAATCACTCAATTGTTTTCCAAATTTCCGGTAATAACTTAAGAACGCTTTATCGATTTTGAGAAATTCTTTTGCGGATAAATTCCTTACAACAAAAATATTTCTATTAGCTGAAAAACAAAAATTCGTCATTCGATTGTTTTTCTAATTTTAAGTAATAAATCGAGAACGCTTGTTCGGATTTAAAAAATTCTTTCGCCAGTGAATTCCTAAGATTGAAGATACTTCTATTAGATAAAAAACAAAAATTCGTCACTCAATTGTTTTCCAAATTTCCGGTAATAACTCAACAAATTTTCATCAGATTTGAGAAATTCTTTCGGGAGTAAATTCCTTAGATCAAAAATATTTTTATTAGCTGAAAAACAAAAATTCGTCACTCGATTGTTTTTCTAATTTTAGGTAATAACTCAAAAACGCCTGTTCGGATTTCAAAAATCCTTTAGCCAATGAATTTCTAAGATTAAAAATATTTGTATTAGCCGAAAAACAAAAATTCACCACTCAATTGTTTTTTTTAGATTTCGTTAATAAAAAAAAATTCTTTCGCCAATGAATTCCTAAGATAAAAAATATTTCTATTAGATTAAATAGATAAAATAGTTGACAATTCACAAACAATAAATGACATTTGAAGGATATCAATCGACATATGACAGTTTACAATTGACAGATACAAATGACATTTGACAGATGACAATTAACATGTAACAGTTGACAATAAACGAATGACAGTTGGTAGATGATAATTTACCTGTCAGTGCATTCACATAATAGATGATAATTTGCAGATGACGAGAACATATAACTGTTGACAATTGATAGATAATAAATGAAATTTGACAGATGACAAGAAGATATGTCAATTGACAATTAACTCATGACAATTAATAGATCAATTTGAAAAATTTGTTAAGTAGTAATAAATGATATTCAACAGATGACAATTGCCAGATAACAAATGACATTTGACAGATGCAGATAACATGTGTTAGTTGATAATTGACAAATAACAAATGACATTTGATAAGTGACAATTGACATATAACAGTTGCCAGATAACAAATGACATTTGACAGATGACAATCGCCAGATAACTAATGGCATTTGACAGATGAAATCTAAAATATGACAGTTGAAAAATAGCAAATGACATTTGAAGGATGTTAATTGACATATGACAGTTTACAAATCGACAGAAACAAATGACATTTGACAGATGACAATTGACATGTAACAGTTGAAAATGGTCAAATGGCAATATCTTAAAAAGAAAGATAAAAGCTAACATATGAAAAATGACAATTGACAGGTAATAAATGGCATTTTTCAGGTGACAAAAACAAATGACTGTTGACAATTGAGACATAATAAATGACATTTGACAGATGACAAGATCACCTGACAATTGACCGATGAGAATTAATAGATTAAAAAAAATCAACTTGAAAAATTTGTTAAATAGTAATAAATGGTATTTGCCAGATAAAAATTGACATTTGACAGATGTCAACTGTCATCTGTCAAATGTCATTTATTTTTGTTCTGTCAAATGTAAACTATCATCTATTAAATGTCATTTGTTATTTATCAGTTGTCAACTGTCATATATAATAGTTGACTATGGCCAGATGGCAGTTGATAATAAGCGAATGACGGTTGGCAGATGATAATATAATTGTCAGTAACACACATTCACGTAATGGATTATAATTGACAGATTATGTTCGACGAATATTTTATAATAGATGTCAGATATAAAATAACGGATTACATTTTAATATTTTAATATCTTAAAAAGAATGATAATAGCTAACAGATAACAGATGACAATTGACAGATAATAAATGACATTTTACAAATCATAATGACATAATGACTGTTGACAATTGACAAATAAAAAATAAAATTTGACAGATGACAAGAACATATGACAATTTACAATTGCCATATGACAATTAATAAATTTAAAAAAAGTCAATTTGAAAAATTTGTTATGTAGTAATAAATAATATTTGATAAATAATTGCCAAATAACAAATGATATTTGACAGATAACAAGTAACATATGACAGTTGACAATTGACAAATAACAAATGACATTTTATAGATGACAATTGACATTTGACGATTTCCAGATAACAAATGACATTTGACAGATGACAGCTAATATATGACAGTTGACAATTTACAAATAACAAATGACATTTGATAGATAACAATTGACATATGATAGTTTACATTTGGCAGAAATAAATGAGATTTGACAGATGACAGTTGACATATAAAAGTCTATGGCCAGATGACAGATGACAGTTGACAATAGGCAAATGATAATTTAATTGACAATATCATACATTCACATAATAGATTATAATTAACAAATTACGTTCGACAAATATTTTATGATAGATAAGAGATATAAAACAACGAATTATATTTTAATATTTTAATATCTTAAGAAAAATGCTAATAGCTAACAACAGATGACATGTGTCAATTGACGGATAATAAAGGACATTTTGCTTTCTATCAGATAAAAAGCAAACATTCGTCACTCACTTGTTTTCCAAAATTTCGGTAATAACTCAAAAAACGATTTTCGGAATTGAGAAATTCTTTTGCGAATAAATTTAGAGACTCTTTGAGTTTTACATTTATTTACCAGCGATTTTTGAATTTAATTTCATGCAAACTACCATACGATTTGTACGTGAAATTTAATTGTATATGTAGGGTGGGTGGGTGGCCTCTATCCCACCCTCCAATCACCAAAACTCGCGCGAAGATTGTAATGAAATTATTGATTTATTGAAATGAAAATAAATTATAGTTTATTAATTATTATGCAAGATTATTGATGTAAAACTCTTGATAATATTTAACTGATTTGAGCGTGATTGTAAAGATCATCCACCCACCCTAAAATTATTTTTTTATACTATGATAGAACGTTTTAAGAAAAAAATATGTATAATTATTTATAAACAACATTAATACTTTGCTATGGGATAACATTAATTTATTAAAAACTTTGGGGATGTTTTACTGATTGGAGGGTGGGATAGAGGCCACCCACCCATCCTACATATACACATTAACTTTAGGTACTGATCGCTTTTACGTTTGCAAAAAAAAAAACTATTTCTACTGATTTGTTTACAAAAATTTTAATCAATTTCTTGGAAGTTGTTTAAAGATATATAAAGTGGGTGAACTTTTTAAATTATTTATTCCACTCTTGAGTCATCAAAATAAGTTTGAGGATTTTATAAAAATTTTAATTTTCTAACCATTAGACTACCGATTGATATACCCTAGCGCCCCTCAGATTCTTTACGTGCACTAAAAAAGCCACATTATTTTGTATCATTGTAACGATTTTTTAATGATTTTAATTTTAACTGTTTACATTATATAATTAAATTTTTTTGTGATAAGAATTTTAATTCCATTTTCATTAATTATATCATTTTGATTAAAAGCGAATTACACAATTGCGCCCTTTAATTAACGGACGTGTTATTTATTCAAAAAGCTCCTTTTGTGCGGCCCTCCGGGCAACCAACCGTCCACCCCTCAACCCCTCCCGGCGTATACTTCTTCAAACGTAAGCATCATGCCCAATTAAGACCGTCACCAGTAATAACACGGGACGATGCGAATTAATAAGAATTAGGTGGACGAAATGCGAAATTCGCCAATTTCGAGCCTCCGTCTAATTGCGAGTTTCGGATTCAATTTGTGAGGAGGAGGAGGGAGCGAAACAAATTACGGCGCTGAGGATGGCGGCGGTGAGGAGGGATGAAGAGAAAGAGGGGCGGTTATATTTTTTCGCTTTACAAGACGACGCGCACCCGAATTAATTGAATACGTTCGTTATTCATTAATTAATCGCAGAAACGTTTTTTTTTTCTTTCGCCTTTCGTTTGTGAGAAATAAATTATACTCCGCCGGAATTTCGTAATTAAAACGAAATAACGAGGACGTTACTTTTTAAATACATTTTAAACATTTAAAAAAGAATCTGTATGGAATTACAATAAATAATTATAATTATTTATCCTCGTTGTTTAAACTTATTTATTTAACATTCACATTTTTACACAAATAAACACCATCTAAATTTAATTAACGATTACCATTAAACGAAGAAATATAAATTCCATCCATTGTAATAAATCTGTAATAAGAGAACGCCGGTCGTAACAGTAGATTTCAATTTAAATCACGTCCGCACACAGACCGGAACCGAAAAGAACCGAGGACAATCAATTCAAATTATTTCCGAACGAACGATTTCACTTCTGGCCGAAATTCGTCGAAAATATATTCAAATTTAATAATCCTCCTTCCCCATTTATACACATATATATTGAATCTCGTCCTGGAATCCTCGGAGTTTAATTGGCGGACAAAGTCCCGATATTCCTGCTAATCGAATTATCCGGAATTCCGGCGCCGCACTCCGACGGAATTAAGTTCGGTTTTTCCGTACGAAGTTAGCTTGTCGTCACCCCGTAATCTGGGGAATACCCGTTATTCCGGCTTACGCAAATTTGTCACTTGATGCTGCGTCGATTCGGATGCGGTAATTAGTGCACAACACTGATGACACACTAAACTAATTGGTCCGGCCATTAATTTAGATCGTTATCCGAAAACAACAATTAGTTATAATGTTTAATCAGTTTTATAATAGTTAAAAAATAAAACGAACTCATCGGTGAAAGAATTTTGCAAAAGCTATCACGCATTCAAAAGATATAATCAAAAAATTTAAAAACAAATGAACAAAAAATTTTCTTTTTAACATTATCTGAATGTATTCTACTTACTAAGCTCATTACTGAAAGAATTTTGCAAATACGATCAAGCGTTTAAAAGATATCGGCAAAAAACTGAAAAACAATTGAAAAACGAATTTTAATTTTTCACTCTATCTGAATGTTTTCGACCTAAGAAACTCATCGGTAAAGGAATTTCTGCAATACGGTAACGCATTCAAGAGATATCATCAAAAAACTGAAAAACAATTGAACGCCGAGTTTTACTTTTTCGTATTTTCCTAATATATTCGACTACAGGAACTCATCGGTGAAAGAATTTTTCAAATACGATCATGCGTTTAAGAGATATCACCGAAAAAGTGAAAAACAATAGAATGCTGAATTCTACTTTTTCACGGCATCTTAATGTGTTCGACTATAGGAACTCATCGGTGAAAGAATTTCTCAAATCCGACAACGCATTCAAAAGTTATCAACAAAAAACTGAAAAACAATTGAACGCCGAGATTAACTTTTTCTTTTTTTTTGATATATTTGACTACAGGAACTCATCAGTGAAAGAATTTCACAAATAGTATTATCGGTGAAAGAATTTTACAAATACGATCACTATTTCAAGAGATATCATCAAAAAACTGAAAAACAATTGAACATAGAATTTTACTTTTTTACGTTATCTAAATGCATTCGACGTCAGGAACTTATCGGTGGAATAATTTCACCAATACGTTCACGAATTCAAGAAATATCATCAAAACACTGAAAAACAATTGAACATCGAATTTTAGTTTTTTACGCTTTCTAAATGTATTCAACATCAGGAACTTATAGATGAAAGAATTTTACAAATACGATCACTACTTCAGGAGATATGATCAAAAAAGTGAAAAACAATTGAACACCGAATTTTACTTTTTCATATTTTCTTAATATATTCGACTACAGGAACTCATCGGTGAAAGAATTTCACAAATTCGATCATGCGTTTAAGAGATATCGCCGAAAAAGAGAAAAACAATAGAATATCGAATTTCCTTTTTTCACGGTATCTTCATGTATTCGACAACGGGAACTCATTGATGAAAGAATTTCTCAAATACGTTAACGCTATAAAAAGATATCAACAAAAAAACTGAAAAACAATTGAACATCGAATTTTAGTTTTTTACATTTTCAACATTTATTCGACTTCAGGAACTCATAGGTGAAAGAATTTCTCAAATACGGTAACGTAATCAAAAGATATCATCAAAAAGCTAAAAAACAATTGATCAACGAATTTTAGTTTTACACGTTATCTAGATATATTCGATTATGGGAACTCATCAGTGAAAGAATTTCACCAATACGATCACGAGTTTAAGAGATATCATCAAAATACTAAAAAACAATTGAACAATTAATTTTACTTTTTTACGGTTTTTTAATGCATTCGACGTCAGGAACTTATCGGTGAAAAAATTTTAAGAAATACGATCACTAGTTCAAGAGTTATCATCAAAAAACTGAAAAACAATTGAACATCAAATTTTATTTTTTACGTTTTCTAAATGTATTCGTCTTCAGGAACTTTTCGGTGAAAGAATTTTACAGATACGATCACTAGTTTAAGAGATATCATCAAAAAACTGAAAAACAATTGAATATCGAATTTTAGTTTTTTACGTTTTCTAAATATATTCGACTTCAGGAACTTATCGGTGAAAGAATTTTATAAATACGATCACGAGTTCAAGAGATATTATCAAAAAACGAAAAACAATTGAACACCGAATTTTAGTTTTTTGCGTTTTCTAAATATATTCGACTTCAGAAACTTATTGGTGAAAGAATTTTACAAATACCATCACTACTTTAAGAGATATCATCAAAAAACTGAAAAGCAATTGAACACCGGTTTTTACTTTTTTACGTTTTCTAAGTGCATTCGACGTTAGGAACTTATCGGTGGAAAATTTTTACAAATACGATCACTAGTTTAAGAGTTATCATCAAAAACTGAAAAACAATTGAACAACGAAATTTACCTTTTTACGTTTTCTAGAAGTGTTCGTCTGTAGGAACTTATCGGTGAAAGAATTTTAAAAATACGATCACTAGTTCAAGAGTTATCATCAAAAAACTGAAAAACAATTGAACATCAAATTTTATTCTTTACGTTTTCTAAATGTATTCGTCCTCGGGAACTTTTCGGTGAAAGAATTTTACAGATACGATCACTAGTTTAGGAGATATCATCAAAAAACTGAAAAACAATTGAATATCGAATTCTAGTTTTTTACGTTTTCTAAATGTATACGACTTCAGGAACTTATCGGTGGAAGAATTTTACAAATGCGATCACTACTTCAAGAGATATCATCAAAAAACTGAAAAACAATTGAACATCGAATTTTAGTTTTTTACGTTTTCTAGAAGTGTTCGTCTTCAGAAACTTATCGGTGAACGAATTTTAAAAATACGATTACGAGTTTAAGAGATATCATCAAAAAAACTGAAAAACAATTGAACACCGAATTTTAATTTTTTACGTTTTCCAAGAGTATTCGATTGTGGGAACTCATCAGTAAAAGAATTTCACCAATACGATCACGAGTTTAAGAGATATCATCAAATAACTAAAAAAACAATTGAACAATGAATTTTACTTTTTTACGTTGTCTAAATGCATTCGATGTCAGGAACATATCGGTGGAAAAATTTTACAAATACGATCACGAGTTCAAGAGATATCATCAAAAAACTGAAAAACAATTGAACAACGAATTTTATTTTTTTACGTTTTCTAAATGTATTCGACTTCAGAAACTTATTGGTGAAAGAATTTTACAAATACGATTACTAATTATCAATTATTATCAAAAAACTGAAAAACAATTGAACACCGAATTTAATTTTTTTACGTTTTCTAAATCCATTCGAGGTCAGGAACTTTTCGGTGAAAGAATTTTACAAATACCATCACTAGTTTAAGAGATATCATCAAAAAACTGAAAAACAATTGAACAACGAATTTTACTTTTTTGCGTTTTCTAGAAGTGCTCGTCTTCAGGAACTTATCGGTGAACGAATTTTAAAAATACGATCACGAGTTCAAGAGATATCATCAAAAAACTGAAAAACAATTGAACACCGAATTTTAGATTTTTGCGTTTTCTAAATGTTTTCGACTTCAGGAAGTTATCGGTGAAAGAATTTTGCAATTATGATCACTGCTTCAAGAGATATCATCAAATCAGTGAAAAACAATTGAACAACGAATTTTATTTCTCATATCCACTCTATTCGAATAGACTAAAAAAATATATAAATTCCTAATTTAATTGTTGAATTAATTAATTAACTTGTGATCTAAATTATAAAATTCTACTGTCAATTAATATGTTTCTAAAGTAATTTATATTCAAATAGGTTAAAATACAAAAAAAAACGTAATTCAATTGTTTTTTTTTTAATTTTTGGTGATAACTCGTGAACCGATTATCTGATTTAGAAAATTCTTTCACTGACGCATTTCTGACATCGAAAATATTCAAATAGACTAAAAAATTAGAAATTCGTCATTCAATTGTTTTTAAATTTTTGTTAATAACTCATGAACCGATGATCTGATTTAAAAATATCTTTCGCCAACGCATTTCTGGCATCCACTATATTCGAATAGAGTAAAAATAAAAAAATCGTTCTTCAATTGTTTTTTTAGATTTTTGATAATAACTCGAGAACTAATGATCTGATTAATAAAATTCTTTCGCCAATACATTTCTACCATCATGTACATTCAAATAGACAGAAATATAAAAATTCGTTATTCAATTGTTTTTGAATTTCTGGTAATAACTCATAAACCGATTATCTGATTTAGAAAATTCTTTCACTAATACATTCCTGCGATCCAATATATTCAAATAGTCTAAAAACTATAAATTCGTTATTCAATTGTTTTTTAAAGGTTTGATGATAATTCATGAACCAATGATCTGATTTAGAAAATTCTTTCACTAATACATTCCTGCGATCCAACATATTCAAATAGACTAAAAATTATAAATTCGTTATTCAATTGTTTTTTAAATTATTGTTAATAACTCATGAACCAATGATCTGATTTAAAAAATTATTCCACCAACGCATTTCTGACATCTACTATATTCGAATAGACTAAAAATAAAAATTTCGTTCTTCAATTGTTTTTTAGATTTTTGATAATAACTCGAAAACTAATGATCTTATTAATAAAATTCTTTCGCCAATACATTTATACCATCATTTATATGCAAATATTATAAAATATAAAAATTGGTTATTCAATTGTTTTTGAATTTTTTGATGATAACTCATGAACCAATGATCTGATTTAAAAATTTCGTTCACCAACGCATTTCTGTCATCCACTATATTCGAATAGACTAAAAATAAAAAAATCGTTCTTCAATTGTTTTTTAGATTTTTGAGAATAACTCGAGAACTAATGATCTGATTAATAAAATTCTTTCGCCAATACATTTCTACCATCATGTACATTCAAATAGACTGAAATATAAAAATTCGTTATTCAATTGTTTTTGAATTTCTGGTAATAACTCATAAACCGATTATCTGATTTAGAAAAATCTTTCACTAATACATTCCTGCGATCCAATATATTCAAATAGTCTAAAAACTATAAATTCGTTATTCAATTGTTTTTTAAATTTTTGTTAATAACTCATGAACTGATGATCTGATTTAAAAATTTCTTTCGCCAACGCATTTCTGGCATCCACTATATTCGAATAGGCTAATAATTAAAAAATCGTTCTTCAATTGTTTTTTCGATTTTTGATAATAACTCGAAAACGAATGATCTGATTAATAAAATTCTTTCGCCAATACATTTCTACCATCATGTGTATTCAAATAGACTAAAAAATTAAAAATTCGTTTTTCAATTGTTTTTAAATTTTTGTTAATAACTCATAAACCAATGATCTGATTTAGAAAATTATTTCACCAATACATTCCTGTGATCCAATATATTCAAATAGACTAAAAACTATAAATTCGTTATTCAATTGTTTTTTAAATTATTGTTAATAACTCATGAACCAATGATCTGATTTAAAAATTTCCTTCGCCAACGCATTTCTGGCATCCACTATTTTCGAATAGACTAAAAATAAAAATTTCGTTCTTCAATTGTTTTTTAGATTTTTGATAATAACTCGAAAACTAAAGATCTGATTAATAAAATTCTTTCGCCAATACATTTCTACCATCATGTATATTCAAATAGACTAAAATATAAAAATTCGTTATTTAATTGTTTTTAAATTTTTGTTAATAACTCATGAACCGATGATCTGATTTACAAACTATTTTCACTAAACGATTTCTGGGATACAATATATTTAATTAGACCAAAAAATATTAATGTTTTATTCAATTGTTTATTTTTTATTTTTTGATGATAACTCATGAACCGATCATCTGATTTAGAAAATTCTTTCACCAACGTATTTCTGGCATTCCGTATATTCGACTAAACTAAACATTAATTATTCAATTTAACAAAATTAGTAGTTGATCATAAACATAGCCTTATAGAAAACACGTGTTTTTCTAATTATTAGTTAATTTTCTACAACGTAAAGGACTTATATATTTTATTATAGATTTTAGTTTGATTAATTTTTTAATATCCTTTAAGAAGTTTTTATCATCCCTCATATCAATTTTCGCCGTTACGTCGACGCTGTTAATAACATTGTTGTAGAATACGTCAAAAAGTTTATGCGCACGTTTGAGCTTGAGACTGTTATTACGTTGGTAATAAAAAGCGGCGGCCGCAAAATTTCCCTTTGAAGTTCATAAGAGTAGAATCGTGGCCTCCGCTCGAACTATTCCGATGCGCTCAGACGTAACAATGCAATTAATTCAATTATATAGAAATATTTCTGGGGCGCGCAAAATATTCCGACTTTTCCCCAGCGATGATCTGATTACGTGCGCAATTTCGGGGTGGAGAAAAGTTCTCTCTCCCCCTGCGAGGACCGACAACAAATCCAATTAGTTCCGCACGCCACCGCACTAAACAAGTACACCACCCCCGTCTTTTTTTTTTTTGGTGTTCATCGGGGAATTATTCTTTTTGCTAAACGTAAATCCGTGTGACGTAAATTGCTTAAACAATATGCTGTTTGTTTTTGCACGGTGCGCTTTTGTTTTTCGGTAATCGTGTTTAACGGGGCTTTCAAGAGGGTTTTATAGAACGGACCCTTTACATCCCTTCCGGTGGATGGCGATAACAATCTTTTTCGGCCGTGTTTGTCTTCATAATTATTTTTCAATATGAAAATATTATGAAAAAAAAATTAATTAAAATCGTATTTAGGACAATAGATAAATAGACGAAAATAGTATATAATCCTTTTTGGTAGTATTTTAAAGTACGTATAATATAATTCAGTATAATAAATAGATAATGATTAATAATAATAATAATCTTTATTTTCAAAATGTTATGTACATGTACAGAATGAATAATACAATAAATATTTAAGTTATTTACAGATGTTACTTAACTAAATATTACAATTATAATTAATTGCCCTGAACAGTAATGGAGGAAAAGCGTTTAAACACGCATTACATAAACAACACGGCTGAAAGACCACGTGGTTGATAGGTAATTACTACTATTGTTCGTTTTGAAAAAAATATATTTCCATTAATAAATATAAAAATAATTATCTATTGTTTTTTTTTTCTGGTTACTGTTTTGTATTCTGTAAATGTTTCCGTTTCTGTGTTTGTACGGTCGACTTCCTTTTTTTTTCTTTTTCCTTAACGAGATTTATTAGATTGGGGCAGCCAGGTGTGGATGTACACGTCAGGCACGACATGGACGGCCCTCCAGGGAGCTCTGCGGTGCTGCAACTCCAGTTCCTCATTAACGAAGGAGCCCTTATTGCCGCCACGGCGGATGACACACTTCACCTGTGGAACTTCAGGCAAAAGGTCCCTCAGGTCGTGCAGAGCCTTAAATTTCAAAAGGAAAAGTAAGTACCACATGTATACAAGTTTTAACTTATAGAACTTATTTTAAACTAATGTATTTTCAGTAAGAAAGCTCATACAATTTTCTTGCTTTTGATTAAGGGGAAATAAAGATCGGTAAACACAATCAAAAAATTTCATCGAGTTTATGGATAATGGTTAAGTGAAAAATAAATCAACTATTATTAGAATGTATAATATCTAATCTAAAGAAACGTTATTTAATTCTTCAGATTGTGAGGAATCTATATACTTGTCATTAATCATCTGCCATCTATCACACGATATCTGTTTTCTATAATCTATTAACAGTAGATAATTAATTAATGTTATTGAAGTTACCATTTGGATCAAGTTTATAGACATCTGGAATCTATTATCTGTATCATCTTCTATCGTCTTACATCTACAATCTATCTCATAACATCTGTTATCGATCATTAATTATCTTCTTAGCTGCTATTTGTCATCTGTCATTTGTCATCTATATCTATCGTCTGCAATTTGCCACTTATCATAACTCATACGTTATTTAATATCTGCTATGTATCATCTGTCTTCTGTCATCTGACCTTAACCATCTGCCATCTATTATCCGTCATCTGTTAGCTCTCTGCTGTCATTTGTCATCTGCCTATCATATATCATATGTTATTTAATGTATGTAATCTAACATCTACAATTTGTCATCTATCATCTATTATCCATTTGTCACCTTTTTAATGACTTTTTAGTTTTTCTCCAAATAAAAACTTCCTATGTCGCATCTGTTATCTGCTATATTTTAATTGTCCCCTATTCTATGTCATCTGTCTTCTTTCATCTGTTACTTTTCAACAGTTATTCGTTGTCTCTAGTGTATCATCTGTATTCTTGTTTTTATTACTTAGTATATGAAAACATCAGGAATTTCAAATAATAATTGAGCTTCTAATATATATCAGCTGCCTTCTGCCATCTATCAAGTGCAACCTGTCATACAGCATATGTCATGTTAAGTCTGTCATTTACCATCATATGTTATTTATGTCTGTCATATATCATCTGAAATCTATCATCTATTAACTGTCACCTGTCAACTCATGTCATCTGCCATCTATCATTTGTTATCTGTCATTTGTTGCCTATATTATATAGTTATTAACTGACCATCAACTGCCAGCTACGTTTTATCTAGATTAATAAATATAATTTATTTTTAAGTCACATGTCAACTGTCATCTGTCTACTCTCATCTATCAACTCATGTCATCTGCCCATCTGTCGACTGTCATCTGTCAACTCATGTTATCTGCCATCCATCATCTGCCATCCATCATCTGCCATCTAATATTTTATAATACTCATAATTTTTATTTTAGTTTTTCTCCAAATAAAAACTAAACTATTATGTGGCATCTATCTGTCATCCGTTGTCTTCTATCTTTTATTTTTCATCTATCATTTACCGTCTGTCATCTATCACATGTTACATTTTAACTGTCATCTGTTTTCTGTAGTGTGTCATCTGTTTTTCTTTTGTTGTGTTCTGTCAGCTGTCATCTGTCATCTGATATATGTCATATGGCATCTGTCGTCTGTCGTCTGTTATCTGTCATGTCATATATCACCTGACATCTGTCTTCTGTTTTCTGTTATCTATCATCAGTCATCTATTTTCGTGAATCTGTAAACAATAACAATCGATGCTAATAAAAACATCTGTCATTTGTTATTTGTTACTTTTCACCTATCAATTATTATCATATGTCATATGCCGTCTACTATTTCGCGTCAACAAGACAAATAACATTAATATTATTTAAGCTACCCCCAGACCAACAATAAACAATAGAAAATTAATAAATGTTATTGAAGCTAACCTTCAGACTAGGTCAACAGTCAACTGGCGTCTATTATCTGCACTGTCATCTGTCACCTGTCATAATGTGTGGATCTATCCCATGACATACCTTTGATTATCTTTGATAAATAATTTTCATCTGTCATCTGACAACTGGCATCTGTCAAGAGCCAATTGTCATTTGTCATCTGCCTCGTGTCACTTGTCATTTGTTAAATATTATATGAAATCTAACCGCTGTCACTTCCATCTGTTATTGCGTTTTGTCACTGTCATATGTCATTTATCAGCTGTCATCTGTAATCGGTAATCTATCAAATATCATTTGATCTGCCATGTATCATCTATCATCTGTCATCTGTTAAATATTATGATTATGATTATGATAATTTATTCTTTATCATACTTGCTTAAAAAAAACTGTAGTTATTATAAAATAGACAAAGAAAATATTGAAAACATACAAATAAAATTTTGACATGACATCTATACTATATCACTGCTTTCTGTCACTTCCATCTGGCATTGCCTTTTGTCACTGTCATCTATCAGGTGTCATCTGTAATCTGTAATCTACGAAATATCATTTGACTTTTATACTCTATTTTCTGTCACTGTTTTCTATCACTTCTATCTGTCATTGCCTGTTGTCACTGTCATCTATCAGCTGTCATCTATAATCTATCATTTACAATTTGTCATCTGTCATTAGTCATATGTCAAATATCATTTGACTTATATACTCTATCCTCTATGAATGTTTTCTGTCAGTTATATTTGTCATTGCCTTTTATCACTGTCATATGATATCTGTAATTTGTCATCTGTAATCTGTAACCTGACACCTGTCATCTGTCATTTGCCATTTATCATTTATCATCTGTAATCTGTAATTTATTAGCTATCACCTGTCATCTGTCATATATCATTTTTCATCTGTCATTATCCGTCCATCTGTCCAACTGTATTCCATTGTTTGTTATCTGTCATCTTTTATCTGTTATTTATGGTCTTCTATAGACTGTCAACTATTTTTCTTCTTGATTATTGAATCATTTCGTAGAATGATGTGTTAGGTTTTCTTCAAATAAAAACTAAACTTATTATCTGGCATCTATTTATCATCTGTTGTTTGATATCCTTTGCTTATCACCACCTATCATTTGTCGTCTCTTTTTTTGGCATCTGTTACCTTTTTACTGTAATTTGTCTGTCTCTAGTACGTCATCACATGAAAACGTTTGGAATGGTAAATTTAAAAAAATGATAATCTGTTAGATGTCTTCTACAATCTATAATATATCATATGTCATTTAATGTCCGTCGTCTGTCATTTATCGTCTGTCATATGTTATTAGTTTTCTGTATATATTATCTCTAAAACATCATCTATTATGTAACGTATCATATTTCATCTGTCATTTGTCATCTGTCAACTGTCATCTGTCAACTCTGGGCATCTATCATCTGTCAACTCATGACATCTGCCATCTGTCAACTGCCATCTGTCAACTTAGGGCATTTATCATCTGTCAACTCAGGGCATCTATCATCTGCCAAGTCATGACATCTGCCGTTTGTCAACTGTCATCTGTCAACTCAGGGCATTTACCACCTGTCAACTCATGATATCTGCCATCTGTCAACTGCCATCTGTCAACTCAGGGCATCTATCATCTGTATCATCTGTCAACTCATGGCATCTATCATCTGTTAACTTGTGACATATGAAATCTGTCACCTCGGGGCATCTATCATCTGTCAACTCATGACATCTGCCATCTATCATCTATTATATGTCATCTATCATCTATCTTCTGTCATCTGTCATCCATTATGTATAGTTTTCTATTAACCTTCATCTGCCAACTAACTTTTATTAATCTCTATAAATATAATTTATTTTTAATTTAGTGTCTGTCAGTCATCTGTATTAAGTCATTTCTCATCTGTCATCTGCTATCTATCAACTTATGTCATCTGCCATCTGTCATCTGTCATCTGTGATTTATCATCTATGATCTGTCATCCGTCATCTTTATGTACAGTTATCTGTTGACCATCATCTATCGACTACTTTTATGTAGAATAATAAATATAATTTATTTTTAAGTTAATATCTGTATGTCATCTGTTTTCTTCTGTTGTCAATGTCAAATATAATAAAAATTAATTCTTGAATCTTCTCGGCGTTAACTTCGTAGTAAATTTTCAATTTTTTTTTAAATAAAGAAAACTTATCACTTTTTTATACCACTTTTTATTTCACTTTTAAAGTGAAAGTTTTCTTTATTTTAAAAAAATAATAAAAATTGTTAAAAATATAATAAATAATATTCATTAACAATAATGATAATATTGATAAGTCATCATCTATCTTGTGCATTCTGTTATTATGTGTCATCTATATTTTATTATTTATCACTTCTCATGTATCCTATGTTATCTGCTATTTAAAATCAACATTAAAAAGTTTCAAAAAAACTGTTTTTCAACCTTTCGAGGCACAGTTATAATCTGGCATCTATATTTGTAATTAATCATCTATCATCTATCACCTGACATCTACGTAATTCTATTATTTGGGGTCAACAGTAGGAAATTAATTCATGTTATTGAAGCTAACCTTCAGGCCAGGTCAACAGTCATCTAGCGTCTACTATTTGTACTGTCATCTATCATCTATTATATAGTGTGAAACTATCCCATGACATACCGTTGATTATCTTTGATTCATAATTTTTATCTGTCACCTGGCAACGATCATCTATCAAGTCAATTGTCATCTCTCATCTGTCATCTACCATGTGTCATCTGTCACCTGTTTAATATTGTATAACACTTATACTTTACCCTCACTGCTTTCTGCCACCTTCATCTGTCATTATCTTTTGTCACTATCATTTATCATCTGTAATCCGTAATCTGTCAAATATCATTTGATCTGACATGTGTGATCTGCTAAATAAATATTATGACATTTAAACTCTATCCTCCGTCACTTCTATATGTCATTGCCTCTTGTCACTGTCATCTATCAGCTGTCATCTGTAATCTGTAATCTGTTAAATATTATTTGAATTCTATACTCTATTCTTTGTCACTGTTTTCCATCACTTCCTCCTGCCATTGCCTTTTGTCATCTATCACCTATAATCTGTAATTTATCATCTATCATATGTCATTGGTCATCTGTCAAATATCATTTGACATATATACTTTATCCTTTGTCACTAATTTTTGTCACTTCTTTCTGGCATTGCCTTTTATCACTGTCATCTGACATCTATCTTCTGTCATCTGTAATCTGTCATCTATAACCTGTCCCCTGTCATCTGTCATCTATTTTCTATCATCAATCATCTGCCAACTATAATCTATTATTTGTTATATGTCATTTGTTATCTATTATTTATTGTCTTCTTTATAGACTGTCAATTATTTTTAATCTTGATTATTGAACCTACATTTTTTTAATAAGTAAATAATAAGTTAATTACCTTTAGTCATTTGACACTGTGTTTATTCAAATTATTATAGAGATATTTTATATTACTGACGATTTCGTAAACTGATGTTTCAGTTTTCTTTAGATAAAAACAAAACGCATCATCTGACACCTATTTGTCATCTGTTCTTTGATATCTGTTTTCTGTCATCTGTTACCTTTCTACTGTCATCTGCAACTGTATGTCTCCAGTGTGTCATCACATGAAAAGTTTAGAATGGTAAATAGATGCGAAGTGTCTTATATATCATATGTCATTTAATGTCTGCCATCTATCATTTATCGACTGTCATATGTTATTTGTTATCTGTATATGTTATTTCTAAAACATCATCTGTCATGTAACGTATCATATTTCATCTGTCATCTGTCAACTGTCATCTGTCAACTCGGGGCATCTATCATCTGTCAACTCAGGGCATCTATCATCTGTCAAGTCATGACATCTGCCATCTGTCAACTGTCATATGTCAACTCAGGGCATCTATCATCTATCAACTCGAGGCATCTATCATCTGTCAACTCATGACATCTGCCATCTATCAACTGTCATCTGTCAACTCGGGGCATCTATCATCTGTCAACTCATGACATCTGCTATCTATCATCTATTATCTAACGGGTGTCCAACAATTATTGCAGTCCAGGGTGGCGTTGGAATAAAAAACGTAGGTCGATTCTTACATGTTGCAAATAAATGAACTGACATTTTTAATGCACATTTAGGACAATTAACATGTCAGTTCATTTATTTGGCACATGAAAGAATTGACCTACGTTTTTGATTCCAACGCCACCCGGGACTGCAATAATTGTTGGACACCCGTTATCATCTATCTTCTGCCATCTGTCATCCATGATGTATAGTTTTCTATTGACCTTCATCTGCCAACTACCTTTAATTAATCTACATAAATATAATTTATTTTTAAGTTAGTATCTGTCAGTCATCTGTATTAAGTCATTTCTCATCTGTCATCTGCTATCTGTCAACTTATGTCATCTGCCATCTGTCATCTGTCATCTATCTTCTATTATCTGCTATCCATCATCTTTATGTACAGTTATCTGTTGACCATCATCTATCAACTACCTTTTGTGTAGATAAATAAATATAATTAATTTTTAAGTTAATGTCTGTCTATCAACTGTCAACTGTCATATGTTAACTGTCAACTATAATCTGTCAACTCATGTCATATGCTATCTATGATCTGTCATCTATCATCTATCTATTGATCAACATCTGTCAACTACCTTTTATCTAGATTTATATATATATAATTTACTTTTAATTAACCATTTGACACTGTGGCATCTTTCTGCCATCTGTTGACTGCTATTTTTTACTTGTCACCTATCATTTACCTGTCTGTCTGTCTTTTATAATCTATTACATTGTAACTGTCTTCTGTTGTCTCTAGTTTGTCAACGGTTTTTCTTCTATTGGCATCTGTCATCTGCCATCTGTCATTTGTCATCTGCCATCTGCCATCTGTTACCCATCTGTATATAAAATGTATTAAAATCCTTTAGTTCGTTGTAGTTCATTCAAATTAGTGTTGCTTTGATAGTTGTACTATTCGTAACACGCAAATTAATTTTGTTTTATTCAACGTCTGTCGAGGTACTAGCCAGAGAAGTAGTTGTTTCAAATTAATTTGTTTCGTAATCTTAGTAAGACTCACTGTTGTAGATTCACGAAATGTTTTCGTATTTTTAAATTTACCATCTGTATATGTTATCTATAAACCGCCATCTGCCATTTAACATCTCATATATGTCATCTGTCTTCTATCATCTCTATATGTCTTTTATTTGTCCTCTGTCAGCTGTCATCTTTATATGTTATCTATAAACCACCCTCTGCCATTTGTCATCTGTCATCTATAATCTATCATATGTCATCTGTCATCTGTCATCTATCATCTATCATCTATCATCTATCATCTATCATCTATCATCTATCATCTATCATCTATCATCTATCATCTATCATCTATCATCTATCATCTATCATCTATCATCTATCATCTATCATCTATCATCTATCATCAATCATCTGTCATCTGTAATTTTTCATCTGTATATGTTATCTCACAAATCTGCCATCTAACATCTGTTATCTGGTATTTACCATCTAATAATTTTCATTTCTTTCCTGTCATTTATCATTTTGTATCATTTACCTGTTGACAATTGTAAAACTTGATCTTTCCAAAAATAAAATCAAAAAACAATGTGTGTTAATGAATTCAAAATTAAAAACTCAATCTACACTTTAAATCTATATGTGTGTCATTTTGTGTCATCTAATATCTGACAGAAAAATGTCACAGTTATCTGGTACCTGTTATATGTCATCTGACACCTTGAATCAACAATAAAATATTAATAAATATTATCATCTTAGCATCTTTTATCTATTAGACACCATCTTTTTCATCTGTCATCTATTATTTCTCTGTGTGTTACAAAATATGATTATGATTGTTCTTCAGATACCGCTTACAGTAATTTAGCAGCTGTTTTCTATTTAAGGCATCTATAATTGACCATCTATCATGTATCTAATTTGTGTCATCTATCATCTATTATCTGTACATCTGGTATGGTACATCTGCCATTTTGTCATCTGTCATGTACAATGATTGATCATCTTTTATCTAAGAAGTCTTATCTGCCATCTATCATCTTCTATTTGGAATCAACAATAAAAATTAAAATAAATATTATAAAAATACACCCTTAAATGTGCCTATTACAGTAATCTGGCATATATTATCTCCATCTTTACTTCATTAGCTACTATTTATCATCTGCCATCTGACAACTGCAATTTTTCATCTTGCATCTATTATCTTTCATTTATCATATGTTTTTAATATATTCGATAATTGTTCTGCTACTTTCTTGATGAAACCAAATTTTTGTGCGTTAGTTCCTCATATGATATCAAATGACATTTGCCATTTGGAACTAAGGATAAAAAATAAATCGATGTTATTACGACCATTTACAGTCATCTATTATTTGTTGCCTGTATGTTTCATTACTCATTTAGTAAGCATTTATCACATAGCATCTAATACCTATCATCTGTCATCTATTAACTTCCATCTCTTAATTCTGTTATCGTTATCTGCCATCTACCATCTATCATCTAGCTTCTGTCATCTGCCATCTACCATCTATCAGCTATCATCTATCATCTGCCATCTAAGTTGCATCTGTCGCCTGTGTAACAATAAACAATTAATATATGTTATTAAAACTATCTTTTTGACCACATTTACATATACATATCTGCATTTGTCATCGGGCATGCAGGTGACATATGTCATTTGTTATCTATCATCTGTTATCTATTATTGTTAATTATTTCATATCTGACATATATTTGCCATTTGCCGTCATCAAGAAAAAATATAAATATATTTTAGTCATATGAGATGTGTTATTTTTTTAACATCTATAATTTATCATCTATCATCTGACTATTAACATCCATCAACTGCCACTGTCATCTATCATCTTTTAACTTTACAGTAATTTAGCAGTTGTTTTCTGTACCCGGCATCTATCGTCTCTCATTGACTGTCATACTGTCATTCCATCATCTATCATCTATTTTCTGTTATATACCACTTAAGGAACAATCACAGACATCTGATATATGTTATCTATATCTATACTCTACCGTCTTCTATTTCCATCTGTCATCTGAACACACTTTCAATCATCTGAAATCTGTTATCTGTTATTGCCATTAGTTATCTGGCATGCTTACCTCACCTGTCGTCTATCTATTAATTAATATTCACCCCTTAATTCTAGTATCTTTATCTGCCATCTATAATCATCTATCATATAACCACTGTCATTAGCCGTTTAAGATGCATCTGTCACATGTCTTCTCTCGTCTATTACCTTTTATCAAAGACCGTCATTTTCCATTTGGAATCAACAATAAAAACTAATCGAAAGTTTTTTCAAAACCGACTCTTTAGTTCAATTATTACACATAATCGTCTTCCGTGCTGAAATCTTCCGCGCGTTTCACACGATTTGAAAGTGGATTGATCCGAGAGCTTTCTAAGTTCGTGCCGTCGAAAGGTCTTTAAAAAGGAGGATTGTGTACGTGTCAATGCCGGCTCGGTGGGGTGGGAGACTTTTCCCGATGGCTAATAGGACTGTCGCTCACTGCATCGAACGGAAACTTGTATGAAATATTTAATTTCGAAGTCTTCAAAGTGTCAACAACAACAACAACAACAACAACTTCTCCGCAAACACACACATAGGGTGCGAGTTTGTATAGTGTTGCAGCAGTTGCAGGGAAATTTGTTTTCATCTCGTTTCAGTTTTGATTCGATTTTTATACGCGAAATCGAAACGAAATGAATTTAAAGTGCATTTCCAGATACTGGCCAAGTGTTTCACGTTCAGAATGTACTTCACGTAATATTGCACTGCATATAGGAATCAATAATTTATGCATGATAAAATTTTAAGAAAGACTTTCTTTATTACAGATTTTAGTTTACAAGCTCTAATAAAAAAATATATACATACATTTCAATGTGTGTATTTTTTAAGCAGTTCATTTTCTTTGATTCTTAACTTAATTTAGGAACGTATTATAATTTATTTGCAAACATTGTTAATTAGTTCTGAATATCCGATAATACCTGCATATACAATCGTGGTTAATGAGGCGATTGAACCACCGCACTTAATGCGCTTACACGTTCGCGTTGTATGAATAAGAGGTACTTCCCCTAAATAAATCATCCTCATTACTCCTTCAGATTTCTCGAGTGCAATTTAAATACGCTTTACAATTATACTGGGAATTGAATTGATCAGTAGCAAGTTGAATTAATTATTTATGTTTACAGAACCTTAAATATAAACCGATTGAATTGAAAAGGCCAAGCTTACATCTCGAAATGTTCTCTTAATAATAATTCTATCCGTTATGTTTCATCCAGAAAATACAGCAGATTGATTACTAATAATAATAAAATAGTATGCATTAAACGCAGAAATTATTAACGTTACCTGAAGCTTGATTTTAATAATATTCACTCTTTATGATCGTTGAGATGAGAGAAGACAGATGACAGATGACAAAAGGCAGATGAAAATTGACAGTTGATAAATGACAGATGACAAATAACAGATGGCAGGTGAGAGATGACAGATCACAGATGACAGATGACAGATGACAGTCGACAGACGACAGACGACAGACGACAGACGACAGACGACAGATGACTGATGACTGATGACAGATGACAGATGACAGATGACAGATGACAGATGACAGATGACAGATGATAGATGACAGATGACAGATGACAGATGACAGATGACAGATGACAGATGACAGATGACAGATGACAGATGACAGATAACAAATAACAGATAATACATAAAGTATAAAAATATAAATGACTGATGACAGATGACATCAATTAAAAACCAGTAGAGTTGTGACAAGTTTATTTAAAACAAATGCATTTGATTAGTTACATTAGTGTTTAATCAAAAACAAATGCGAATTAAGCGTGTTTATTATAATTTATAAAATAATTGAAACGTCGAGTTTAAATATGTCCGACAGAATTCCTATTGGAGCGGCGGTGCATTATTAAATACCTTTCGGGCCCGAAATGCAATTTGTACAGGTTTTAAAATTGAATCCGGCGAAATATCCACTGCGTAATTAAATTGCCATAAAATCAATTAAACCCCACCAATCATCCGTGAGCACGTTTCGTTTGTTTTAACTGTCAATTTATAGTTTAAAGGCTTCATTAGTAACCGTTCGATGTTGACAAATTAAGGGATGAATACGGTGGGTGGTTGTAATGTAAAGTAATTCAATTACGCCTTTCCTTTTTTTTTATAATTACAGTACCCGCGTGTAGGAAAATTGAATAGTGCTGCAGGAATTAGCAGTTAATTGACCCTCTAATTGGGAAAACCAAATCGATTGTTTCTTTACAAACATTTCTATTTTAATCGGAATTCGCTTAATTTGTGTTATAAATATTTTGCTTACACATTCATTTTGTTATCACAAAGAAACTTAAATAAATAATTATATTTTATTAATCTGGAAAAAATTCTAAGAAATTTGAGTACAAACACGACTATTCTACTATAATAAACAAATAAGTTATGTGTATATCATAGCCACCTTGATGTAATTTTGTAATAATCATTACGCTTTAACGGTTTAAGATTATATTTTGTTTTATATTCTGCTTCATTCTAAACACAATTAATAATTGATTTAAAAATTTTAATGTAAAAATAATTATTGATAAAATCTAAATTTAATCGAAAATATAAAATTTAGTTTCTACTTAAAATTCCAAGAAGTTTGAGTACAAATACAGCTATTCTACTATAATCAACAAAATTGTTTTGCTTAAATCATAGCCAACTCGATGTAATTTTGAAATAATCATTACTCTTTAACGCTTTGAGATATTTACCTCTGGTTTTCACTAATATGTTTTGTTTTATATACTGTTTCATCCTATACATAATTAATAATTAATGTAAAAATTTCAATTAAAAAAAATTAATTATAAAATCTGAATTTAATTAAAAATATGAAATTTAGATTCCACTTAAAATTCCAAGAAGTTTAAGTACAAACACGGCCATTCTACTACAACAAACAAAATAGTTTTATTCAAATCATAGCCAACTCCATGTAATTTTGAAATCAATATTACTCTTTAACGGTTTGAGATATTTACCTCTGGTTTTCATGAATATGTTTTGTTTTATAAACTGTTTCATTCTACACATAATTAATAATTGATATAAAAAATTTAATTTAAAAAAATGAATTATAAAATTTGAATTTAATTAAAAATACGAAATTTAGTTTCTACTTAAAATTCCAAGAAGTTTGAATATAAACACGGCTATTCTACTATAATAATAAGCCAACTCGATGTAATTTTGAAATAATCATTACGCTTTAGCAGTTTGAGATTTTTACCTCTGGTTGTTACGAATATGTTTTGTTTTATGTAACTACACATAATAAATAATTGATCTAAAAATTTTAATTAAAAAAAATAAATCATAAAATTTGAATTTAATTAAAAATATGAAATTTAGTTTCTACTTAAGATTCCAAGAAGTTTGAGTACAAACACGGTTATTCTACTATAATAAACAAAATAGTTTTTTTTCAAATCATAGCCAACTCGATGTAATTTTGAAATAATCATTACGCTCTAACGGTTTGACATTTTTACCTCTGGTTTTCACAAATATGTTTTGTTTTATCTACTATGTTATCCTATACATAATTAATAATTGATGTAAAAAATTCAATTAAAAAAATTGAATTATAAAATCTGAATTTAATTGAAAATACGAAATTTAGTTTCTACTTAAAATTCCAAGAAGTTTGAGTACAAACACGGCCATTCTACTATAATAAACAAAATAGTTTTGTTCAAAATCATGGCTAACTCGATGTAATTTTTAAATAATCATTACGCTTTAATGGTTTAAGATATTCACCTCTGGTTTTCACCAATATATTTTGTTTTATATACCGTTTCATCCAATGCATAATTAATAATTAATGTAAAAATTTCAATTAAAAAAAATTAATTATAAAATCTGAATTTAATTAAAAATATGAAATTTAGATTCCACTTAAAATTCCAAGAAGTTTGAATACAAACACGGCTATTCAACTACAATAAATAAAATAGTTTTGTTAAAATCATAACCAACTCGATGTAATTTTGAAATAATCATTACGCTCTAACGCTTTGAGATATTTACCTCTGGTTTTCATGAAAGTGTTTTGCTTTTTATACTGTTTCATCCTGCATACAATTAATAATTGATGTAAAAATTTCAATTAAAAAAAATTTATTATAAAATTTGAATTAAATTAAAAATATGAAATTAAGTTTCTTCTTAAAATTCTAAGAAGTTTGAGTACAAACACGACTATTCTACTACAATAAACAAAATAGTTTTGTTCAAATCATAGCCAACTTGAAGTAATTTTGAAATAATTATTGCGCCTTAACGGTATGAGATATTTACTTTTGGTTTTCACAAATGTGTTTTGTTTTATATTACGTTTCACCTTACATACAATTAATAAATGATGTAAAAAATTCAAATTAAAAAAATTAAATCATAAAATTTGAATTTAATTAAAAATATGAAATTTAGTTTCTACTTAAAATTCCAAGAAGTTTGAGTACAAACACGGCTATTCTGCTACAATAAATAAAATAGTTTTGTTCAAATCATAGCCAACTCGATGTAATTTTGAAATCAATATTACTCTTTAACGGCTTGAGATATTTACCTCTGATTTTCAACATAATTTTTTGTTTTATATACTATTTCATCCTATACATAATTAATAATTAATGTAAAAATTTCAATTTAAAAAAATGAATTATAAAATCTGAATTTATCTAAAAATACGAAATTTAGTTTCTACTTAAAATTCCAAGAAGTTTGAATACAAACACGGCTATTCTACTACAATTAACAAAATAGTTTTGTTTGATTTATAGCTAACTTGATGTAATTTTGAAATAATCATTACGCTCTAACGGTTTGAGATATTTACCTCTGGTTTTCACAAAAGTGTTTTGTTTTATGTAATGTTTTATCCTACATACAATTAATAATTGATGTAAAAAATTTAATTTAAAAAAATGAATTATAAAATTTAAATTTAATTAAAAATACGAAATTTAATTTCTACTTAAAATTCCAAGAAGTTTGAGTATAAACACAGCTACTCTACTATAATAAATAAAATAGTTTTGTTCAAATCATAGCCAACTCGATGTGATTATTAAATAATAATTACGCTTCAACGGTTTGAGATAATTACCTCCAGTGTTCACAAATATGTTTTGTTTTATCTACTGTTTCATCCTACACACAATTAATAATTGGTGTAAAAATTTTAATTTATAAAAATGATTTATAAAATGCGAATTTAATTAAAAATACGAAATTTAGTTTCTACTTAAAATTCCAAGAAGTTTGAGTACAAACACGGCTATTCTACTATAATAAACAAAATAGTTTTGATTAAATCATAGCTAACTAGATGTAATTTTGAAATAATTATTACGCTTTAACGGTATGAGATATTTACATCTGGTTTTCACGAATGTATTTTGTTTTATATACCGTTTAATCCTACATAGAATTAATAATTGATATAAAAAATTTAATTTAAAAAAATGAATTATAGAATTTGTATATAATTAAAAATACGAAATTTAGTTTCTACTTAAAATTCCAAGAAGTTTGAATACAAACACGGCTATTCTACTACAATAAACAAAATAGTTTTGTTCAAATCATAGCCAACTCGATGTAATTTTGAAATCATCATTACGCTTTAACGGCTTGAGATATTTACCTCTGGTTTTCACAAATGTGTTTTGTTTTATATACTGTTTCATCCTACACACAATTAATAATTGATGTAAAAATTTCAATTAAAAAAAATAAATTATAAAATTTGAATTTAATTAAAAATTCGAAATTTAGTTTCTACTTAAAATTTCAAGAAGTTTGAGTACAAACAAGGCCATTCTACTATAATAAACAAAATAGTTTTGCTTGATTCATAGCGAACTCGATGTAATTTTTAAATAATCATTACGCTTTAACGGTTTGAGGTATTAACCTCTGGTTTTCACTAATATGTTTTGTTTTAGGTACTCTTTCATCCTACATACAATTAAAAATTGATGTAAAAATTTCATTAAAAAAAAATCTGAATTTAATTGAAAATATGATTTTTACGTTTTTTAATATACACTATTCTTCTAGTTTTTTAAGGTCCATTACAAATTGATTGATTGCTGGTTTTTAAAAGATTTTTTTTCTTAATTTCAGGATAACCAGCATGAGTCTACCCCTCCAATCTAAATGGCTGTACGTGGGATCAGAACGTGGCAACATCCATGTCGTTCACATCGAGAGTTTCGCGTTGTCCGGTTATATTATTAATTGGAATAAAGTGATCGAGTAGTAAGTTTATTTTTTCTTTCCTTTATTTTACTTGTTATACACATGAATTACTTTTACAGCTCTAGGAAAACCCATCCAGGGGCAGTTGTGCATTTAAGTGATAATCCTTTAGACGCTAGTAAAGTGAGTATTGGAGGTGATGTGTTTTGTTTTGGAAAGAAATTAATTCTTTTTATCCGCGTCACAGTTATTAATAGGTTACGAAACTGGGCAGATCGTTTTGTGGGATCTGAGGAACAAAAGTGCTGACATGAGGTTTCAGACGTCGGAGCCGCTGAGGTCAATCGCGTGGCATCATGAGGGTAAGCAATTTATGTGCTCGCACACTGATGGATCGCTCACGACGTGGAACATCAAGGTGAACAATAAACCCGTACACATCTCACAACCTCATGGTGAGTTAAGTCGAAATTAAAGATTACGTTATTTGATTATGAATGTTTTTAGCAAAAGTAGGTAAAGATGGTAAAATTGAGCAATGTAAACCAATACCCAAAGTGGAGTGGAAGTCTTCTAGGACAGGGTGAGTGCTTAAAAGTTTTAATTCATGTTACGAGCTTATAATTTAAAATATTTTAGAGAAGCATATGTGATATTTTCCGGCGGAATGCCCTACGACCAATCCGGTAGAACGCCCAGTATAACAGTAGTACATAGTAAAACCACCACCGTCTTAGAGATGGAACATCCCATCGTAGATTTTATAACGTTGTGCGAATCGCCGTATAATAGTGGTATGTATTGAACATATAAATATAATTTAGTGTACCAATTAATTAATTTTTTTAGATATGCAAGAACCTTACGCAATAATCGCCCTCCTGCAAAATGATCTGGTTGTGATGGACCTGCAGACGGCAGGCTTTCCTTGTTTAGAGAATCCTTATCCCATGGATATACACGAATCTCCTGTTACTTGTTGCAGTTATTTGGCGGATTGTCCCGCCGACTTAATCCCGGCGTTCTACTCGGTGGGAAGGGCAGGGGCGGCGAAGAGGCAGGGATTTTCCGAAATGGTCTGGCCCATCAGCGGTGGGACGTGGTCCGTTAATTCTTGTAGTTATAGTGAAATTATTATGACCGGGTAAGTCATCAAATCATCACGTAATGTAAAATTCATCGATCAAAAACGTTTGATCATTTTTATAGGCACGCTGATGGAAGCGTGAAATTTTGGGACGGAAGCGCTGGCACGCTTCAGGTCCTCTACAAACTGAAGACGGCGAAAGTTTTCGAGAAGCCCAGTCGCCGGTCGATGGAGGGCGAGGAGGATCCGTTCGCCATCCAGATCATCTCGCTGTGCCCGGAATCGAGGAAACTGTGCATCGCCGGCGCTTCCAGCCACGTCATCCTCTTCACCTACAAGAAGTCGGAGAGCAGCGACGAGGTGACGGTCCTCGAGGTGCCCATCGTCTACGAGATTCCCGACGAGGGCGAGTGCTCACCGGACTGCCAGTTTTCCGGACCTGGCAGCGCCGGTTCCGGCTCTAAACTAGATATGCTTGACACTGACAATAAAAAGGTAACAATAAAATTGTACAATTTGTTGTTACCTACACAATTATTAATCAATATTATGGAATTTCATTAAGTAACGGCCGTATCAATCCAATATTTTCATAATTTCAAAGAAATTTTAGTTATTAACATAATAAATTCATCTCCTAGGATCTACTAAAAGTACGCACCGGAGTGCAGAAAAAACCTCCAGGTTTCCAAGCGCAACTAGTCTGCCTCACACCGTGGAACAACGGAGAACCGCCCAGTCACATCACGTCATTAGCTATCAACAGTTCATACGGATTGTAAGTATTTCAAAAATCAAACCTAAGCTTAATAATATTTCAAAATAAACAAAACATATACCTTCTTCGCGAAGCGAAAGCTTCAACAATTACTTACACAATTACTTACACAATTACTTATACAATAACTTACTTAATAATATAATTTTAAACACAGGATGGCTTACGGTAACGAAGCAGGCATAGTGATAATCGACATTGAACAAAAGGTGTGCCTCCTGAACATCGGCAGTCCGGACCTGTACGGTGCGCAGGACCCGTATTCGCGAGCACCGCGCAGCCCGAAGAAGTCGAACAACCTGGGCGAGACGCTGCCGGTCGACAAGGACGACCGACAGCCCAGAAGCCCCAGCATAGACCAGGTCAGTTGTTCCTCAGTAGTACTAGCAGCTGCAAAGAAACGAAAACGAGAACGTAAAGAATCTTGTGTGTACACACGGCTCACAGTTTCTCACGGGCATGAATTTATCTATTGTTTTTTATTCTCTTCTTTTTTCCCTGATTTAATTGTTTTTAAACAGAGCCTTAGTGACGAATTTGGTGCTATAGGAGGAGAAGACCTGTTTTTTGTTTTTGTTTTCTTGGAGATTCATTCATGTTTTCTTTTTTTTAAAACTGCTGCATCGGATTATAATTGATGATGATGATGATGATGATGATGATGTTTTTCATTAACCTCACATAATTTTTAATATAATAAATAAAATAAATAATCAATATACAGAAATAGATTGTAATAATCACCAAGTGTTAAATTATTAAGAAAATTATTAGTACTATCATTTATTTATTCCAAAATTGTATATAAAATCCATTAATATCAACAAAAATTTCAGTCACATATGCAAAAGGCAGAGTGTTCTTCCACTCGTACCAAAACTTTCTTCCATGCGAAACTTGCTAAGAAATACTAAAAATCTAATTTTGATATAACAGATAAAGAATTGATAAACACTTGGTTTGTTTCACTGATTCAAGAAATATTTTATTTTATTTAATAGTTATTGAAGAAAAGATCATTAAAAAATTATTTGTCTTATTTACAGATTATGAACAATAATCTAAACTGTTATTCAATTTAAAAATCGAAATATAATAGTATTTTTCTTATCGATTTTTTCTAAGTGTATTCTCCCATTTTTTTTTTCAAATTCTAAATTTAATTTGAACTAAAACCATTGTATAAATTAGCGTACTCCCGACCTACCTTAATAAGCTATATATTGGCCTAGCGTACTCTTGACCTACCTCAATATAGCGAGTATTGAGTCAGCGTGACCTTGACCTACTGCTTTGGCTAGTGTAACCTTGTGTGAGGTTAATGCATACTTTATTAAGGTAGGCTTAGAGTACGCCGGGTTAATATATGATTTGTTATGGTTATTTGTCAGGAAGAGTGCGTAAGTTTAAGCAATGATTTCTTGAATTTTCGAATTTTTAAATTTTTGAATTTTTAAATTTTTAAATTTTTGAATTTTTGAATTTTTGAATTTTTGAATTTTTGAATTTTTGAATTTTTGAATTTTTGAATTTTTGAATTTTTGAATTTTTGAATTTTTGAATTTTTAAATTTTTGAGTTTTTAAATTTTTGAATTTTTGAACTTTTGAATATTTAAATTTTTACATTTTTAAATGTTTGAATTATTGAATGATAAAAAAATACAATTTAAACTTGTACAAAATAATAATAAATAAATAAAAAAACCAATTTGATCAAAACCCAAAATTATTCATTTTTAAAATTTGAGTCAAGAATTTTTGAAATTTTTGTAAATTGGTAATGTTGAAATTTTCAAATATAAAAATTCTTAAAATTCCTATAAGTTTAATAATGAAATTTAATAAACATGAAATTTTAAAGTTTTGAAATTTAAAAATTTTGAAATCCTGAAATTTTTCTATTTTGAAAAATGTGAATCTTTTGTGTTAAAAAATGAACTCTTCAAATTTTGGAATATTTGGGTTTCCTAACTTCTCATTATTTAAATTCCATAAATTTGTAGTCTAATTTTGATATGAAATACCGAAAATTTGATAATTTAAAGTTTTTAAATATTAAAATTTTAATAATTTGAAATTTACTTTAGATTTTTTTTTTGCATTTGTGAAAGAGTTCATTTAAAGTTTGTTCTAGTTTGTGTACCAACTGTAGGGATTAAGTTTGGAAAAAATTCATCAAAATTTTGAACGTAATTTGATAAATAATAAACGACATTTGATAGATGACAATTGACATATGACAGTTGACAATAGACAGATGATAGTTTGTAAATGATAATTTGATTGTCAGTAGTACACATTCACGTAATACATGAAGATTGACAGATTAACAGTTTACAATTGACATATGACAGTTGTCAATGGACAGATGACAAATGACATTTAATAGATGACAATTGACAACTCACAGCTGGCAATGAGCAGATGCTAAATGACATTTTATACATGACAATTGACATAGGACAGTTGACAGATGACAAATGACAATCGACATGACAGTTGAAAATGGACAGATGATAGTTTGTAAATAATAATTTAACTGTCAGTAATACACATTCACATAACAAGTGCTTATTAACAGATTGGCAGACGACAATTGATATATAACACTTGACAATGGACAAATGACAATTGTCATTTAATAGATAGTAATTGTCATATGATAGTTGATAATAAACAGAAGACAAATGACACTAAATAGATGACAATTGATATTTGATAGTTGGCAATGAACAAATGACAAATGACATTTAATAGATGACAATTGACGTATGATACTTAACAAAAGATACATGATACTTTTTAAAAAATAATTTAACTGTCAGTAATACACATTCACATAATAGGTGATTATTAACAAATGACAATTGACATATTGCACATAACAATAAACAAATGACAATTTGTAAATGACAATTTGATCGTCAGTAACACACATTAACGTAGTAGATAACTTATGACAATTAACATATGAAAGTTGGCAATGGACATATGAAAAATTGACAATTAATAGATGATAATTGACGTATGACAGTTGAAAATAGACAGATGATAATTTGTAAAAAATAATTTAATTGGCAGTAATACACATTCACATATTTACATAATAGGTGATGATTAACAGATTAACAGATGACAATTGACATATGACACTTGACAATGAACAGTTGACAGTTTGAAAATTGTAATTTGGTTGTCAGTAATACACATTAACCTAATAGATTATGATTATTAAATTAACAGATGACAATTGACATATGGCAGTTGACAATGGACAGATGACAAATGACATTTAATAGATAACAATTGACATATAACAGTTGACAATAGACAAATGACAAATGACATTTAATAGATGACAATTGACATTTGATAGTTGGCAATGGACAAATGACAAATGACATTTAATAGATGGCAATTGACATATGACACTTGACAATAGACAGACCACAGTTTGTAAATAAAAAATTGATTGTCAGTAACACTCATAAACGTAATATATGACGATTAACAAATTATCAGATGACAATTGACATATGACAGTTGAAATGGACAGATGGCAAATGATATTTAATAGATGACAATTGACATCCATATGTGACAGATGACAGTTTGTAAATGATAATTTAGTAGTCAGTAATATACATTGACGTAATAGATGATGATTAACAGATTAATAGATGACAATCGACATATGACAGTTGACAATGGAGAGATGACAGTTTGCAAATAACAATTTAATTGTCAGTAACATATTTTTATTTCATCGATGATGGTTAACTGATTAACAAATAAAAATTGACATATGATAGTTGACAATGAACAGATGACAAACGACATTTGATAGATAGCAATTGACATATGGCAGTTGCCAAAGGACAGATGACAGTTTGTAATTAACAATTTTATTGCCAGTAACATACATTGACATAAAAGACGACGATTAACTGATTAACAGATAACAATTGACATATGACACTTGACAATGGACAGATGCCAGTTTTGTAAATGATAATTTAATTACCACTAATATCCATTCACGTAATAGATAATGCTTAACAGATATCAATTGACATATGACAGTTAATAATGGACAGATGACAAATGACATTTGATAGATGGCAAGTGCCAATGGACAGATGATTTGTAAATGATAATTTAATTATCAGTGACATACATTTACTTAATAATCAACAGATGACAGGTGGCAATTGACAGGTAATAAACGACATTTTACAGATGACAAGAACATATGACTGTTGACAGTTGACCGATAATAAATTACATTTGACAAACGACACGGACATATGACAATAGACAATTGACTGATGATAAATAATACATAAAAAAAGCAATTTAAAAAATTTGTTAAGTAGTAATAAATGATATTTGACAGATAACAATTGCCAGATAACAAATGACATTAGACAGATGACAGTTGACAATTGTCAAATAGTAAATGATATTTGTCAGATCACAATTGACATATGACAATTGCCAAAATGATATTTGTCAGATGGCATTTGCCAGATAACAACTGACATTTGACAGATGAAAACTAACATATGACAGTTGACAAATAACAAATGATATTTTAAGGATGACAATTGACATATGACAGTTTACAATTGACAGAAACAAATGACATTTGACAGCTAACATGTGACAGTTGATTATTGACAAATATAATGTTGATAATACACGTATTGGATTATTGACAAATAACAGATGACATTTGACAGATGACAATTGCCAGATAACAAATGACATTTGACAGATAAAAACTAACATATGACAGTTGTCAATGGCCAAATGGCAATATCTTTAAAAAAATGATAATAGCTAACAAAAAACAGGTGACAATTGACAGATAATAAATGACATTTAGTAGATTTATTTATTTATTTATTTATTTACGGGTAATACCATTGTACAATGTTCACAAGAATGTAAAAGACAGTTGACAGATAACAAGAACCTATGACTGTTGACAATTGACAGATAATAAATGACATTTGACAGATGAAAAGAACATTTGACAATTGACTATTGACAGATAACAATTAATAGACCCAAAAAATTGAATTTGAAAAATTTGTAAAGTAGTAATAAATGATATTTCACAGGCGATAATTGCCAGATAACAAATGACATCTGACAGATGACAACTTATATATGATGGTTGACAATTAATAAATAACAAATGACATTTGACAGATGACAATTGATATATGACAATTGCCAGATAACAAATGACATTTGACAGATGATAACTAACATATGACAGTTTACAATTGACAAATAATAAATGACATTTGAAGAATAACAATTGACATATGGCCGTTTACAATTGACAGAAACAAATGACATTTGGCCAGATGACAGTTGACAATAAACTTATGACAGTTGGTAGATGATAATTTAATTGTCAGTAACATACATTCCTGCAATAGGTGATGATAAACATATTGACATATGGCAGGTAACAATGAACAGTTGACAGTTTGTAAGTGTTAATTTAATTGACAGTAACATTCATTCACTTCAAAGCCAATAGATGACAGGTGACAATTGACAGATGATTAATGATATTTTGCAGATGACAAGAACATATGACTATTGACAATTGACAGATAATAAGAATATATGACAATTGACAGACGACAATTAATAGATTTAAAAAAAAACAATTTGAAAAATGTGTTAAATAGTAAAAATTATATTTGACAGATGACAATTTATTTATTGCTAGATAACAAATGAGATTTGACAGATAAAAATATATGACAGTTGACAATTAAGAAAAAATATGGCATTTGATAAATGACAATTCCCAGATAACTCATCTGTCAACATATGAAAGTTGACAATTAACCATAACAAATGCCAATTGATAGATGACAATTAACATATGACAATTGCCAGTTAACAAATAACAATTGTCAGATAACAAATGGCATCTGACAGATGATAACTAATAGTTGACAATTTATAAATAATAAATGATATTTGAAGGATAACAGTTGACATATGACAGTTTACAATTGACAGAAACAAACCACATTTGACAGATGATAATTGACATGTAACAGTTGACAATAAACAAATGACAGTTGGTAGATGATAATTTAATTGTCAGTGCATTCACATAATAGATAATAATTGACAGATTTAGACAGTTTGCAGATGACAAGAACATATAACTGTTGACAATTGACAGATAATAAATGAAATTTGACATATGACAAGAACATATGGCAATTGACAACTGACTGGTGACAATTAATAGATTAAAAATTCAATTTGAAAAATTTGTTAAGTAGTAAAATATGCTATTTGACAGATGACACTTGCCAGATAACAAATGGCATTTTATAGATGACATATAACATGTGGCAGTTGATAACTGACAAATAACAAATGATATTTAATAAATGACAATTGACATATAAGAGTTGCCAGTTAATAAATAACATTTGACAGATGACAATTGCCAGATAACAAATCACATTTGACAGATGAAAACTAATATATGATAGTTGACAAATAACAAATGACATTTGACAGTTGACAATGTCCAAATGGCAATATCTTAAAAATAATGATAATAGCTAACAAATAACAGGTGATAATTGACAGATAATAAATGACATTTTGCAGATGACTGTTTACAATTTACAGATAATACATGACATTTGACAGATGACAAGAACATATAACAATTGACAACTGATAGATGACAATTAATAGACCCAAAAAGTCAATTTGAACAATTTGTTAAGTAGTAACAATTGATATTTGACAGATTACAAATCACATTTGACAGATGACAGATAACATGTGGCAGTTGATAATTGACAAATAACAAATGACATTTGAAAAATTGACAATTGACATATGATATTGCCAGATAATAAATGACATTTGACAGATGACAATTGCTAGATAACAAATGACATTTGACAGATGTTAATTGTCATATGACAGTTTACAATTGATAGAAACAAATGACATTGAACAGATGACAGTTGACATGTAACAGTAGACAATTGCCAAATGGCAGTTGAAAATAAACAAATAACAGTTGGTAGATGATAGTTTAATTGCCAGTAAAATATATTCAAGTATAAGATGATAATTGACAGATTACGTCCGAAGAATATTTTATGATAGACACATATGACAATTAACAATTAACAGACGATTATGAATACATCAAAAAAAATAAATTTGAGTAAGTAGTAAAAATGATATTTTACAGATGACAATTACTAGATAACAAATGACATTTGACAGATGACAACTAATATATAACAGTTGATAATTAACAAATAAGAAATGGCATTTTATAGATGACCATTGACATATGACAATTGTCAGATATCAAATGATATTTAACAGATGATAACTAACAGTTGGCAATTGAAAAAAAAAACTTTTGAATTGTTAATTAGAATTGTTACAATAATATTATATAATTAATACACATGCAAAAAATTATGTGAGGTTGAAAAACATATTAAAAAAAAAAAACAGACTAGATTAGAAAGTTAAGCGTTATGCACAAGCAGTTGATGCACTGTTATTACCTATGTTGCTGGTTACCAATGAGTTGCTAAAGAGCGCCCCCTCTGCTTTCTGTTATATCTGGGCCTGTGCATGCCTGTAGATGGGATCTCCGGACTCCCCCTTATCCCTTGTGCCCTGCCCTACCACCACCCCTGTTGAACCGGCGACCGAGGCCGTGGAAGAGGACCGCGCCGTACCCATACCGTTATCGGCCACCAGGAGAAAGTCGACCACGTGGAAAAACTTTAACCTCAAGCGCCGTCTGTCCAAAGTCGACCTCAAAATAAAGAACACCTTCTCCTCGTCGTCTTCCATAGATGGTCGGTGTAGAAAAGCGTCGACGTTTTACGCGAACGAAGTGTCGCCGACTAACGACTCGATCGATGAGGACACGTCGCCGGAGTCCGACGAAAATACGATCATAGAAAATCACAGCGTCGAAGATATAAGAGATCTCGTGATTGAGGAGTTTTCGCCTGGAAAGGAATCGATATCAGAGGACGATGTATTAGATCCGAACGGTAGAAAATCGGAAAGACCTGATAATTTAGAGCTAATAATGGACGAGGAGGGGCGACCTATAAGACCTCCACGACACAAAAAGAAATACCCGGAGAGGAGAGAGCAAAGGTGTTCGGTGCCGAATATAAAGTATCAAAAATCAGAGATACCCCAGATGAAGGATCTTAGAGATAGGGAAGAGAAAGAGGTGGCCGGCCAGCCGACATTCGCTGGGAATCTCATGAGGCGACTCAGTAAGTTTTAACTCTGTTTAAAAGAAAGACGTCCTGTAATTTTCTTCCTCTCCAACTGTCTATCCGAATTACTACTTCTACTCTTCTACTTATATTACTAATATTTTATGCATTAAAAGTGATGGATCTGTAGAGATTTTTTGGATATAACGTAGCCTTTTTTTGATGATGATGATGATGATGATGATGAGAAACCACCGCTTACACATTAGATAGGCGTAGAGGTAGCGACTTTAAAATATTTAGGGAATGGTAATTGAAACGATCTCACTGATATACGAGTTTGTTTTGATTTTTTGTAATCTCGCTTATTCGCTGATTTGCTTTACTTGTTTTTCCGTTGACCCACACATAAACGTTTTTTTATTTAATTTAGAGTTACTTGGTATAACCCATACTTGATTTCAGCGGGCAATGTTGGGTATGTGACTATGTTCACAGTGGCTTTGGTTTGTGTTGAAGGACGATGATAGCAGTTGCTTCAGAGCTCATCTCGGGGACATACTGGGTAATACGTGTAGATGAACGTATAGCGTATTAGACCCTCTTATCCCCATGAAATAGTGCTTAGCTCACACCAACCTTTTTACAGTGGGCGAACGCTCTGCTCTGCTCTGCTTTTACTCGTCTAGATTCACACACTTGTTGCGTCTAAATTGTCTTACGAGACAGGACAGATTGTTAATGTGTCTTGGGCGCACGTAACTGTTAACGTCAGGACCGGAGCGGACGGATTGTATGGGCCGGTCCTGTCCTGGCTATGACGCTATGTGAGCGCCATTGTTGTATAGCACAGAGTGTGAAAGGTGTTGGGTTTGGGTAGATAAACGGCGTGTGCAGTCCAGCGTCAGCGTGTCCGGCTTCCAGCGTGAACCGAGCCCGGCCAGATCCGCCACGCCGGTCTCGATCGCAAGGTACTCGCAAACTACACAAGTGCCTGTCCACGGCTAGCTACACAGAGGACTGTGGCGGCCATCCGCAGACCTTACCTGTCAGCAGCGCCAGTCCGCTGACTACCCAGCGCCAGCAGCTGGTGGTCGCTCGGCAATATTGCAGTTTTGGTAGTACAGTCACCAGGCTTCACATTATTTTACTCTTTCTCTCTCTCTATCACTCTCACCCAAGTCACTGTTATTTCAACATTTCGTACCCTCATTCAAAACCCTAGAGTATTCTCTTTGAACTTGCTTTTTCTAAATTCTCTTTTCGATTTCTCTAACCGTACTGTATTAGCTAGATTTTATAAATATTTAACAAAAAAGATGCATAACTATTATACAAGCTTAACTTTATAAATGAAGACCAAATATTTTTAAAGACAAAATCTCAGAAATTATGACTTAAAAAGAAGATACAAACATTTATTATTATTTCTGGTTTACTTTCATTCCTACAATATGAAGATCTAAATATATCTAAAATTTGATTTTTAAGGTTTTGAATTTTCTATAAAGTTAGGAGTCATAGAATATTTTAAATCTCTGAAAATGTTAAAGTTTCTCGCAATTTTAGTTTTTTTTTAATACAAAATGTTAAAAGTATAAGATTTTTTCAACCTCTCTAAAATTTCAAGATTCTAATAAAATATTTAATTCACATTTTCAAAATGTATCTTCTACTAGAAAGATTCTAGAACCTTCTTTAAAGAATCTAAAGTTTTAAAGCTCTGAAATGTATAAAGAATTCTTGAAAAAAAAAACTGTAATACCGTTTTAAAAGATTTCTAAACATTTTTTGATAATTTCAGTTCTCTAAAATTCTTTAACCATAAAATTTTTCACTTCTAAGATTTTCTAGAAAAAATACCTTACCATACTTTTAAAAACACAATTTAGAATTTTCCAGTTTTTCTAGAAATTTTTAAAACTATATATCTATATGTTTATCTTTAAGATTTTTAATCTTCTATAAAGCTAAGAATTCTATAATTACATTTTGGAATTATAGAAAATTAATACATTTTTCATATGAACATATGAAATCAGTTCACTTTTTAAGATCTATCTTCTTGTTGACCCTAGCACCATAAAAATTCCATGATTCTAACGCTCTTAAAAGTACAAAGAATTTGAAAAAATGTAGTTCCGGACTATCTACAATTTTTTATTTTTCTTTTAAAATTTTCTATGCCTGTAATTTTAGAATGTTCTATAAAAACGTTAAACTTTCATAGTATTCTAAGAGATTTCTTAATATTTCTAATAACCAGGTTAGTCCTCTAAAATCCTTGAACTTTAAGATATTCTAGGAAATTCGTTTTTATGAAAAATTGTCTAAAATTTTATTTTTTGAAAATTTTAAATTTTAAATTTAAGTTTAAAATTCCATGGAATACTATAATACTCCATAAATGTAGTAATTTTTAAATCTCTTAAAAGTTTAGAGAATTTTGGTTTTTCAGAAATTCCAGAATTCTTTTGGTTTGGTTTTAAGAAAATTAATGAACTTTCCATATTCTTCCCAATTTACAAAATGATCTAAAATGTTTCTAAATTTACATTATCAGTTTTTAGGTGAATTTTAATAATATTTTATAAAGATTATAGACTTTAAATACTTTTTAAAAATAAGAGGAACCAAAATTTTTAGCGAGTTCCAAAAACATTCAAATTTTTAATTTAAATATTTCAACGTTTCATACAAAATTATTATTGTTACTTTGAGTTTGCAAAATTCTCTAAATGTTTCTATTTTTTATTATCTCTAATATTTTTTATTCAATTTTCTCTAGAAAGTTAAAAACTCTAGAATTGTAGAATATTTGATAAGGATTTAAGCTTTTCAAAGGTTAATACAAATTTTTCAAAGGAAAAAGTTTTCTGGAAAATTACCAAACTGTTTCTAATCATTTAAAATGTCTAAATTTTTATTTTTATAATCGCTTTTTACATTTGAAACATGAAAATTGTAGGATGATTGAAGATTTTAAACTTTCAAAACTCTTAAAAGATGAGAAATTTCTCCACGTTCTCCTGAATTCACAGTGTTTTCTAGAATATTTTAACTTTTATTTTTAATTTTTTTAAATTTAGCTTCTTATGGAAAGTTAAAAATTCTCCAAGATTCTAGAATGCTCTATAAATATTCTAAACTCACAAAAGTGTAAAGATTTTTTTTTTAATTTTCTGATAAGTTCTAGAATGTTTACAAATTTTCATTTTCCTTTTAAAAATTACAAATTTAAAAAACCCATGAATAATAAATAAAAAAAATATTAAACTTCCATAACTTTTTTAAAAGTTAAGTAATGTGATTTTAAGAAATTTTCTAAAAAGTTGGAAACTCTGTGAAATACTAGTTTTATTTATTTTCTTTTTTCAAATCTTAAATGTTTTGTTTAATTCTCTAGGCAATCAAGTTTTCTTTCTAAACGTAAGAGAATTTTTTAATAGAAACTATTTATATATTCTCTTTACTTGTTTCTTTTTTAAGTTTCTACAGTAACCAGATATTGCAGAAGATTTGGAAATTTCTCGCAAATTTCATTATTATCTATAAATTTTCTGTAAATGAGACACAATAACTTTGTTTTACCACTTTATAATACTATATAAATAAAGTGGTAAAACAAAGTTATTGTGTCTCATTTACAAATCATTCAAGATGTACCACAAAGTAAACGCCTCTACCATCAAACTATAAATTTTCTTTTATTAACTTACAAAGCATGAAAATGAGCGAATTTACTCATTAAGAAATAGTTTTCTAAAATTCTAGAATTTTTTATTATGTTTCAGAAGTTTTCCCGTTCTCAAAAATTCCAAGATTTTCATTGATTGATTGTCTTTATTGTCACTTAAACCACAAACGAAATACAATAAAAATATTCCTTGTTTTCTTTAATTTACAGATTTTTCTAGAAAGTTTTTATGTTTTTATTATCCATGTTCAAGGTTTAGCTTCCTCAAGATTCTAGAATCTTCTATAAAGATTCTAAATTCTCCTAAAAGTATGAAGAATTTTTGCAAAATGTCAAAATGTTTACAAATTATGTTTTTCTCTTTTAAAATGTAAAATTCTCTATCGTCGTAACTTTAGAATATTATATAAAATATTAAGTTTTTGAAAAGATTTCGAAAAATTTCTTGACAATTTTAATTCACACTTTAAAATTCTTGAACTTTGAAAGTTCTTCCAAATTCTAAGATTTTCTAGAAAATTACTAAACTTTCCATTTAACTTACCAAACATACGAGAATACCTTTTTTTTCTAAATTCAAATAAAATCAATAAAAAACCTTAAATTTTTTTCAAGATTTGCTTTCAAAATTTAAATTTAAAAAAATACAAACTATAATGTTTCTCTATATTTCTAGAAAATTTTTAAACCTTTTAGAACATATCTAAATTTTTATTTTTAATATTTTAAGTTAAGAATTCTAGAATATTTTAATTCTCTTAAAATATTAAAGAATTTTCTAAACATGTTTTTGGCAAATTTAGTTTTACTTTGTGTTAGATTTTTTCAAGTTCTTTAAAATTCAAAGATTATCATGAAAATTTCTAAACTTTCCAGACTACTTAATATATAGAATTTTCTAGAATTCCTTTTATTATTTGCTTTCAGCCCATTAGTAAAAAGTTAAATATTCTTTAAGATTCTATAATGTTCTATTAAAATTCAAAACTTCTAAAGCTCTCAAAAGTGTAAAAAAAACATGTTACACTTTCTAATTTTTTTTGTAAATTCTTCAACTTTTCAAGTTCTCTAAATTCCTAATATTTTCTAAAAACAAACTCGTTAAAAACATTGGAGTAAATTCTAGATATTAAAGAGTATAATTTCTAGAATTTACTCCAATGTTTATAAAATTTAATTTTTCGCTTTCTAAGTTCTGTTAAGATTACAGAAATTTTTATTTTAAATTTTTAAATTATTCAACTCTATATTCTTTTTAAATTCTACCAGATTATCTACAATATTCTAGAAATGTTTTCCAAATTGAATTATTATCTAAAATTTAATAAACTTTTAAAGTTCTTAACAGATTGGGAGATTAAGAAAAATTTAATTATTACCTATAAAATTTTTAAACTGTCAATCCTAAAAGGTTTCAGATTTTTCTAAGAAAAATTCAAAAATTTTCAACTGCTCTAAAAATTTCAAAAGTTTCTAGAAAATTACTAAACTTTCTAATTATTTTATCAAATTTTCTAGACCGTCTTTACTTTTTTCAGTATTTAAAGTTTATTTAAAAATTTTAAAACTATACTGTTTCTACAGATTTATAAACTTTCTATATTTCCATAGGGAATTTTATAGAATATATCCACATTTTCATTTTTCAAAGAATTCTAGAATATTTGTAAACTTTCATTTATTTATATTCATAAAATTAATTAATAATATCAATGTGTAAGATTTTTTCAAGTTCTCTAAAATGTAATGATTTTTTTTTTCAATAATTATTTTTAATTGAGAACTTTCAACAAATTTTATTTTCAGATTTTCTAAAAATAATAAAACTTTCCACCTTTTCAGATAGATTCTATAAACTTAAAAGAATTCGGAATTATTTTAGGAAGATTAAAAACTTTAACATCTCTCAAAATATTACATAAGTTTTTGGCAACTTTAGTTTTTTTTTATTATAAAAAATTTCAAGATTTTCTAGAAATTTTGTTAACTCGTATTGTCTATAACTTACAGAATTATCTTTAATTGTTTTTCATTATCCATAATTCTAGAATGTTTCATAAAGATTCTAAATTTTTAACGCTTTCAAAAGATAAAGAATTTTTCATGTTTTTATATGTAATATATTTCCCATGTTGTCAAGTTATCTAAAATTTAGATTTTTTTCATACAATGTTTAAGTATTTTAAACTATCTTCGGGTATTAGACGTTTTTAGAATTTTCTTAACTTATAGAAATTTTATTTTTTTATATTTAGAAGGTTTTTCTTCCTTAATATTACTCTCATAATCCAAAATTAGTGTCTTATTTCAGGATTTCAATATGCAAAAAAGTTATTTCTTAAGTTCTGATAAGCTTAAATCAATTATTCTAAACTCTTTTTAAGTGTTTAGGTATTTTCTAATTTTATAAAAATTTTATGTTTTAGATACAAAATTTTATGTAATCGAACAATAGAATTCTAAAATTTTCTAAATTTCTAAATGTATTTCTTGTTTGGTCATTTTTAGAGAGATTCTAAACAAAATTTAAGAAAGTTTCTATACTTTTCAAATCACTTAAAATGACAGAATTTTCTGCAGAAATTTTAGAGAAAAATTTCTTTATTTTTAAAATATTCAAATGTTTTAGAATTCAAATATGTTTTTTTTAAGTTCACTAAAACTTCTATAGCTCTCAAAGGCATAAAGAATTTTTGAATTTTCGTTCCAGAAGTTTCAAGAACATTTCTAAACATTCTAAATAATTTGAATGGCTACAAACTTTAATATAATTTAAGTATTAGAAATCCTGGAATATTTTTAAGTTTTCTAAATTTATATAATGTTTAGAATGATTTTAAGCAATTTTAAGAGAGTTTTTGTACTTTTCAATTATTTAAAGTTTTAGAGTGTTCTGCAGACATTTTAATTTTCCAAAATTATGAAATTTTAAGAAAAATTTATATTCTTTTCAAGTTTACATAAATTTTAGAATATTCTGAATTGAAAATTAATAAAAATTCAATATTTTCTAAAACGTTTAAAGACTTTCTTTAAGTGTTAAGCTCTTCCAGAAGTTTTATATCTTCTCCTTATGTTCTAAAAGTTTTTTTGGATATTTCCAAGTAATCTAAATTTATTACAAGTTTGATAATTTTTAAGAAGACTCTTAACAATAATTCAGTAACACTGAAAATGACAGAATTCTCTGCAGAACTGATTTTTACAGTTGTAAAACTTTCAAAAGTTTTAGAATTTTGCTAAATTAAAGTTTAAATATGTTTCAAATTCATTAAAATTTTTGAAATTTTAGTGAATCTACTATATTAAGGTTTACCAAAATTTTAGTATTTTCTAGAAATGTTTTCACCATTTAAGACTCACTTTAAGTGTTAATCTTTTTTGAAGTTAAAAGCAATATTATTTTTTTTAGAATTTAAGTGTTCATAGAGCTGGAAGTTTTCTAAAAAGAAGTTTACTAAAATTTAAATATTTTTTACAATTATTGAAGACTCTCTCTATTAGTGTTAAACTCTTCCAGAAGTTTTCTATCTTTTCCTTACACTATAAAACTTTCTGGAATATTTCAAAATTTATTTCAACTTCCTCATTTTTAGGAAGATTCTAAACAATATGTAAAGTACTTTCTATACTCTTCAAATTATGTAAAAACACTGAATTTCCTGCAGATCTTTTAGAGTTATTAAATTTTAGAAATATCTCAATACCTTCAAAAAAAACTTTCAAAGGATTAAGAATTTTGTAAATGGATTTTTAAAGAAAAAACTCTTTGTTGATAACACACTTTAATCAATCTATCTAATATGTTTTAGGTTCATTTTTTAGAAATTTTCTAACAATTCTTTAAGTGTTTTTCTATACTCTTTCTAAATTTTTAAAAACTGAAATCTTTTTCGAATGTTTCTATAAATTTTAGAAATTTTTAGAAATGGTTTAGTTCTATTTTAGCCTCACTAAAATTCGACAATTTTCTATTAGATTCTTAACCATTTTAGACTCTATTTTAGTGTTGGGCTTTCCTAGAAGTTTTCTAAATTTATAACAATTTTAAGTTTTTTAGAAAGTGTTCATAAAATTTAGAAAACTTAACACTTGGAATTTCTTTAAAACTACCGAAATTTTAGTAAATTTGGAATATTAAGGTTTACTAAAATTTAAGAATTTTCTAAAAAATTTCTAATCACACCAGACTTTCCATAAATTTAGAAAACTTCTGGGAAAGATTAACACTTATATTTTCTAGGAGTTTTCTAAATTAGTAGCAATTCCAATTTTTGTTTTCAGAGTTCAAGTTTTCATAAACCTAAAAATTATCTAATCTAGAAAACAAAAACTGTTAATATTTTTGTCACTAAAATTTCAGCAGTTTCTAGTTAATTTCTAGACACTGTAGACTGTATTTATATAATAAAGTATATAATTTTCTAAAATTATTGTATTTTCATCGTTTTAAATAGTTTTTAAACTTTCAAAGTTCTCAAAAAGTTTTAAATATTCTATAAAACTTTTGAACTTCAGTAAGTTTCAAAACTAAACTACTAATTCTGTACTTATCTATCTAAAATATCTTAAATAAAAAATATAAAAACAATTTAAGTTTAGGAAATTAAATTTGTTAATGTTTCTAATTAATTAAATATTGTAAATGAAAATAACACACTTTACTTATTTATTAAATGTTAAATATACATTTCGTTAGGAATAAACTGTGTGTTATTTTCATTTACAAAACACTCCACTCAAACCAATTGTATTAACAATAAATTAAAATATATTTATAAAATCTAGCTACATCTATACTGTATATTTATCAACCCTTTAAATTCAGTAAATATACAGCTATTGTCCCACCACGATTCTATCGTAGAAAGTATGTATACGTAGTTTTCGACTCCAAAAAAAAAAAATATTTGAAAAAATTTGCTTGCGCTCATCCACAATCCTTTAGCAGTAGCCATCATTATAGACCACAAAAAGTAAAATAAAATCACCACCACCCTCCCCCACCGGACTCCCCATCAGAGACAAGCAACCAATCAATTGAGATAGTAGGCAATAGCAGTAAATTAATAACATAAACATTTGAACGTAGTTAATGTAGCGAGTTGACTCTGTTTATTTCTTTCTTATATACTTATAAGAGCACACCGTAGATTTGTGTGTCTGAACAACACTTCACATAGTTTAGGCCTATCACTCCGACTCCTAGTTCTTCCATTGTTATGTATTTGAACTTTAATTTCGATTATTTTTCCTCTGTTGGTGCCTGAAAGCGTTCGAACGCTTTCAGCACGCCAACGTCCAACATTTATTCACTGGCATGGACTGGAAGGTGACATGTACTATCCAAAACTATGCTATACTTTATTATCTTGTTTTTTCTTTGATGTGCGTGTGAAATCTGTGTTCTCAACTACTTCACATACTCTACTTACTGTGCTGTATTATTTAGTACTTTACTACTGTGCGGTTTTCCGCGCTTCGAAACTCGTTAATAATTTGCGAGCGGCGAGGAAGACCTTTAATTAATTCATTCATTTCAAAGCTTGCCCTTTTTATTTATTCAATCGAACACACTGACGTATTTGTAAATCGCGCGCGCGCTTCGTAGGTATAAACAAAATTTTTGTAGAAGTGTTTTGACCACAGATGTTAAAAAACTACTAAATTCCTCACGAGATACGAAATTACCGAGTTCATTATAAATATATATAAATATTAAAATTATCTTTGTGTATTTTATGCTCGATTAGATGAAACATTTAAACACTGATTTTCTTTCCTCAATTTTTTTATTTTTTATTTAAATTTTTCGTTTTGGTTGTTCTACGTTTTTATTTCCGTTCCACATATACGATGCAAGCTTTTCTGGTTGCATGTCTGTGTGTGTTAATATATAAACAGAAAATAATTATACACTATACAACAAAAAAATGTTATAGACATTATTTTAATTGCATTGCAGCATAAAATAATTAAAGGCTATACCTATGAGACGTTTTGAAATTTTTCATTACATAGTCGTTAATGTTATAGGGGTTGGAGGGTGGGATAGTGGCCACCCACCCACCCTACATATACAATAAAACTTAAATCACAATTGCTAATTTTTATTACTCAAAATTACAACAAAAAAACAGCTGTAGTTTTTTAGAAAACTAAACCAAAGATACTGATGATGGTGCAAATATATATGTAGGGTGGGTGGGTGGCCACTATCCTACTCTCCAATTAATAAAACCCACAACCGAATTCTACTAAATAATCACTTAATCACTGAAAGATTTTGTTCTATTTATTACGAAAATATCTCCCATTTATAAATTACTCTACAAATGAATATTTCTTTCTATTAAATTTTTCATTACAGACATAGTTGTTTATGTTATAGGGTTTAAAGGGTAGGATAGTGGCCACCCACCCACCCTACATATACAATAAAACTTAAGCCACAATTGTGAGTTTCAATCCTGCAAAATATCAACAAAAACATTGCTGTATTTTTCAGGAAACCAAATCAGTAATAGTGATAGATGTAAAAATATATATGTAGGGTGGGTGGGTGGCCACTATCCTACCCTCCAATTAATAAAACCCACAACCGAATTGTACTAAATAATCACTTAATTACTGAAAGATTTCTGTTCTATTTGTTATGAAACTATTTTCCCTTTATAGATTATTCCACAAATGAATATTTCTTTCTATTAAATGTTTCATTACAGACATAGTTGTTTATGTTATAGGGGTTGAAGGGTGGGATAGTGGCCACCCACCCACCCTACATATACAATAAAACTTAAGCCACAATTGTGAGTTTCAATCCTGCAAATTATCAACAAAAACATTGCTGTAGTTTTTCAGAAAACCAAATTAGTAATAGTGATAGATGTAAAAATGTATATGTAGGGTGGGTAGGTGGCCACTATCCTACCCTTCAATTAATAAAAGCCACAACCGAATTCTACTAAATAATCACTTAATTACTGAAAGATTTCTGTTTTATTTGTTACGAAAATATTTTCCTTTTATAAATTATTCTACAAATGAATATTTCTTTCTATTAAATGTTTCATAACAGACTTAGTTGTTTATATTATAGGGGTTGAAGGGTGGGATAGTGGCCACCCACCCACCCTACATATACAATGAAACTTAACCCACAATTGTGAGTTTCAATCCTGCAAATTATCAACAAAAACATTGCTGTAGTTTTTCAGAAAACCAAATCAGTAATAGTGATAGATGTAAAAATGTATATGTAGGGTGGGTGGGTGGCCACTATCCTACCCTCCAATTAATAAAACCCAGAACCGAATTTTATTAACTAATCACTTAATTACTGAAAGATTTCTATTCTATTTGTTACGAAAATATTTTCCTTTTATAAATTATTCTACAAATGAATATTTCTTTCAATTAAATTTTTCATTATAGACATAGTTGTTTATGTTATAGGGGTTGAAGGGTAGGATAGTAGCCACCCACCCACCCTACATATACAATAAAACTTAAGCCACAATTGTGAGTTTCAATCCTGCAAAATATCAACAAAAACATTGCTAAATTTTTTAGGAAACCAAATCAGTAATAGTGATAGATGTAAAAATATATATGTAGGGTGGGTGGGTGGCCACTATCCCATCCTCCAATAAATAAAACTCACAACCCAATTCTACTAAATAATCACTTAATTACTGAAAGATTTCTGCTCTATTTGTTATGAAAATATTTTCCTTTTATAAATTATTCTACAAATGAATATTTCTTTCAATTAAATTTTTCATAACAGACTTAGTTGTTTATGTTATAGGGGTTGAAGGGTGGAATAGTGGCCACCCACCCACCCTACATATACAATGAAACTTTAGCCACAATTGTGCATTTCAATCCTGCAAAATATCAACAAAAACATTGCTGAGTTTTTCAGTAAACCAAATCAGTAATAGTGATAAATGTAAAAATATATATGTAGGGTGGGTGGGTGTCCACTATCCTACCCTCCAATTCACAAAACCCACAACCGAATTGTACTAAATAATCAATTAATTACTGAAATATTTCTGTTTTATTTGTTATGAAAATATTTCCTTTTTATATATTATTCTACAAATGAATATTTCTTTTTATTAAATTTTTCATTACAGACAGTTGTTTATGTTATAGGGTTTGAAGGGTATGATAGTGGCCACCCGCCCACCCTACATATACAATGAAACTTTAGCCACAATTTTGAATTTCAATCCTGCAAAATATCAACAAAAACATTGCTGAGATTTTCAGGAAACCAAATTAGTAATAGTGATAGATGTAAAATTGTATATGTAGGGTGGGTGGGTGGCCACTATCCTACCCTCTAATAAATAAAACCCACAACCCAATTCTACTAAATAATCACTTAATTACTGAAAGATTTCTGTTCTATTTATTACGAAAATATCTCCCATTTACAAATTACTCTACAAATGAATATTTCTTTCTATTAAATTCTTCATAACAGACTTAGCTGTTTATGTTATAGGGGTTGAAGGGTGGGATAGTGGCCACCCACTTACCCTACATATACAATAAAACTTAAGTCACAATTGTGAGTTTCAATCCTCCAAAATATCGTCAAAAACATTGCTGTAGTTTTTCAGGAAACCAAATCAGTAAAAGTGATAGATGTAAAAATGTATATGTAGGATGGGTGGGTGGCCACTATCCTACCCTCCAATAAATAAAACCTACAACCGAATTTTACTAAATAATCACTTAATTACTGAAAGATTTCTGTTCTATTTGTTATGAAAATATTTTCCTTTTATAAATTATTATACAAATGAATATTTCTTTCAATTAAATTTTTCATTACAGACATAGTTGTTTATGTTATAGGGGTTGGAAGGTGGGATTGTGGCCACCCACCCACCCTACATATGCAATAAACCTTAAGCCACAATTGTGAGTTTCAATCCTGCAAAATATCAACAAAAACATTGCTGAATTTTTCAGGAAACCAAATCAGTAATAGTGACCGATGTAAAAATGTATATTTAGGGTGGGTGGGTGGCCACTTTCCCACCCTCTAATTAATAAAATCCACAGACGAATTTTATTAAGTAATCATTTACCTACTAAAAGATTTATGCTCTATTTGTTATGAAAATATTTCTCTTTTACAAATTTTTAATTTCGATCGAATATTCTGGAAAAACTAACAACAGTATAGTTTCAGTTTATCGCAGGTTTTATAACTGTGTATGTTTGGAATGTGTTTTTGAAAATTTCATGAAAATCCATCGTTAGGTTTTCCTGAAAACTCATGAAAACTAGTTGAACGTAAATGTTGACCACTATTACAAAGATTGATGAAAAATTCTGGAAAACTAATAACGGCATAGTTTCAGTTTGTCATTTGTTTCATAGCTATTTAAGTTTTGAATATTTTTTGTATATTTCATGAAAATCCAGTGAAAGATTTTCCTGAAAACTCATGAAAACTGATGGAGTGTACATGTTGGCCACTATTACGAAGTTTGATGTAACATTCTGGAAAAACTAATAATAGTATAGTTTGAATCTATCAAATATTTCATAGCTGTGTATGTTTTAAATGTGATTTTGAATATTTATTGAAAATTCATCCTAAGGTTTTCCTGAAAATTCATGAAAACTAGTTGAACGTAAATGTTGTCCACAATTACAAAGTTTTATGGAAAATTCTGGAAAAACTAACAACAGTATAGTTTCAGTTTGTCATTTGTTTCATAGCTATTTACGTTTTGAATATTTTTCGCATTATTTTATGAAAATCCAGTGAAAGATTTTCCTGAAAACTCATGAAAACTGATGGAGTGTAAATGTTGTCCACTATTACGAAGTTTGATGTAACATTCTGGGAAAACTAATAATAGTATAGTTTTAGTCTATCATACAGATCATGTCTGTGTATGTTTTGAATGTGTTTTTGAAAATTTCATGAAAATCCATCGTATGGTTTTCCTGAAAACTCATGAAAACTAGTTGAACGTAAATGTTGTCCACTATTACGAATTTTGATGTAAAATAACTAATAACTAATAACAGTATAGTTTTATTTTGTCATTTGTTTCATAACTATTTGTATTTTGAATATATTTTTGTATATTTTATAAAAATCCAGTTAAAGATTTTCCTGAAAACTCATGAAAACTGGTGAAATGTAAGTGATGTCCACTATTACTAAGTTTGATGTGGCATTCTGGAAAAACTAATAATGGTATAGTTTGAGTCTATCATATAGTTCATGTCTATGTATGTTTTGAATGTGATTTTGAAAATTTCATGAAAATCCATCGTAAGGTTTTCTTGAAAACTCATGAAAACTAGTTGAACGTAAATGTTGTCCACTATTACAAAGTTTGATGGAAAATTCTCAAAAAACTAGTAACAGTATAGTTTCAGTTTGTCATTTGTTTTAAAACTATTTATGTTTTGAATATTTTTTTGTTTATTTTATAAAAATCCAGTGAAAGATTTTCCTGAAAACACATGAAAACTGATGGAATGTAAATGATGTCCACTATTACGAAGTTTGATGTAACATTCTGGAAAAAACTAACAATAGTATAGTTTCAGTTTATGGTACGTTTCATAGCTGTGTATGTTTTGAATGTGTTTTTGAAAATTTTATGAAAATCCATCGTAAGGTTTTCCTGAAAACTCGTGAAAACTAGTAGAACGTAAATGTTGTCTATTATTACGAAGTTTGATGGAAAATTCTGGAAAAACTAATAACAGTATAGTTTCAGTTTGTCATTTGTTTCATAACTATTTATGTTTTGAATATTTTTTGTATATTTTATGAAAATCCAGTGAAAGGTTTTCCTGAAAACTCGTGAAAACTGGTGGAATGTAAGTGTTGTCCACTATTACGAAGTTTGACGTAATATTCTGGAAAAAATAATAATAGTATAATTACAGTTTGTCATATATTTCATATTTATGTATGTTTTGAATGTGATTTTGAAAAATTTATGAAAATCCGTCGTTGAGTTTTTCTGAAAACTCATGAAAACTAGTTGAATATAAATGTTGTCCACTATTACGAAATTTTATGAAAAATTCTGGAAAAACTAATAAGAGTATAGTTTCAGTTTGTCTTTTGTTTCATAGCTATTTATGTTTTAAATATTTTTTGTATATTTTATGAAAATCTAGTCAAAGATTTTCCTGAAAACTCTTAAAAACTGTTAGAGTGTAAGTGTTGTCCACTATTTCGAAGTTTGATGTAACATTCTGGAAAAACTAATAATAGTATAGTTTGAATCTATCGTATGTTTCATAGCTGTGTATGTTTTGAATGTATTTTTGAAAATTTTATGAAAATCCACCGTAAGGTTTTCCTGAAAACTCATAAAAACTAGTTGAACGTAAATGTTGTCCATTATTAGGAAGTTTGAAGGAAAATTCTGGAAAAACTAATGATATCATAGTTTGAGTTTTTCATTTGTTTTATAGCCATGGATTTCACGAGTGCAATCCTGAAGTTTCATGTAAATCACTCTTAAGATTTTTCAGGAAATTTAATAATTCTGCATAAGCGACAATTTTGTGCACGAAGTTAAAAACGAATTCTAGGTGAATAAAAAATAATATTCTTCCGATATGATAACTAATATATAGTCGTATATTTAAGGGGTGTAGGGTTGAAATGTTTATGTAAATGTAGGGTGGGTGTGTGGTCACTATTCCACCCTCCAGATTTTATAACACAAATTGGTTTTCTTGAAAACAGTTTTGTAATAAATTAGGAAGACTTTTGTTCTGGTAAATATTTATACGGTAGACTCTGAAGTATGTTTAATAGATTGAAGGGTGGGATCAACCCCACTACTATATGTAGGGAGGGTGGGTGTCCTCTATCCCATCCTACAATTCGTTAATCGCAAACGAGGGTATTTAGAAAACTGGGGACATTTTTATTTTAGTAATTATTTTCTTAAAAATTTGCTCTTTGTAATATAGAAATTGGTGGGTGGGTTAGAGGACACCCACCCACCCTACATATACAATAAAACTTAAACTAAAACTCTGCTATATTGTTTTTTTTTTACTACATCAACTCTAGTAATAGAATAGTTTCAAAAAAACTAAAACTGTGATTGTGATTGAAATTTATATGAATATGTAGGGTGGGTGGGTGGCCTCTATCCCACCCTCCAACCAGTAAAACATCTTCAAAAATTTGGCGAAAGTTTTATTGCATTAACAATTTCTCATTAATTTATAATAATTTCAACTTTTTCCTATATTAAAGTTCCTGACAATATTAATTGATTTTTATTGTTGATTATTAAAAATTTTCACATGTTTTTAATTAGTGTACTAATTCTAGATTCATTAATACTAATCTTTTCTGAAAAGTTTTAAGAACTTTTAACTCTGATCTCTAGGATTCTAAAAAATAAATTCATGCAGATTTTAATTCCTCCTTTAAAATTTAATTTTTTAAGTTTAGAAACTTCTGGATAGTATTTTTTTCCATAAAATTATAAACCTTATCAATGTTTAATTTTAAGACTTTTTAGATTCTTAAAGATTTTAGAATTGGTTCTGAATTTCTAAACTTTTTAAGTAAAAGTATTTTCTGCAAAAAAATCCAAACTTAATATTTAAATCTGCATTAAGAAATTAATTGAACTAACCTCGTATCTCTGAAGACATAAACAACCTATTATTATTTTAATATTTATTTTTAACATTTGAATGTTAAATTTAATTAATTATCTAAATTTATCATGAAAAATTATTCAATAAAATTTAGTGTCTTTAAATTATTTTCTGTTTATAATTAATTTTAGATCTATAGCGTCTGATTGTTGGAAAGTTTTTATTTAAATAACGAATTAAATAAATAAAGTGGTAAAACAAAGTTAAGTTATTAAACTTAATTATAAATTATTCAAGATGTAATATGAAGTAAATCATAATTAAAGTTCAGCTGTAATATTAAAAGATAAAGTCTGTATACTGATACAATTAATTATAATATAATATGAACTTATTTTCATTAAATATTTATTTTACGAAAGGTAAAACTAATAAAAATATATGCCTTAATTTAATAAAATGTATTTCCACTAATGCTAACAAAAGTTGAGGTTATGTTGTACTAATGATTTGTTTTTAAGTTTTGCTCATTTGCCATGATAAAAATTAATAATCTATTATTCAAAAATCATAACAAATTGAAAGATATTTACATTACAAACGATATACTAATTTTCCAACGATTCAGACAGCAGATGTGTGTCTAATGAGCATGAAATTCTACCTCTATTAACTAATAAATTGGTTTACAGGTATTTTATATAAATAACTTATAATTATAATATATATACTGCTATTGCTACTGCTTTAATGCATGGTTGGTGTGAATTCTTTACATATACGACGTACTCACAACAAAATGGGAAAAAAAACAAATGAAGTCAATTTAAAACACAGCGAATTAATTAATTTTACCTCAACGCTATATGTAAAGAATCGATGTACCAAATTCGTAGTGAATGTAGACGCTTCTGGCAGTGTGTACGTGTGAATGATTATCCCCTCCCCCCTGATTATTATTCCAGATGACATATATAAATAAGGGTTAAGTAAGTATTCTATTTGTATTACTTCAAAATCGAATAATATATTACCTTTATAATACGTAATACTCTTGTATTCATTAATTTTAATTAATTATCAAATTACCAATGATAGAAAACATGACAGATGACAGTTATGACAGATATGACAAGTAGGACAGATATGACAGATGACAAATGACAGATTACACATGACAGATGACAGATCACAGATGACAGATGACAGATGACAGATGACAGATGACAGATGACAAATGACAGATGACAGATGACAGATGACAGATGACAGATGACAGATGACAGATGACAGATGACAGATGACAGATGACAGATGATAGATGACAGATGATAGATGGCAGATGACAGATGACAGATGACAGATGACAAGTGATTAAATGACACGACAAATAACAGATGACTAAAGACAGATGACAAACGACAAACGACAAAAATAAGATGAAAACTGGCAGATGATAGATGATAAAGTTCAGATGATAGATGACTGAAGAGAGATGACAAACGACAAAAGACAGATGACAAAAAGATTGCAGTCGACAGATGACAAATTGTTTTTTTTATACTAAGGCATGAACTATTTGAGATTAAAGATTTTCTCGAATAATAAATTTCGATTGTATCCAGATAAAGCACAATCTTAAATTGTTTTTCAGATTTATGATAATAACTCTTGATTGGTTGATCGGATTAAGAAAATTTCTAAGCCATCGAGTTCCTGTCATTAATCATATTCAAATAATGTAGAAGTCTAAAATCCGATTCTCAATTGTTTTTCGATTTTTTGTTGATAACTCACAAACGAATGATCAGATTAAGGAAATTCTTCAACCATTGAGCCCTGTCGGTGATTATATTCACATAATGTAGAAATCTAAAATTTGCTTTTCAATTGTTTTTTACATTTTTGATAATAACTCTTGAATGATTGATCGGATTGAAGAAATTCTTAATCTAATTGGTTTCTGGCGACGGTTATATTAAGAAAAAGTAAAAATCTAAAAATGGATATTCAATTGTTTTTTGTTTTGTTTTTTAATTCCATTTAAGAGTTATCATTAAAAAAAACTAAAAAAAAACACTTGAACATAGATTTCTAGATTTTTACTTTAAATTTTAAAGAAATCATTTAACCTTTTTGGGTTTCTGTCATCAGTTTTGTTAAGAAAACAGTGAAAATTTCAAAATCGATGTTCAATTGTTTTTCGATTTTTTTTTATTGATAACTCACCAATTAATAATCAGATTTGGAAAATTCAACCATTGATTTTCTCTGGTGGATTTTAGTTAAGTACACTAAACATCTGCAAATCACCTTTCAATTGTTCTTCTAATTATTAACGATAACTCTTGAACGGTTGGTCGGATTTCGAAAATTTTTGAAGCATTGGATTCCCGTTATCGATTATATTCAGTTACAATGAAAATCGAAAAATTGCAATTCAATTGTTTTTCGAACAATTGACGATAACTCTTCAACGAATGATCGGATTTTAAAAATTCGAAAAGTTTTGAATTCCTCTTATTGATTATATTAATTTTCAATGAAAATCTAAAAATTGCTCTTCAATTGTTTCTATATTTTTGGTGATAACTCACGAACGAATGATCAAATTAAGAAAATTCTTGAGCCATTGAGTTTCTGTGATGGATTATATTGAAATACACTGAAAATCTAAAAATCACCTTTCAATTGTTTTTCAAATAATTGACGATAACTCTTGAACGAATGGTCGGATTTCGAAAATTCTTGAATTATTGGATTCCTGTTAGCGATTATATTCAGATACAATGAAAATCTAAAAATCGCCATTCAATTGTTTTTCAAATAATGGACGATAAGTCTTAAACAAACGATCGGATTCCGGAAATTCGAAAACTTTTGGATTCCTTTTATTGATTATATTCAAATGCAATGAAAATCTAAAATTCGATCTTCAATTGTTTTCTATATTTTTGATGATAACTCATGAACGAATGATCAAATTAAGAAAATTCTTGAGCCATTGAGTTTCTGTGATGGATTATATTGAAATACACTAAAAATCTAAAAATCACCATCATCTGTTTTTTAATGATAACTCATGAAAGAATGATCAGATTAAGAAAATTCAACTGTTTTTACATCATTGATAATAACTCTTTAAAGAATGATTGGATATCGAAAATTCTTGAATTATTGGATTCCTGTTATCTATTATATTCAGTTTCAATAAAAATTTAAAAATCGTTCGTCATTTGTTTTCTATATTTTTGATTATAACTCACGAACGAATGATCAAATTTAAAAAAATCTTCGACCATTTAATTTCTGTGGTGGATTTTATCCAAATACACTGAAAATTTAAAAATCACATTTCATTTGTTTTTCGAATTATTGACGATAACTCCTGAACGAATGGTCGGATTTCAAAAATTGTAAAAATATTGGATTCCTTTTATTGATTATATTCAAATGCAATGAAAACCTAAAATTCGCTTTTCAATTGTTTTCTATATTTTTGCTGATAACTCATGAACGAATGATCAGATTGAGAAAATTCTTGAACCATTGAGTTTCTACCACGGGTTATATTCAAATACACTGAAAATCTAAAAATCGCCATTCAATTGTTTTTAAACTTTAGATGATAATTCTTGAACGGTTGGTCAGATTTCGAAAATTCTTGAATTATTGGATTCCTGGTATCGATCATATTTAATTACAATTAAAATCTAAAAATTACAATTCATTTGGTTTTCGAATTATTGACGATAACTCTTCTACGAATGGTCGGATATCGAAAATTCGAAAAAACTGGATTCCTGTCATCGATTATATTACGAAACAATGAAAATCTAAAAACCGCTCTTCAACTGTTTTCTATACATTTGATGATAACTCGTCGACGAATGATCCGATTAAAAAAATCTTAAATCATTAAAATTCTGTGATGGATTATATTAAAATACACTGAAAATCTAAAATTCGCCATTCAATTGTTTTTAAATTATTGATGATAACTCTTGAACGAATAGTCGGATATCGAAAATTCTTGAATTATTGGATTCCTGTTGTCGATTGTGTTTAGTTACAATTAAAATCTAAAAATTACAATTCATTTGTTTTTCGAATTATTGACGATAACTCTTCAACGAATGATCGGATTTTGTTATTTCGAAAAATACTGGATTCCTTGTATTGATTATATTCAGTTTCAATGAAAATCTAAGAATCGCTCTTCAATTGTTTTCTATATTTTTGGTTATAACTCACGAACGAATGATCAGATTAAGAAAATTCTTGGACCATTCAGTTTTTACGATGAATTTTATCCAAATACACTAAAAAACTAAAAATCACCTTTCAATTGTTTTCAAATTATTGATGATAACTCTTGAACGAATGGTCGGATTTTGAAAATTCCAAAAATACTGGATTCCTTTTGTTTATTATATTCAGTTTCAATGAAAATCTAAAAATCTCTCCTCAATTGTTTCCTCTATTTTTGATTATAACTCACGAACGAATGATCAGATTAAGAAAATTCTTGGACCATTGAGTTTCTGTGATGGATTTTACCCAAATACACTAAAAATCTAAATAGCTTTCAATTGTTTTTAAATTATTCATGTCTTAAACAGATGGTCGGATTTTGAAAATTCTTAAAGTACTGGATTCCTGTTATCGATTATATTCAATTACAATGAAAATCTAAAATTACAATTCATTTGTTTTTCGAATTATTAATGATAATTCTTGAACGTATGGTCAGACTTTGAAAATGGTTGATGTACTGAATTCCCGTTATCGATTATATTCAGTTACAATGAAAACTAAACATTACAATTCAATTGTTTTTCGAATTTTTGATGATAACTCCTGAACGAATGGTTCAATTTCGAAAATTCGAAAAGTTCTTAATTCCTTTTATCGATTACATTCAGATACGATGAAAATATAAACATCGGTCTTCAATTGTTTTCTATAGGATTTTTTAAAACCATTTACTGTGCCAGTGTTTTGTTTAAAAGTGAGCCACAAGAATAGTGTAATCGATTTTGTCAAAATTATACAATCATTTTTAAGTTTGTTATTTTAAAGTATATTTGGTTGCATAATAGCGTTTGCAACCACATATACATGCGCGCGTTTAAAATCTTTTCCTCTAAATAATAATTGATCATACTATTTTAATTCATCACAATTGGTATTAATAAATAGAAAAAACACGAACATATTTTCGTAAAATCTACAAAAAAAATATTTTCGTGTTTTTTCTATTTATTAGTGAATTTTCTACAACGTAAAGGACTTATATATTTTATTACACTTAGTATTTATTCCTTTTATTAATAAACGTTAATCTTTGAATAAGTTATTTTAATAACGGATATTTGTTGTGTTTTACAATTAAATATGTCATCTGGAAATAATTGTTTTCTCTTTGGTATGATTTAGCTCTTTTAGTGTATTATTTTGATTCGAACGTATTTCCCTTCGAGCGTTTCGTGCAACCAGAAAGGCAAATACGTTCGAACGTAGATTTTTCTTTTCCGCCCCGGATCGGATATTCCGTGAAAGTGGAATGTTTCTGAATATTTCAGAACTTGCGGGTTGCGCGGGAAATGTTTAATAACGCAGCGGGTCGCCTAATTAAGGCGGCAATTTCCCTAAAAGGGTGCCGTGAATCTTAACGACTTGATTAAATATTTAATTGGTAATGAAACAAATAATAATAATAATAATAATAAAGTGTATTGAATTGCATATATAATTATAATGTATGTTTGGTTGCATATAATAATAATATTGAATTGCGTATATAATGATAATGCGTATTTGGTTGCATATGCATATTTAATTATGTAGTCGATTTATAAAGCATTTCCTGCGTAATTCAATTGTTAACGTCTGTGTGAGAGTGTGGGAGAGGGCTTATTGCGCATGCTTAGTGCGATGTAAATTGCGCATATTACGGAAGCTGTTGTATTTTTTTCTATATCTTACTAACAATTTATTCCGTTTATGGGCCGCGTAGATAAGTTGGACAGCTCATTTTCGAGGTCCCGGTCTAGTTCCATGAGCTCGTTGGAGAACATCACGTCCGAGGCTATACAGTGTCTTGCCTTCACGGATTCCTACACTAAAAGAAATGGTACGTATGCAAATTTTTTCTACACAGTTTATTCGATATTGTGTGTAAATTGTACAGGCTGTCCCAAAAGATAGATTAATTTTCTTTGGCTTCCTGTGTCTATGAGACAGGGGTATATTAATACCCAGTGTAGCTCTTGGGACTTAATTTTCGAGAGCGGGCCGCGCGTTTTGCGTGCAAGAGTTTAACAAAATTTGCAATTCGACGAGTGCAGCAGATGTTTTAGCATCTTAAATGAGGTATCAAACGTATCTATCATTCAAAAATAGGTGAAGAAGATTGATGAGACCAGTGCAGAATTGGAAACAACAAATGCAGTCTGTCAAGATTATCAAGAACGTGGATAGTGTTGACCAGTTTGGTCAACAAACGCTTTAAATGTGCTTAGATCGTAAATTCTACAAAGATCTCTATAAAATGTTTTGAATGTTTCAGATCCGACCTTCCTATCGCCTACACTGTGGGTCGGCACCAGCTTGGGGTCCGTGATAACGATCCTGATATCGCCGCCAGACCAAGACAGCCGCTCCTCACAGCCGGTGGTCGTGTCCCTCGTGGGCGTCACCATTTTCCGATTAAAGGGCGCCATCATGGCACTCTCGTTCCTCGACTGTAACGGCTCCCTCATTCCCTACACCTATGAGTCCTGGAGAGACGACAATAAAGACAGGAGGGACAGTAAATTAGGTGAGAGAATGTAGATCGAAATAGTAATTGAAAGAAATGAGAACGAGTGAAATCTCTATAAAGATTTTAGAAGAATATCAAAATGAACACCTTATAATCTACACCAGAAGTTGAAACATTGCAGGTCCTCTCAGAAAGTCTTCTTTTAGTAGCATTATAAATATTTTGTAGGTACGCCTACGAAGTGTGCAAATAAAATGAGTCCGACTTTGGGGGAGAACCACAGAGAAGCCGCTTACGGGGACAGGCAGTTCGTGGTCATCACCAGCGAAAAACAGGCAAGGGTTGTCGGTCTGCCATCCCAGACGTGTATATACAGGCAGCAGATTGTTGATACTGACTTTGTTGTTAAAGCTGAAACGGTTTCTATTAAAGGTAAGATTACTAACTTTATTTATACCTCCATGTTAAAATTATGATTATTTACAGATAGTGTTTGTTTAATATGTTACGTATCCAACGGACACCTGCAGGCCTACACACTACCCAGCCTGAGGCCACTAATAGACATCGACTTCTTGCCGCTGTCGGAACTCAGGTAAGCCGACACAGTGAGACCCATTAAAACTCCTCAAAAATTATCTACTAATTACTTAAATATGAATAGATCTCTTACGAACACGATAGCTGCGCTGCACCCTTATATTTAACTTGATTACGCCTTGGACTCTTTCATGCTCTTACCATTTTACTGCATGCTCTTTTTTATACCACCAAACGACGAAGAGTTCCACGGATACGCACTCTAAATCACCGCAATATTATCACGCTTGTAAAAACAAGACTGCAAAACAAGTCCTTATTATACGTAGAAAGATTTTGAATAGATATGTTGGGGTGATTTAAGTGTAGTTCTTATATTTCCAATACATATAGGTATAAATATTACTATTGATAAAACCATTATTCAAGAATTAAATTAATTAAAATATTGTATGATAAATAAAATGAAAACCTTAATTATTTATTTATTTGAGAATCATCAAGATTTTGATTAAAAATATTTGATGAATTCTAGAAGCACATTATAGCCATCATAAGGAATAATAATGTAAATGAATAATAAGCACAGTTATAACTTACTTGTTTCTTAAATATAACAGAGTAAAGTAAAGAATATAACTGTGCTTAATTATTTAGTTACTCAACTCACAAATACATATTAATAATAAACTGTATGTTGGGTTGCATATACTTTTTTTCCATAAGTCTTTAGTGTGAAAAAAATATATGCAGCCCAATATGCGTTGTTATAATTAAAATTGATCTTGGGCATAAATTTCAAAATAATTAAAGCAAAATACAAAAATAAGCAAATAAAACAACGATATTTATATCTATATGTATCAACATGTACATAATATATTAAGTACACGTATTGTAGAACTAAACTAAACTTCTCTTAATTAAATTTCTACAATTTCACAGTGTTCTTCTGTTAGAGCATTATATTAACATTTAAGCGGGTAGTTAATGCACCAAGTAAAATAAAACCGTAATGGCTTAGCGACTGCTAAAACCACTATATTATCGTAGGGTTGTATCATTAAAAGTTGATATAATGCTAAGCTCTATTCTCCCTTTTATACTTTCTATACTCTACTTTTCTAAAACAAATAACCAACTTAATTAAATTTTGTATTAAATTATTTCTACAAATTCCAAGAATCTTTGCTTGATTTATTTTTTTTATTCGTTCATATAAATCAATTATTGCCTACACCGAAAGATAAATGGCATTTTTGATAATATATATATATATATATATATATATATATATATATATATATATAAAATAAATCAATTATTAACTTTAACTTTACGATGTGTCTGTTCGAGTTATATAAGTTGGTTGTTTGTTGGATGTTTTTTTTTTCTTCTAATTGAGCATCGATCCAATTTTACTCGTTAAACATTACAGTTTCGACCATTAGACCTTTAATATTCTTTATGTGTTGTCAGATTTGCTTGAAGGAAATTATATAGCGTTTATTATTCTTATTACTGTTATAAGTTTACGTTCAATTTCGCCTGGCAATCGTTATTTATATATATTTGACGACACATCCAATTCTCATTGCGTGTTGTGTTGTCCACACATTCACATCGGAAGCACTGATTAATTGTATCATAAATATTCAAACTAAATTGTTCGATTCATTGGAAAGGAAAATAAGATTAATTATAATTCACTATATTTAAATCAAATTTAAACTCATTTATTAATATTATTAGGTAATTTCAAATTAAAACACTTTTTTAGTATATTGTAATATTCAGTTTCCTTTGAAATTACCTAATATTATAATTTCGTTTCATCAAAAGTGCAGTGAAGAAAGTATATACCATCATTTATTAATATTACTGACCAATCTGAATTCATCAACTTATAACTGATATCAATCTTTGATAACAATTTATATAAACTAATAATTGATTGAAATTAATCAGCGCTTCTATAATCACACCCCCTCTTATAACCGACAACGAAAACATCACTTACCATACAACCCAAGCGTGTCTCTCTCTCTCTAACCCCCCCCGATATATCTGTCTTAATTAATAAGTTTATTTTCCTTTTGATATATTTAAAAAAAAAAAAAAAAACATTCAAATCTTTGTTGTTCTAACTTCCCAGTCTGCTTCTAATTTACCTTGCTGTACTAGTTTCCAGACACAATCTAACAAAGGCTTAGTAGACCCAATGTTGTCGATTTGGGGGCAACAACTCATAGTTAACGAGGATACCAACCAGTAAGTGACACGACCACAATACAAATTTAACACATTTGTTGTATATTTGTCTGTAGTTCATAAATGACAAGCTTTGTGACGTAAGATAGTAATATACATATATATTCGATATTTAACCCAGCATACGTGATTACAATTTTTTTGGAATCTTGTTTGAAATGAAACCAGCTTGTATTGATTGATTGGTCATACCTTTTTTGATTTATAGAGACCTAACGTTTTTCGACTCTTACTTTTATTTTCCTTTTTGGTTTTCCTTTTTGGCAATTTTGCGCAGCTTTAAAGAGGATACCGGAAAGAAATTTGCTTTAACGAACAGTAACGTACAGGCGCGCATTTGTAAGAGTAGTTGTAAGCAGGATACGACATGCAACAGGTACAAACACACTGAAACACTTTTAGTCGAAAGAAATGGAGCACACAACAATAGACACTCTGGTGCTTCTCTCTATGCTGCTACTCGCTGAAAAATCACTGTACAAAGCGACACTAGGGATATATAAAACTGAACCACACGAATTGGCTTCACGGCACATTCTCAAGGCACCGCATTGTTTACTTTAGTGCATGGCGTGACTGGAATATTATTGACGAAATTTCATAGAAATTCATCAATTCGAGATTATAAAATTTATTATTATTGCATGTTGTTTATTGATTGATTGAAGGTAAAAAAATTGGTGATTTAATGGTCTACGGCCGTGAGTGATGTGCAAGGATTAAATATGTACGTTGTGTTGTTTTTTTCTCGTCGTTAATTCTTTCGGTTTTAGGATTGCGAGGACGTTTTGCTTCAGTAATCGGGGACATGGTTTGTACTTATCTTCACCTTCCGAACTGCAGAAGTATACTATATGTACAGAATTTTGGTGAGTATATTTATTTATAATTATAATTTTATTAATAATAAAATCCATATAATTTTCTCTATTGTGCTTTAATATTCAAAATATTAAATAGTAAATTAATTGGATGAGTTACGTGAAGATAAACTTGATTATAAAATAAAGCACTAAAAACCTTTCTTCACACAGTTTATTTGAAATACCAAATATATATTTCGGACACAAAGTATATTTGGTATTTCAAATAAACTGTGTGAAGAAAGGTTTTTAGTGCTTTATTTTATATTCAAAATATTGTCGATATGTATGAAAACTTATTAATGTTTATGTTTTCTATTTATTAAAAAATGGAATAACTTAAATTCTACGTAATTGATTTCTGCACAACTATTGCTACTATTTTAAGAGTAGTAAGTTTTTTACAATGTTAAATAAAAATCATATTTTTTCGATGTATATTTGGTTGCCTATTTATAATTGTTATTCTGAAAAGTTATTAATACTAATTAATCAATATAGTTTAGTACAAATCATACAATTAGCTTAATAATAATAATAAATGTATAATAATGGCTAGTAATTTAAAAAATTTTAAATCTACATTATCTTATTAAGCTATTTTAAGAGATAATTTATATTATTAAGTTTAATTAAGTCCGTGTTGTAATAATAATTAAAAATTTTACATACATTTATTTATTTTCCTCTCAGCTCAAACCTTACGGATATGATGGGTGAATTATTCTTGCCTTTGGACATGCCGGAACCGCCGAAGGAGAGCTTTTTCAAGGGACTGTTTGGCGGCGGAGTTCGTTCCTTGGATAGAGAAGAATTATGTAAGTACATACATATAACCAATATAAATATCCAGATGTAATAAAGAAAAACTAGTATAGTAATTTCCATGTATTTATCAACCTTAATAAATCGTACGCTTAAACTAGCGTACTCTTGACCTAGGTTAATACGCGGCTTATTAAGCTAGGTCGGGAGTACGAAAGGTCATTGTATTCTATGTTGTGGTAGGTCAAGAGTACGCTAGAAGAAATAATGAACGAGTTTGTAAGGCTATATTAAATTCATATGTAGTTTAAAATAACAATTAATACAATTACTAAATATTTAAATATTCAAGATGTATCACGAAGTGAACGCCTCAATCAATTACTAAAGATTGACAAAGCACTAAAACAATTGAATTTCTCAATAGAAAACAATTGAATTGAAAATAAACAATTTATACAAGCTTAGCGAATTAAAGGAATTAACCATTAACCTTTTATGGAACCTTCTCTTCGGATAAGGAGGTTTTATAATTGGCTGTCATTGATAAACAAGTATATATTAAATAACTTTAGGGTTTGACTTCATTACACATTATGAAATTTAAAAAAAAAACTAAATTGAAGAGGAAACACTCTAGTTTTTTTTTTTAATTTCATAATGTGTAACGAAGTCAAACCCTAAAGTTATTTAACATATATTTATTTATCATTACTTTCCAGGAATTTCATTTTTAAATTACAATAAAGTTATGAATCACTTGATGAAACATATTTATTACGTTCTTTATGTTATTAGTGAAACAAATCAAGTGAATTTTAATTATGAAACCTTTATATTGTTGATTGTTTGTTTGTATTTTAAGTTGGTGAAAGTAGCGGTAAAGCGAGTAAACACGTGGCGAAGCACATTCCCGGCTCGCTGCAGGAGATGAACTCGCAGGTGACGAGGTCGGCGAACGAGATCAGCAGGGCGCACAAACTGATGCTGGAGCGCGGCGAGAAACTCAACCTGCTGGAGGAGAAATCCGAGCGCATGAAGAACGAGGCGGAGAACTTCTCGCAGTCGGCGCACGATCTAATGCTTAAGTACAAAGACAAGAAATGGTATCAGTTGTGAAAAGTTACTACACTACGCATAAACTTTCTTGTACAGATTTCGTTCTAGAACTAGACTATAGGTATAGTCTTGATAGTCAATAGATCCGTAGTAAAAGTGGCGCGTGTACTGTTGCAAGTTTGGCTTTGTGAAATAGTAAACTGCTGCAGCACACAAGACATAGAGACGAAAGAAACCAAAAAATAATCCCCACTCAGTACGGTGGCGAACCAGAGGTACTATTCGCCTGCAACAGTGCGCGGAATTTTTACTATAAAAGCTATAGGTTCTTATGTACTTAACGCGAATTGTGATATATACTATTCTGCCTGAGGATAGATTTTTAACTTAACTTAATTTGAAAAAAAAAATAATGTTTTTAAACTGCACATGGTTTTCGCACTAAGTATAAATCATATAAGTAAAACAACTATTGTATGTAAACCTTTTCATCTAAGTAGAGTAGATTTTTAATAAACAAAATGTGTATCATTTACATGAAGTAATACCGCTGCTGATTAGGTCTTGTGTTTTCATTCCAAGTTTGTTTCGATTATCATAGACCATATTGATATAATAATAAAACAAACAAAAAAAAAACCACGACTAACACATAATAACGCCTGTAAATATTGTTAAATTGGTTTCGACCTTAATATAAATTGATTTACTGCATTAAGATAGAGATGCACATATCTTAACCCCAATGAAAACCTGGTCCTCGTGTTTATGGCGCAGTTCAGTTTACGTTTTTCAAATTTTATAATCGCAAACAGGGTACAGTTATGTATTTCACTTCAATGGAAAAGCTTTTTCTACTCTAGTCCGTTCGTCGTAAATCACGGGGACTGTGCACGGAACGAAAGCACAATTATCTACAGTTATTTTTATATTAAGCGAACCCTAAATTTATAATGAACTAGTCAAAAATTAGCGTAGCCAAGGAAAAATTCTCACTCCTGAAGTTTTTTAGCGAAGCTTATGTTGGCTACGGTGTTAATTAAACAATTAACAATTAACAAATCAAATCTGCATAAAAATAAAAAACATAAAAGGCAATATATGGTCGAGAGTGATCTATTTTTGTTATCGTGATACGTTTTGATTGCAATAACCCTTTTACTTTCCTCTAAATGTATATAGACAGATCTAGTATGTTTAGCAGAGCCAAGTATTGTAATTGTACATATGTACCTATTAATTGCTTGTTTCTTTACTGTTGATAAGTATTTGGAAGACAATAAAATACAATTTTTTAACTATTTCCGTTGATTAAGTGAACAAAAAAACGGGCACCGTTCCAAAGGATGTACACTTAGATTTATTTTCTCTATTTATATATATATTAAAAATAAAAATCAATCAATCAGCTTACTTTCTTAAAATACAGATGAGCATATCAACAGGAGTCCGAGGTACGGTGCCCCGCTTCATACTGGCTTCTCATGTGTTTTCTCAATATGGTTTGCGATACTTTTGTCTTCCTTGTTATATTAAAATAATGCCAAATGTACCTATTATCTCAAGAACTTAAGAAAATGTAAAATATATGTTTGTAGCAAGTAGAAATGACTGTTGCCATAGAAATGGTTAGTGAATCTTCGACTACATCTATGTACTTTGTCGGTAATTACCTTGTGTTGCTGTGATTTAACTGTGCGGCATACTAAATCCCAATTAAGAATTAATTAACACAGCTACTTCGCTCTTTCGAATTAATTACGAATAGCTTAGCGTTAATTTTAGTATGCTGCTTTCGGGTATAGTGCTGCAAGTCAAATGATTTCCCTCTCTCCCACCGAGTACAATAAATATATACATATTTATATATTCAAATGTGCAATAGCTAGGCCTATTCCTTCTCCCAACCATATCAAAGGTTTTGAATTGCAGCATTGAACTTTCATCACAATTCAAGCGTGTCCAATAAGAATACAGAAATATATTGATATATGTATCTTGTTTCTACCTTGTTATATATTTTATCTATTTACATAAAGAAAATATAGTATATCATTTATGTGTAATATATAAAAAAAAGGAGTGGGAACAATTGTTGAATTTTGAGATAATTATTACTGAACTTTAGATGCTGGGAGTGCGCCCACGCCCGCCCCCCTCAAAGCGTGGCGCACGTTAGTTTAGTTAACAAGAGAAAAATATATATATTATCGCTGATAAATTATTGATTAGAAACAGCCTATGTAAATACGAACATCCATATTTTTATTATTCAAACGTGGACTTTTTAAGTCTTTTGTTCCCAGTTCTGTTCTCCACTTTCGTTATGTAATGTTTTTAGCTTTACTTTCCCTTGTTATGCTATATATAAATATACATATAGAGTACTGCAAGATATATAAATAATTATTATTGTTCTATGAATAAAGGATGACTTGTTTATAATTTAATTTATTTATTTCTATTCACACACCTTAATAGATTATTTATTAATGCATGAATTTAGACCACACACAAAAAAATCCTTTCATAATCCATGGAAACAACTAAAAAGAATCAACTGCAATAATAATGATTAATACACGAATGTTTACTATTAATTATTAGTCATCTTTTTCTTCGGGTACCTATTCGTTCTCATATATATTTAGTCATGAAAGATGTAAATTAGTTTTTAACAATACTGCTTCGTTGTACACTTGTAGGATTATTAATTAGAGAGGTGGGATATACTTTTTGGTTTGTGTGTCTGTTTAACATTCCAAGTTTTTTCACAACAAAATTTACTTTTCTTGTTGTTGAGAAATTTATTTACTTATTCGTACAATTATAAATTACTTATAAATTAGATGATGAAATACTGCCTATCCATTAAGTACTCCTTTTTTTTCCTTTATCGAAACCTTTTGAATGTTTAATAATTCAAGATTTTTATGACTCGTGCGATTAGGCACGCAAAACTTTGAGGTAAAGCATTATTTAAATTTAAATTGTGAAATGTTTCTTCCAAATATTTTCTAAAAACTTATCTTTTTTTAATATGAATAATACATTCACTATTTGTTTTGAGTTATGTGAAGTAATAATCACTAATAAAACACGATTTGATTTCCTTTCTTCACTAATTTAGTGAAGAAATCGTGTTTTATTAATGAATAATACAGTTTTTTTATAATTTTGGGTGATAATAAAAATTCTTCATCATATATTTTTTTTAATATGGTACTCTTTTTTGAATTACTTTCTCAATTGCTATATTTGTTAATAATCAGCTATTTTATTTTCGTATTTTTAAAATAATAAATAGGGGAAAGCAGAGAAAGAGCGCAATCTCTTAACAAAGTAAGTAACCACTGTACACGCTAATTATCCACCCTGACAAAAGGTGGCACCCTCGTGGATATGTATTAAATTACTTAATTAAAAAGCACTAAAAACCTTTCTTCACAATTTTATTTAAATTAACAGATATATATTTCGGACACAAAGTGACCATTATCAATGTTTTAATACTGTATATACAGTATACAGTATTAAAACATTGATAATGGTCACTTTGTGTCCGAAATATATATCTGTTAATTTAAATAAAATTGTGAAGAAAGGTTTTTAGTGCTTTTTAATTAATCAAGTTTACCTTCACGTAACTCACAAAAATCAAACTATTAAATTACGATTAAAATACATTTATAAACATTTTAATATCGTATTACAATATTATTAAAACACTATATTAACTGATTAATTTTAATCTTTTAAATAATTGTAATTTACAAAAGTAAATATTACCTAATCAAAATTTTACATTGCAAAAAACAATCAATTTAAGTTATTTAAACTTTTCTATCATTGTATTTAAGCTATTAATTACAATTACATTAAAAATATACACTTGCCGTGTTGTAATAATAAATTAAATAATAATTAATTGTAACACCCTGTATATATCAATCTGTAAACCCCACGTATGCAACAAACTTCACGTCAGTTACTGTTACAACTTCCACACCGGTTGTTTGATATGTTTGTTGGATCAATTTAATTAATTTCACATGATATTGAGGATAAATTGTCTACATTAATTAAAATGCTGAACTTTATAACCGATGGGCTTAAGCTGAACATCAGCCACACGTCAGTGCTTTATTGCATACTCCTTTTCTTATGGTTAGAATACTTATGGGAACTCTATTTGGCCATAAGACAGGTATGATAATCAAAATTCACAAGTTCTATATTACATTAAGCACGTTTGCAGTATCGCGTTGCTGAAAATGCGCAGAAAATACCGGACGCTTTGAAGGGAGTCATGACAGAGGAGACTTTCCAGAAGGCACGCTCTTATTCACTCGATAAGAACAAATTTGGAATCTTCAAGGATATGATGGCGATAATCGTATCGACTGTTATATTATACAACGGGTGGTTATCTGATTTATACCTCTACGTTGATAAATTTCAAGGTGAAGTAGCGACTAGTTGTTTGTGGATATTTATATTGACCACGTTGCAAACAATTATTTTAGAACTACCTTTAAGTGTTTACTACACGTTTGTGCTGGAAGAAAAGTACGGGTTTAATAAGCAAACCAGGAATTTCTTCATATTAGATAAGATTAAGGGTTACATTCTCCAGCAAGTTTTAACCTTACCAATTTCATCAATAGCGATTATGATTGTTAAGTACGGTGGTCATTACTTTTTCTTATGGTTGTGGTTAGCTATAGGCATAATCACATTATTATTAATGACCATTTATCCTGCTTATATAGCCCCGTATTTCGATAAATACACCCCATTACCAGAGGGAGAATTACGTTCACAAATTGAAAAACTAGCTTCTGACCTTAAGTTTCCACTAACTGAATTATACGTCGTTGAAGGTTCAAAGAGATCCTCACACAGTAACGCGTATTTTTATGGTTTTTTTAAAAATAAGCGTATCGTACTTTTTGATACCTTATTGGCCAGTCCTGATCGTGGTGGTTGTAAGGATGATGAAATCCTTGCTGTCCTTTCACACGAATTAGGCCATTGGAACTACGGACACGTAATTAAAAACCTAATTATCCTTCAAGTAAACCTATTTTTAATGTTCTTAGTTTTCTCCGTTATGTTTAAATTCCCACTAATTTACCAAGCCATCGGTTTCCCGCCGACCGTCCAACCCGTACTCGTCGGTTTAATTGTTGTAATTCAATTCATCATGCTGCCGTATAACACAGTCCTCTCGTTCCTATTAACTTGTCTGTCGAGGCATTTTGAATTCCAAGCCGACGAATTCGCCTGCCATCTAGACAAGGCCGAACCGTTAGAGCGGGCTTTAATTCAATTAAATAAGGATAATCTAGGTTTCCCCATATACGATAATATATATTCTTTGTGGTACCACTCGCATCCCCCTCTATTGGAGAGGTTGGCGGCCTTGAGGGAAAGCAAGAAGTCGAAATAATGGTGCACATGTTTCCGTTGTGTTTTTTTAAATTCCAAATTGATTGCATTTAAAAGGGAAAATGTCGAAATGTTGGCCGGCACAATATTATAATAAGTTGTATTTTTATAAATGTACGTGTACTTCTGTTGGAGAAATAATTGTAATAAAAAAAAACACTCAAACGGGTTTGTTTTTATTTCCTTTTTTAGGTATAATTTATATTCTGTTTGGTTGAATAAGTGAGGTCATGTTTTCCATTACGTAGAAATTGTAATTGGTGGTTTTTATTGATTTGATTGCTAAATAACTAATCGAATTGATTAGAAAAAAAGTATACAGGAAACAATCACAAAAAATTATTATGTTGACTAAATGAAATTATTAACTAAGTAAAAATATATATTCTTTCATTTAATTAAAATGTATTATGAAGTAGCCTTAATCAATATTATGTTGACACTTGAAAATATTTTTTTTTAATAATTATTTTTAGATCATCTGACAATTATTATTATATTAATTAAAAACCTTCTTAGTACTGCTTTTCATAAAGGGTATAGAGAGATAAGTTCTGCAGGCCTTATATCACATGAAGTAAATACCTGCAGGCAATTATTTAAAATATAATTCTAAAGACAATTACAGGGGATTTTGTATTGTATTTTTTTACAATTAAGAATTAGGTATCATAAAAATGTACAATCGCCTAGTAATAAAAAAATCACTACTTTATTGGTTCTTCATTATGAATATATAAGTTGTAAACTAACAAATAACACAAATTAACATACACTTAACTTGCTAAGGTATAAAATCGTCGGGAGCGTCATGTTAATACGATAAAAGCAATACAATACAAAAAAGTTCTGTTGAAAGGTAAGAAAATAAAAAGAAAATTACCTTGGATGTTTTTTCAAATTATCGAAGTGATTTGTAAATATATATATATATATGTGTGTAGAAAAGTAAACTTAAATATACTGTTCTCTTAAAAATATATGCAATAAAAAAATAAAAATAGGAGGGAGGGGGCTTGATACGATATTCTTAACGACGATCTCTCGAATCTGATCGGCTTCTTCTGTCACGACTGCGGGAACGCGACCTCGGCGATCGTGACCTTCTTGGTGAGCGAGACCTATAACACAGATTGTAAAATAATGTCCAGAAACGAAGTTTTAATTTAAAAAAAAAAATTAAAGGAGAAAAAACAAAGTTTGGTATGATATACAGTTATTTTTTCTTAATAATAACCGTCACTACGATCATCTTCATTACTTCCTTTTATTTCTACATCATAAATAAGTTAGTGCATTTAAATATGATTTACTTAATTCAGAAACAATTCTCATGATTTAATTAATTTTACAAACTTGCTTTCAATAACTGTACATCTTACCAGAAATTTTTAATTATAACAAAAACATTACGTTAAAAATTATCAGATTTTTTTTTTTAGATTTTTAATATAAAAACAATACCAAATCTGATAATTTACAACTATAATGTCGAGATTTAAATTTAAAAAACTGTTAATAAACTGGTACTGCTTTTCATAAAGTGTATACAGAGATAAGTTCTACATGCCTCAGCTGCAAAAATTTTGAAGTATGTTTTGTTGAATAAAGTTGTCGGCCAAGTAAATTTCATTAAAGATGTTTTAGTTGTTTGAATAAAGGCCGCCGAGTCGGTCTGAGCTGATTATTTTAAGACGTTGTTGTCGATGTATTGTTGCATGTTGTTGTTTTTGGATTATGCTGCAGAAGTGAAGGGATGAGCCGTCACTATAGAAAGCTGTAGAGGGGTGGCCACCGATGGTGGATGTAGCAGTGGTGTGGTCGATGTAAGATGAGATGTGTGGCCAGGAGGGAAGAGTGGGGCTCAATCGGGGGGACTAAACAACAGCAGCGGTGCTGTCCTGCAATGTGCGCCAAAACTGTTTTAACCCCTCTCCGCCATAGATATATAAATATTTTTACTTCATTATTACCAATTAGAATTATAAATAGATATCGTCATGCACTCAAAATAAACTTTATGGTAAATTTTTTTAAGAAAAAGCCCTGATATAGTACTTACTTGATTTATGCATTTATTAAAATCAAAAAGTTTTTGACTATAAAAAAATAATTACACCACTAGCTTTCTTTAATTTAAATGATTTAAAACAAAAACAATATTGAGAACGTACCTGGAATATCTTGGGGGACCTCTGCGACCGCCTCCACCACCACCTCCGCGCCTAGACCTTCCATTTGACATTTCAACGCGAACCCTGGTGCCGCAACAACGCCTAATAATATTCACATACATATTAACACTATCCCTTCAATATAGCATTTAAAACAAAATACATTATCATCTTTGTAATGCTATGAACTTGAAACAAAAACAAATGTGTAAATATAGTATAATTACCATATGCAACGAGTTGAGTAGAGTAGCTCAGAATATGAGACGAGTAGGTGGATTGTTGGTTTCAGAATTAAACAACTTACGTTCCGTCCAGGCCGCGCACCGCGTCTTCAGCGTCCCTGGGATCTTCGAATTCGACAAACGCGAATCCAGGCGGGTTCCTGGCCACCCACACGTTGCGCAGCGGGCCGTACTTGCTGAACGCGCTCTCGATCTCGTGTTTGCTCGCTGACGAGCCTAAATTGCCCACGTACACCTTGCAAGACAGGTCCCATTCTCGGTAGCGCGACATGTTGCTTAAAATAACATCAAAAATTATAAACAAATGAACACAAAAAACAACCTACAATTTATAACTTCCGAGTTATAGATAATTTGATAAGGTTTCTTTTACAGATTTAGGTGAGATTAGCTTTATTAACAATTAATATTTGATTGATTAGATTTGCACTCACATATTTATTTAATTAGAAAAAGTGTCTACTAAATTAACTGTTTGTTTTAAAAACAAAAGAAGATATTTTTGTTTTCACCATTTTGTCTTACCCACTACAAAAAAACCTCTTTAATTCTTATCATCGACTACACTGTTTAATGAACCTAGGCATTAGGCTTAAATATTAGTTTACATCATCATTATAAATGCTCCAATATGGTCTTGTAATATGCATAAAACCTATCAAATCATTAATATTTACCTTTAATCTGATAATCATATTCGCTTAGTTGATACATTGGAGAAAATGCATAACAGAAAATTAAAACAAACATCAAGTTACCTATGCAAACAACAAAAATTTATAATAAACAAAATGATTTATTTATTATTATTATTTTTGGAACGAATGTATTTAAAGAATTATATATTGTAAATAAAATACAAGCCGCTGTATTGATAAGAGAAACTATTTGTTTACATACAGCGGTAACCTCAAATAGAAGATAATTTGCGTCGAAATCGAGGCGTTCATGTGAAGCCATTTTTTTTCTCTTAACACACCCCGACCGAACGAAATTCGGCGTCATCCTTTACGCGTGCACGCGAATCGTATTACAATTGACCCAACTAGGCGTAACGATATAATTACCTCATTGTGTTATTAACGAAGTATATAAAAACACAAACGCTCTGTTGTAATTTACTAACTTAAAAACCAATTTTTTAAAACAAATGGTTCGTGAATTATCGATTGGTAAAAGCGTCTATCTTGATTGGCGCAATTTTTAACAACAACACGGTTACACATACCTTATTTTAGCTGGATTATGCGGGGCCGGAATGGTGCTGCTGATTTTGTACTCGGTTTCACAATTATTGCAGTAATTGCAGCACAACACTTCTTGTTTGCGGCAACTGGAGTGAAAATGGCGTCGTTTGTCGGCTACCGCTTATACGAATTAATGCGCTTGCGCCTCATTTTCCTTTTCCTTACCTTTTATGGGCTTGCACAGACGCATTTTCGCTAGTATGCACCAGATGTCGAACGTTTAAATTCATTATTAGTTTTATTAAATTAATTAAAAGTGAATTACTGTTACAAAAGGACGCAAACAATTGTTTAAATAAATAAAAACATTCAATTTTTTCTTCATAGATCTTTAGATATTAATTTGTTAACACAGGTATATTGGGTTGCATAATTGCTTAATTTAAATTAATTTTATTAGAAATATAACCTATTATTATTAAACTATATGATGATGAATATTAAATTGTGCAATGAAAAAATCTAATTTAAAAAAAGAATCCTAATTATATCTTATGATTTAATCAATAATCTATTACGCCGCAACCCAATACGCATAATTATTTATTTATATATTTAAAAGTACCGTTATTCTATTTATTTTTTGATACGCATAAAACCTATCAAATCATTCTATTATAGATAATAAATTTTTTATTATTGTGTTAACTATTATTCATTAAATATTTAAATTTTCATTAAAAAAATATAATATTAATTTGCGCGCCATCTATAAACAATAATATAAATTATATTCAAAAAATGTTTTCTGAGGTTAGAAACGCCTTTTTTCCTGAAATCATCTGCGATCAAATAAAAATATTATTATCTGACAACAAAAATAGGTATGAGATTATTGCATAATTTAAGGAGATTAATTACATAAATACGTAATAATAAGTTTCTTATGTAAGACATAAATAAATTAAGCTTAAATTAATAACTTGACATTGTTTGTCATTCAGGAGAAACCAATTATGGCCCCACATACTCAAAAGAGTAAACCAAAGCGAGTGAAACCAATAGATTCCGATGAATATAGTACAAAAATAACCAAATGGCTGGTGGCGAGTCCAAAAAAGCCAACACCACAAAATGACACCAACGAAATTACTCAACAATGCAGTAACGATAACATTCAACCGGATGTGGAACAATTAGATAACTTAGTTAGTACACAACCAAAAACAAAAACCAAAAGTAAAAAACACAAACTGCTTGAAAATAATAAAAAAATTACTTCTTGGATTGTATGCAGTCCGAAAAATAGTGTAGTTAATAATGAAATAATTAAATCGAAAACCGATAAATTTAATAAAACAAATGCTATGGTTAAAAAATCAAAACTAAATTCTAGTCTAGAATGTGATGATGATGATGATACTGATCGTAACAAGCATAAGAAGAGAAAGAAAGAAAAATCGAAATCACAAAATTTAGTTAGTCAAGAATCTGAAGAAATCAAAGAGAAAATTACTAAAACATCGAAAAGACGCAGGCGTCCCAAAGTGTTCGAAGATTACGTTTATAACAAAAAAATTACCAAATGGTTAATAGTTACACCAAAAAGCAAAAATGATTCTAATAAATCTTCTAAAACACAATTAGAAACATCAAAAGATGAAAATGTTAAGAACAAAAAGAGACGATTCTCAGAAGACGAAGAATCTGATAATTTGATAAAAAGGTCAAAAAAATTCAAAAAGTCCAAGAGCCCTATGAAAAAGAAAACATCAAAATCTGACATTGAATGCATTAAAAAAGATTCGCAAGTGGCTGGAAGCAGTACGTCACGTAATAATTTAGAATTTAATAAAACAGAAGAAAATATTCAAATCGATCCATTAGGTAAAAAGTTGAAGAAAAAAAATAAAAACAAAAAATTCATAAAAATAAAGCAGGATGATAATGTAAGTATTAAGAACAAACGAAAAATTAAGGAAGATGAAGAAAATTATGCAAATATACCTAACGAAACAATAGTTACCAGTACTAACAATGATTTAAATAAAAAGAAATTAAAAAAATCTAATAAACGAAAGCTGAACGATGAAAACGGCAAAGGGACACTGCATCATTATTTTAAAAAGAGCAAAGAGGAAACAGAACACCGACTCAAATGTTATGAAAAGTATGGTATGAACCTGCCCTCATTTTCAGAAATTAAGAAGTATAAGAAAAACCTGGAAACTTACAATGACAAGGTGAATAAAGCAATGAACTTTATGCAGCAGGTGAAGATAAATAAAGAAATTAAAAAAATTAATACTGCGAGTGATAAAGATGTGATACTGGGGTGTGATTTATTGAACCCGGCAGAAATAGAAGAGTATTTTGAAAAATTCCTTCCCTATCTCGAGAGAATTATCGAGGGATCCGAGTACAATTGGAGGCACGAGAAATTTTTAAATGGGAACAGTGACGAGTTGAATTATAACACCAGTATGGTTACTTTCACACATCAACAAAAAGATCAATTGGCCGATCTGTGTACTGAATATTTTGAGGAGTATCCAATTAAAAATCATCACAAGTATTATTTCAACGTTTTGTTGCCAGAGTTGTGTTTGCGGATATTTATGGACGTTCATAAGATGGAATATGACGATGCTTTGGAATATTTGGAAAGGCGACCTGTAGATGATGTTTTTTAGTTAATATTAATATGAATTGAATACAGATTACTCATAATTTGTCAAAGCTATGTTTGTTATTTATAATAGCAAAAGTAAAGAAGAGTCAATTTCTATTAAACACTTATTTAAATGTAATCCCTTAATATATCATAGGCAAATTTGTATAAATCATAATAATCCCTTAATATATAATAGACAAATTTTTATAAATTATAACTTATTTTTGTAAACATATTTTTAGATAATAGAAAATATAATCCATTTTGCTTTATATTATAATAAAGCGGGTTTAATTTTATGTTAAGTGAAATGGATGTTATTTCTCTATTATTATTAGTCAAGTTTATTTTTTTTGTTAAGGCATCGACTACTGATGATTTTATTGACAACTTTGTTATATTTTTATAGCCGTTTGTTATTTATCAATAAAAAATTTGGCAAAATGTAACTAATTTATTATCTCAGTACTTAATTAATTTTTTTATCCACTATCCCATTCTGTAGTTTAATAGAATCTTGTGATGTAATTTATAACCACTTAAATTTAGTTTAGTGTAGCATCAACAAAACAACACTAAATTTATATGTATATATCACTAAAACAAGACATATTTTTTTATTCATGGTGTGTAGTCGTATTTAGGATTTTTTTTAAATATTTAAAGGTCACTATCAAACACTAATTAATATTTTCAATATTTATTTAAATATATATATATACCACGGATTTCAATATAATCCTTTAAGCTGGCTACACAATGTCGAATATAAAAGATCATATAATCTCTTGTATAATCATGGTTTCCAATAGTATCGAACTAAAGTTTGGTTACATCAATAAAACCTGATCGTCAACGTATTAACGGCTAAAATTACACACGGCCTCGCTACGGTAAATTCAAGTGTTCATGCGCATCGTAAAATAATTAGTTGTATACATCTAACAAACACGATTCAAGGCTAGAGTAAAGTAACGTCGAATATAAATCAACAGAATATTGCAACGCGACGACTAATCGTAATTCCTTATCAATTTTTAAACGGTATACTTGGTATACTTCAACAAGTCAATACGACTTTCAGTCTCTGTTTTAAAATCTCTTTTTTTTTCGATCAAAACGTGTAACAATCGAGTTTAGGCTTGTAGTAAGTTTATTATTTAAGGTGTGTCCTTTTCTACGGGTGTGAGTCTTTGGCAAAAGGGAAATTATCATCTACTTTCAACCCTGTTGTAACTACATTAGTATACAAAAAATTATGGTCATTAATTAATGTTGTATCCTAATAATTAATTAACTATAATTAAGTTTTATTGCTTTGTTTAATTGAAATAATGTGCTTGTTTTGGTTTTAATAGCCAAGGTCTAAAATGAGAAACCTTACCCTTTTCATCAATAAATTGTTAAACTCGTCCTTATCTCCAAAACGCAATTTAATTTCCATTTCATGAGGAATACCTGTAAATAATCTTCATTATTTTTCAGAATATGTACCTTCGTAACCACTTACTCTTTAGTGTAAGAAAACAATTGCAGTGGAAGCTAATGAAATCTAATCGAAAATTTAAAATTTATCCAGCGCATCATGAGGATAAAAATAATTAAAATATTATTATACATATGCAGCTATAGCAGGGTATTATTGGACAGAATGCGTTTATGTTTGTAAAGTTTTGGGTGTTGATTTTAATAAGTTTCGGCTTGTACGACGACACTCTCGCGCTTTGGCGATGTGTCGGTGTTCCAACAGCTCTTGCGGCACGTAAAGATCAAAACGTTTCCGTATTCTAAACGAGTGCCCGTTTGAGCCTCCTTCGAGTCGGTCTGCAGCTGCAATCGGGGAATGAGCGTCGGAAGGATTTGGAATTCGAAAACCATTTCACCCTGACAGTACTGGCATGTTCTCGGAACGTCCTGTATCGGGCCTAACAACAACGGAGTGATTCCCCGTCCATATCTAAAAATAAATAGAAACATAATAATACTAGTACAGTCGATACTATAATATCTGCGATCTTGATATAAACACTGAACTAAAACACTTACTATGTTTAGTTCATAAATTTAAATAGTTCTGAAATATTATAAGATAGGCAACCGAACACACACCTAGCTGAGATGATTTAAAAAAAGAAAATATTCATGAATGTCTAGGGAATAAAGTGTTAATGTGTATTGTAGAAAATAATATATTGTAGTTGTGAATAAAATTTATATTTTATTCCACCCTTTGTGATTTCCAGGCATGCTTTAAACGCTGAATGAAAAATGAATGTGTACATAAACCAAAACATTAATATGTTGAAAAGAAATAAAATTATAATACCTTAAAATATGCCCAGGATTCAATTGTATTTTCGACAGGAAGTGATGGAACATTTCGTCGCCGTGCGCCGGCGTGCCCTTCTCGTACTTCTCCAGAGTGGCGTCGCCACCGCAAACGGCGTCCTGCGACGGATCGTTCGGATTCATAAAGTTGCAGCCGTCTTCGTTGTTCATCTGGTACTCCTGGAGCAGCTCCCTGACGTGCCGGTCGCTGATGTTCGGCGTCTTCGTCGCCTCCTCGGTCACACTGATAAAATACGACACGAACTGAACATTGGAACGGTTTTCGATTTGGCAAAGTTCTTGGGGCAGGGGTGCGACCTCCTGGAGGATCGCAGAGATGTCCTTTTGCGGGAACGTCGGCGTGTCGATGCTGATGATCTCGCCCTCGTCCCCCTCGATCTCAGCAGTGGCCGTTGGAGAATGTAGTGAACCAACTGCACCTCCTATATAATAAATAATAATTGATAAATGCTTTTGGATTTGAAACGGAACTTAATTTGAATACAAGCACAGCTCATGCAGTAGTAGAAATTAGTTATTGACAACCTGGATATTTACAAGTGTGTAAATAGTCATGTTGGGAGAAGTACACACTTGTTATGTTCCATATTCTCCCAATATGAAAATTTGGTTCCATCAAGAATGTAGCAAAACAAGTATCAAATTTAATAGTCATGTTGTTTTAAAGGGGAAAACTATAAAAGGCTTATACATTTTATTTGATTAAGTATGCATAATAACTGTAGTTTTCTAATATTGATATTTCTGTTGACTTGTTCTATTCATATACACATACATACATTTGGTTTGGTTAAGATATTGGTATTTTAATATTTATTCATATGTATCTATTTATTTATAGGATGTTTGTGAATCAATATCATTTCCACAATATAAGCGAACAAGATCTAACAGTGAAAGGTGAAGCTATAAAGAGTTTATTTTCAGATTTTAATTGATATCTTTATTTAAAGGTCAAATGGAATGCTTTTACATTAATTAAAATACTTTAAAAATATGATACCCACAGTACATAATATTGAAAAACATTACATTTTAAGTTATTTGTAAACAAAATTTCAATATAAAGCAACATTAAAATAATCACTAAAAAAAGTCATAACTGATAACCAAAGTACAAACAATATTATCAATAAATACATGTTTTAACGGTCGACAGCAATTGAGCAATTCCAACCAGTAAGGTTATCACAAACCGTTTTGTAATTATCTGTTCAACATAATGTAATAGAAAAAAATGACATAAAAATATAAGGACATCTTATTTTGTTACATTTTGCTAAACATTCAACAACCTACTAAAGAAACTAAGCATCCTTGACTTGATAGTCCCTGACCAGTTTTAATTGTTAATTACCGCCTCAGGTTGAGTAAAGTAATTAATCAATAATACGAAAAAATTATTAATTGGTATAATTCACAAGAAGTATATAATACAAATTTAGACGTTATCCTTTAAGTTACATGCTTAATGATCATGACCAATTATGATAAAACTACTATAATGTAAATTAAATAAATTAAATAATGTAAAACTACTTTGCAGAAACGCTCAAAATAATTAATCCTAATTATTACTTTTATTTACAAATATAATCACTACCATATTTCATTTCATATATTAATATTAATGTCCTCATAATAATAAATTCCTATCGATTGCAATAAGCAAATACACTTATAGTCAATCAATTTCTTTTTTATTTTATTAAATATGTAAATAAAATTTAAACATCAATTACACAGTTCTGCCACCACGGCGCTGATTAATTTATCTCCACATAAAACTTCTATGACGATAACATAACCTCAATTCAGTTGTCAAAAATGTACGACGACATCGATTAGCAACAAAACGCCGGAGTTTTTTTCCGCAAAATGCGTCGTAAAATCAAAACCTAAACCATGGCCTCGATGAAAGCAATGGACGGTTCGTTTAAAGCGAACTTCGAATTTCTAAATCACGTCAAGTACGAGCACCTGGTGGCTGGCGTTTGCGGTGGCCTGTTCTCCACGCTAGCGCTGCACCCGCTGGACGTGATAAAAATCCGCTTCGCAGTGAACGACGGCAGGCTCGCGTCCACCCCGAAATACAACGGAATAGTAAACGCGTTCTCCACCATCTACAAACAGGAGGGTATTTACGGACTGTATCGAGGCATCACACCGAATTTATGGGGTGCGGGCAGCTCCTGGGGTTTGTACTTCCTGTTCTACAACAGTATAAAAGCTTGGGTGCAGGGTAACAACTTGAACATGCCCTTAAACGCCGGTCAGCACTTATTATCTGCATCACAGGCCGGAATAATGACGTTGATGATTACGAATCCGATTTGGGTGGTGAAAACACGGTTGTGCTTACAACACAGTGGTTCAACACACAAGATGTACACAGGAATGTCCGATGCATTAATCAGTATATACAAAACTGAAGGTTTAAAAGGTTACTACAGAGGATTCCTGCCTGGAGTATTCGGGGTTTCACACGGAGCTGTACAATTCATGGTCTACGAGGAATTAAAAAATAGGTACAATGAATATAAAGGCACATCGATTACATCAAAATTAGGAACAATGGAGTACTTATCATTCGCGGCCGTCTCCAAACTGATGGCAACCGCATCCACGTATCCTTATCAAGTAATAAGAGCTAGATTGCAGAATCAGCACACACAGTATAAGGGTGTAATAAATTGTGCTCAAGAAACGTGGAGGTACGAGGGTTGGCGTGGATTTTACAAAGGCTTAGGCACAAATTTGTTGAGGGTCACACCCGCCACAATGATCACGTTTTTGGTGTACGAAAACGTATCGCACGCTTTAATAAAACGAAACCAAACCAGTTCGGCTTAATGCTGCAGTTAATTGTTGAATAGTTTTTAAGTAGTAACAACTGTGTTAATTATTTGTATGTATTGTTATGAAATTGATTTATGGTTATGTTATACATTATTTAATATATGTATTTTATTTTATTCTTAAACTAGGTGTTTTAATTATAAATTTTTGTTATAAATATAGTGAATGTTTTTTAATTTGAATAAAAACTGTGGTAATCAAAAAATTGTCCATTGATAATAAATATTAAACGATATGAAATCTTTTAGCTTACATGTGAATGTGTATATATAAATAAACTTATAAATATTTTTTTATGTCTATTGAAAGCCCTATTGTATTATTTAATTGTGGCTTTTCTAAGAAAAATTGCCAAAATTAAATGAATAAATGATTTAACTTAAAATGTCAGTTCAAATGATGATGCTAAAATATATTTTTATGCAACCAAATTTGCATCTAATTTATAATTTTTAATGCACTGTGAACTTAAAGATAGAATGTATCGTCCTTTTATTAAGATAAGAAACTTTGGAATGTATTATATTTTGCATTTATTCCGTCAAACCTTGTTAATTAAACTAATTCGACTTGTTTAAATAATTACAAACATGGCAATTGAATACCAGTTCACTATTGAGATCATTATTAGTGATTTTGCAGATTTCAATATTAAATTTTAGAAGTAGCAAAATATATAGTTATTTTATTTTAATGTAATCAAATATTGGAATTTTATTATTTTTCGTTTTACGAGTTTTAGTGGATATCTCAGTGAAGGGGGCTTTTACCCGTACCACTTCGGACTCCCTGTGTTTTTGTTTGTGGCTAAATTTACGGTTACTGATATCTAAATATTTATTTTATTAATTACTATACCTTGATCTTCTCCAAGACAGCCGTTATTGGCGTTCCTGTCGTCGACGTTGAGGTTTTCGAATCCGGCTCGAACCGTTTCCTCGAAGCTGATGCTTTCGTCGTCCTCATCGGAGACTCGTTCGGCGGCGTTGATGAGATTACCGTTCTCCTCGCCCAGATTGGCGTTGTTGTCGTCGTCCCAATCGTCGGCGTCCTGACACCAAGACGTCACGGTGGTGACGGTTTTCGCGGACGCGTAATTGCACTCGTTCACCTGGTTGACTTGTTCTAGGGTTTGTGTGCGTACACAAGTCCAGCTGTAAAACAAAATTGTAAAACTTTAATATCTCCATGTTACAATACTTACTATACAATTTTTAAAAGTGGACATTTATTTATTTGTTTGTTTTAATTCAATGCTAACAAATAAACCTAATACATACAAAAATAATGCAAATAATATTCACATATAATTTAGACTGAACAAGAATTGGGCACAGTTCATCCTTACCCTGAAGGAGCAAATTGATAAAGGTGATTCATATTTTTGTAAAACTATTTTAATTGAATTAAATTATTGCTTCATGAAGCTGTAGACTACTCTGCACTGACGAGACCCGAATAGGTTGAAACCGGTCCGTAACTGTTGTTGATAAGCAGACAATAATTTAATGTTTAGAATGGTAAACTGTTAATTATCATCGACGTCGACTGTTCCTTAATTGTGGTTTGTACACTCAATTAGGGAAATTAATGCAACGTTTAGAAGATAGATGTCGCCCTAATGATGTATCTAGATTTAATTGAATTATTTAATCGTCTGTACCTATCACTCTGATTCCAGCAATTTGGATTAATGCATGCGAACACGTATAGTGTTCTGTGATATGTGGAATTCTCTAAGGGCGCGTAAATCTGCACGACGAGCAGCCTCGGCAGTTGACACAGAGGACATGGTGTTGATTCTGGATTGATAGTAGTTGGCCAGTCCTAGAAATAAAAAGAATTCTATTTAATTCCATCTATAATATAACTTATTAAGCATTCCCTTTTCATATATTAATATTTATTTTATTTATCTATTAATTATTAAATCATAATGTATATATATTTATCACATTGTAATTATACCTAATGGTTCACCCCATTCTCCAATTATATTAAAATTGTTGAAATTAATAATAAGTAAATTAAAGGTTATGTCAAAATATTAATGTTAAAGAAATGTATTTTAATTTTATCTTGATTGTGTAATTTATATAATTCTACATATTTTATAAAATAAATACGTTTCCCCATCTTAAAAGCTTCAATTTGTGTACGCATACAAAGATCAAACATTTTGGCATTATATGCACGTGAACAATCAATATGATGCTTCAGACTTAAATTTTTAAATATCTAATATTATCAATTTATTTAAATACCGGTGTATTCAATTTTACGATCAGTGAATTGTGATAAATTTGACATCGCGCGTCCGTAGCGTATACAACTAAATCAACATAAGAGCGACAGAAAAAGTGGGCATAATTTACGGCCCATTGTCCGGCACGAGGTGCAACGAAACACAATCACGATTACTCACCGGCTTCCCTCCGACTTTATTCGTGGTGAAATTGACCTGTCCTTTGTACTTTTCGCCGACGGCCTCGTCTTCGTAGCCGAGGAGGACGTTTATGTTATTGTAAGCCATCTCTTTCCGGATATCTCGACATCAGATCAAATCTGTTTGGGGAACAGCTGATCCACGCGCACACCGTCCGGTTAGACAACACACATTGCACCGGGGCCGGTGCACCCCCCATCAAATTGCGCAAGTACCTGCTCTCTCTCTATTTGCAATTGCCGCCGTCGAGAGAGACTTATCGATTTCCCCGCCCCGGATCTTCCGCACGGGCGGCCGCCGTCGAAGGCGAAAACATGTAGGTCAATCAGGTGGTGGACGACCCCCGCCGCCGCCGCCACTTCAGTTTAGTGCTTCTGAGCACGAAGGTGTGAATGCATTTATTATGCAAACGACAGGCTATAAAATCCTTTGGGGTTATATACATATGGATTTTTTTTCAAATTATCTATGGAAACAAAAAAATAATAAACAAGTCTTGTGGAAATATTTAAATTCAATGAGGTTATAACCTCTTAGCTATCAGGTCTAAATTATGCATTTGGTTGATCATTAATCATAAACTACTACCTATAATTATAGTAGTGGACTATGATCATTAATAAAATGTTCCTAGGGAAAAACCATTAAGTTGTAGGCATTGTATATAAAATGCCTTTTTATTAAACCGCAACTCCTTGATATAGTAATGGATTATTCATATTTTAACGCATACAATAGAATTTCCATTATTTAAACTTCATCTGTAAATCTAGTAAACTGAATTGTTGTAATTATGAAAAATAAATTATTGTGTAATTTTAGGTTATATTACCCTACAAATTGGTCTCAACTATGTCTCTTAGCGACGCGGTCATTTACATCTCATTTTCTAACAGGTCGCTCTCAGTATGAAGCCGCTGTCGTCTGTTTAAAACTTCGCTTTCCTCAAGTTCTGTTCTTACCTTAACATTATTTATTCTATTTTAAAGATTGCATTGTGGACGAAGTTAGATGGTGGGCGTAGATAAACAATAGAGATCTGCAGAGGGGTTATGTCAATCAATCGCGAGGAATATTCAAATACTTACAATAAAACTTGCGGAAAGAATATCTGAACATAATAAAACTTACCAGCACATTAAGAAAACCTTTGGTATGTATAAGCACTATGCACTTCTATTCTGATTAGTTTTAATGGTTAAATTATGCACGCGCGTCTGCAACGATTGTAACGCAAGGAAATAAACAATTGTTTTTGTTTTTTTGCAAATGGCCGTTGCCTTGGATTGCTTGATTTAAAAACATTTTTTGTAAAAATTATTTGATCTAATCAAAAAGTCAGTTTAATAATTAATTTAGTTTGTGCTTGTGAGCAAGTATGATTACAACAGTAGTAGTATTAGGTGCCCATCAGAAACGAACTTTTTGATCGTCAATCACTTGATTGATGAAATAAGGTAAGTTAGCTATCGACAATGAACACATGTTTTAAATGTACATTTAGCAATTAAAAATATATAAGTACAGTAAAGAAAGGGATATCTAATTTATAATATAAGGTAAAGTAAAAATTTACGTTTCTAAAAAACTGTCCATAATCTTCGGCTTGACAATCTCTTTAATTTTTTCTGTTGGTGAATAAGTATTTATATATACAAAGTGTATCAGCAGTACCGCGCTTACAAACTCTCAGAAGAGATGAGTACACCTAGAAGGAAATAATTAATGTTCGCGATAGATGTCGCTACGTACATAAAAGTAGCCAATCATTGGGGCCTTCGTTATTTTATTTTTTCTAAATTTTTACCTGCATTATAAATATTTTCTCCTGAACGTTTATAACTGCTATATAGAAAGACACTGTATTTTTATCCCTAGGTTAAAAAAGGTAGATTAATGTATAAAATACGATTTTTATATAAAATTTATCCAGTTTAAATATACAACGTACATCATCTTCAGAATCATTCAAACCTCTATTATTAGAATTAAAAAAAAGAAATGAAATGTTATACAAATTCCCACTAGAGACACACTTTGGTTTAAACAGTTTCAAAATGCAAATGCAGCAGAATGTGAAGTACATTACAAAAATAAACAAAATTACCTACCAACCACTACACTAAATCAAACATTGCACTTTCTTTTTTTAAATAAAAAAATTGTAAACTGTAATATATTGCACTAACAAAAAAAATAGTATTTGGAAGAAACATTTTGTATAAAAGTACGAAAAATTGAAATATATTGATTGCACTGATGGAAAACCATTAAACGACAAAATGAATTCGATGAACGTAAATTATCCGAATTGAGCGCGCGCAGGAATGATTTTTGTATATTAATTACGGAACACACCTTATATAAAAATCATTCGGTAAACACTATTGTTGTGTGGGAAATATTTACAGTTCGTCGTGCACGCCTAAATGCTGCTTCACGAAATCGTACAGGTCCTGCAGGCTCCTGTTTCCCGTGTATTCCGATATCTTCTTGCCGTCTTTGTAAAGGAACACCGTCGGAAAACTATCGACCTTAACAATAAAAAACATGTATAGATTAATAAATTCAAATCTAATAATAATAATTTGTTAAAAGTCAATATACATACTTCTTCTCCGTTGCATAATTGTTTGTTTACTTCTAAAGTGCAGTCTACTTTAACGATGTCTACTTCTGGATGACCTACAAATTTCTTTCCCAGTTCTTCCCACGTTGGTGCTAAACGTTTGCAGTGGCCACACCTAAAATATAATAATGGTATTATCATAACAATCATCTTAAATTTCGACGTTTGAATGTCATTATTACGTAATACAAATGTATTAGCAATATTATCGCCTCAAATTTCCTTTAAACATATTTATAGTAACTTCAATAATGCAGCAAGAATTTGTGATATATTTTGCGATAAATTTGTTTCAGTTATTTCTAGTTTAAACCATAAAGTATAATTAGTTATTGGTTTAATTAGTTTAATTAATATATTGTATTATTTAAGTTGTAATGTAATTGGAACTAGTTTAACGTATGGGCAATAAATTTATTATTATTATAAGTATACTGACACAAACTATTTTTTTTAATTGTGTACATTATGACTTAAACGATGATTTATTTACTTGTAAAAGAATACCTACCATGGAGCGAAGAATTTAACAAAAGTGACACCCTTCTCCACTCCCTGTTCAAAGTCATCTCCGCTGAGGATGATCACATTGCTGGTGTTATCCTCCTTCACGTTATTATCCTCCGAGGCGACATCCTGAGATCCTAGCATTTTGTTTACGTACATCAACAATTCCTCCAATCCTCTGTGTCCTTCGTATTTTTCAACCTAAAAGGAATTAAAAGCTGAGATTAATGAACAGAAATTTCAATAAGAAAAACGTAAAGGACTTCAATATAACTTATCACCAGAATTCGATTAATGATGTTATGAAGAGGGCCAAATCCTGCATACTTATATACGCATCAGGGCTGTACTTTCAGGTAATATTTGTGTAATTATAAACAATTTGTTAGTTTCACACGCAAATATTTAAATGTATGTTTATCGTAAAAGCCTAGAGTTGTGAAATAATGGCCGCCGTATGAAACAGCCAATAAAATGCACGTTGCTATGGCGACGACGACGGCCATTATGAATTTTTAGCCAATGAAATACAAGAGCGATTCAAATTTTTGGCGGCCTTTTTAAAATAATTAAGCATTAAGGTTTATTAATATTAATTAATAGTGAGAAAATTAAATTTTCTTTATGAGCATTTCCGCACTTATGTTTTACATTTTACTGTAAAAACTCCAGCTAACAGTTTTACAGTAAAATGTAAAACATAAGTGCAGAAATGCTCATAAAGAAAATTTAATTTTCTCACTATTAATTAATATTATTAAAACTGCACTAATATTTCAATATTTCATTTGTATAATTAAGGTTTATTAGTTAAATTAAATCTTTTGTGAATCAATTATTTTATAAAATAAAATAACATCAATTTAAAACGTTTTATTTATTTAATAAAGTTAATTTGAGACTGCCTATCCATTCTTTATATGCATATATTTAAATGATAAATGTTGATTCCACAAAAGTTACAAGTGGACTAAAGATAGTATTTGTATGATTACGAAAAATTTATATCATTAGGGTGGATGATTAAATTAAATTGATCAGAATTTATCCGACTGCAATTTTTGCCTTTTCTTTGCGTTTACCTAGCGTACTCTTGACCTACCGCAACAATCTATATATTGACCTCGCGCACGAGGTTAACGTACGGCTTGTTAAGGTAGGTCAGGGTAACGCACACTGAATACACTGCGTTGTCGTAGGTCGTGAGTACGCTCGGGTTTGTTAATGTCTGTCAGGATTAATCTAGAATTTATTGGGTTTGATCAAGAGGATTACAGTAGATTTATATAAAATTTATCAAGATATGGTAAGGATATAAATAAATTATTATAGAATATAATGCTGAGTGCAAGAACGTTGTATGGTAAATAAAATTAGTGGGAAAGCAGCGAATAATAGCAAAATAATATAATAAAAATTATTAGAAATTAAACAAAGGTGTAAAGAATAAATTATGGTATAAACCATTAAAAAGTTTGGATTATGTGAATTATGTAAAATTAAGACTTGAAGATTAAATCCTGTTATACATACAAGTTATTAGGTGTTTTTATTGAAGATAATAACTTGATTAAAACATTTTTAACCAGACGCAGATATCGGAAACAAAGTGACCATTACAATAGCCACTTTGTGCACAAATAAAGTAGTGAAGAAAGTGTCTTAATCAAGCCATTAAAAAGTGTTTCATCTTCACGACAAAATTAAAAATAGATGGGGCTGTTAATAAATTCCTTTATATATGTAGGAAATAAAACCTGTCTGTTGAGAGTTGATAATGATGAAATAATTTTATCGCCCGCCTTTTGAAATGTGAGGAAAAATGCCTCAATGGTTTTTCAGCGCAATAACTGTAAAAGTGTCTTGCTTACTTATAAAAATTGAATATTAATACTTGAACAATTATTATTATTTCTATTTACAAATATTATGTTAATAGTCTATACTTGTTGAGGTATCCTCTTGATGGAACCAGATATATAATTTTGGTGAAGAAAAACAAATTTCTTAATAATGTTGGTTTTCTATACATTGTAGTTTTGTTTTCTGAAGTCGTACCTAAATTGTTTTTTTTAGCATTTATTATTACAATTATCCTGTTTGTTGTTTTTATTGAATCATGCAAAGTACTTACCTTTTTACCATCTTCAATCCACAAGAGCGTGGGGTAACCCTTGATATCGAACTGGGTGCAGACGGACCTGTGTTGCGTGCAATCAATTTTCGCCACTTTGACGGTTTCCTTGTGCTCCAGAACCTTCGACAATTGCTCCCAAACAGGCGCCAATTTCTAGAAATATGGATCATAATATAAATTTGTATACATTGAGTTAATCAAGTTTGCGGAAGCAGGCAACCCATTACACACAAATGAAATTTATTCGAGTTTAGATATTACTGACGGTCAATTATGTCATATTTATCTCATACTTTTTTGCTTTCCCTTTATAGAATATAAGGAAAACATAACCATGTTTTATGTTTCTTTGCATTTTGCAACTTTTAATTAAAACCCTCGCTTATGTTTTACTGATTGGAGGGTGGGATAGAGGCCACCCACCCACCCTACATATACATGATAACTTTAATTGCCAATCGTTGATGATTTTGCTGCAAAAAACTGTCAAACACGTTATGTTATAAAAAATAAACAAAATCAAAATTTAAGTTTAAATTTAAATGACTTTCTATAGCTAATTTTATCTAATATAGATTTAAAGTCTGTCCACCAATCGTTCATAAAAATTTTATTAATTTCCTCACTCAAAAATTTTACCTTTTGACTATTTTTTTTTTCAAAAGCTTTGCAATTGATTTTACTCCAAACCGCGTGACGATCAGTAATTGAAATGTATATGTATATGTAGGGTGGGTGGGTGGCCTCTATCCCACCCTCCAATCAGTAAAACATCATCAAAAATTATTTGAAAAATTTGTATGAATAAATCTATAGAAATTGCAATTATTTTTTGTTTCTTTATATTTTACAACTTTTCATTAAAACCCGCGCTTATGTTTTACTGATTAGTGGGTGGGTTAGAGGCCACCCACCCACCCTACATATAAATGATACTAATTTATTCAATCAAAAATTTTACCGTTTAATTTCTCTTTTATTCAAAAGTTTTGTAATTAATTTTATTGGAAACCACAAGACAAGATAAGGAATTAAAGTTTATATGTATATGTAGGGTGGGTGGGTGGCCTCTATTCCACCATCCAATCAGTAAAACATCAAAAATTATTTGAAGAATTTGTATTAATAAATCTCTAAAAATTGCAAATATTTTCTTTTTGTTTACATTCTACAACTTCTAATTAAAACCCTCGCTTATGTATTACTGATTGTAGGGTGGGTGGGATAGCTTATATTTGTTGAATATAAAGGATTATACGAACTTATACCGTCGATAAATTTAATGCTAGTACGTTAAAGGTGAAGAAGGCCTTTAGTTCTTCACTTTTAACGTACTGGATAGTGAAGATTTAATATAATTATAATAATAATTTATACATGATATTTACACAAACTATGTTGTACTTTATCAACTTTAGACGTATAATCAAAGAATTCATCACATGAATAAAATGCATTCGATAATAGAATTATCTTTAGTGTTGCTTTAAATTGCACCTCATCTACCTCTTGCAGCTCTCTTGGTAGAGCATTAAATAATTTAATCGAAAAATTGCAGAATTGAATGTCTGATTGAAAATAAATGCTAACGGTTCCTTCGATTTGTATTACTTGGGAAATGTTTCCATAGAAGGCTTAATCAATGTTAGCAATTCTTCTTCTTCTTTTTGATAATGATTAAGAACACAGTATAATTACCTGACAATGTCCGCACCACGGTGCGTAGAATTTAACAAAGTGTTTGCCGCTTTCGACGTGGGAACCAAAGTTGTCCTCAGTTAACTCGATCAATCCGCCCACAGCTTCAGGAACTCTAACACCATCACCGTCCACACTCTGTAATAATAATAGTAATAATAAAATAATATATTATTGTATACACATATAAGTTCCCACAATTCATCAGTAAATCGTTGTTTCTGTAATTTATACTGCCAACTTTACTTAAGTAGTTTAGATGAGTTAGTTATTTTATTTTTATTTGTTTATTTCTTTCAATCGGTGATTCCCGTCAATAAAAAAAATGATTTGTTTTCTAATTTAAAGAAAGGAATGTAACTTTTTTCACACCTACTGGTTTAACCCAATCGCATACCCTTTTTTTATTGTTTGTGCAAGGTTTAAATGAATAAATATGAAATATGATTCCAGTTATTATTACGGTGTTAAATTAAAAACGTTGATTGGACAATAGATTTTCTTATATATTGAAAAAAACAGGTTTCCTATTAAAAAAATATAAATATAATCATTGGACAATAGATTTTTTGATATATTAAAAATATATACTATCGTACTAAAAATTATATATAATAAGTTTTATGGCTCCTCAAATAATTACTGGAATTCTTTAAATGTCTATTTTAAGACCGCCATCTAAAAATAAGTGGACATAATATATTGCACCCTATTTTTAACATAAAAATTGTTCTTTCTCCGATGCCAATTCTTAAAAATAAAAACTCTGACCGGAAAAATAAGACTGCAGGGACGCGCGTCATACAGGCGTCGAAAAGAACGTGACAAACATGTTTGCACTTCAATAAACACGCAAATAGATATAATAACCTGGCAAATGTTGTCGTAAATATTGTAAATAGGTTAAATGAACTTTTAAGGTGGAGAAAAAAATCTAGAAAATTGAATCACGATAGTAAAATACTGATAGAATAAAACAACAACCAAGTAATAAAATGTATTAAAATCCTTTAGTTCGTTGTAGAAAATTAATTAATAAATTTATTAACAACCAAGTATTTTCAATTAATTTACTCGATTCAAAATGTTAATGGCTTGAAATATTTTTTTTAGAGTAATATTATTGGCTTAAATGTTTAATTGTGGAGGCATTCACTTTGTGGTACATCTTGAATGTTTGATAATGACTAGCTGTTAGTCCAAACTAAAATGACGTGTAATTTTTAAATAAAGTGGTAAAACAAATTCATTCATTATTGGCTTACTTTACACCAATCTGTTTTGATTGTCTGCACTTTATTAACGTGCGTTACTTACCAGACTGATTTGTTCGTTGATAAAGGTGGTGAGGGAGGGGAGATCGCGCGTCCCTCTGAATTTGATCCCTTCCGTCTCGCCGGCCTTGAAGAACTTCAACGTCGGATAGCCCGTGACGTCGTTGTCATTGCAGACATTTCCGTCGGTGGTACAGTCGACCTTGGCTATCCGAATGTTGCTACCCTCCGTATTCAACATTTCGGCCAACTCTTCCCACGTCGGTCCCAGCCGTTTACAATGCCCACACCTGTACAATAAGTAAACCAATAATTCGTGATTTATATGTGTGTATATGAGCTTGTTAATGTGAAGTAATTGCCTCAAAATCGATCTAATAAAGCCAAAGCTATTATAATACTTATTATACCCTTAAAGGTCTCATAAAAGTGTGTATTGTTTTTATTGATCATATTCAATACAACACAAACAGCGCAGTAAACACTACGATACGATTTATTATACTTTTACGACAATCAAAAGATACTTTACTTGTATGCACGTGTTTATAATAAAAGGATATTTCCCTAATTTATTCTATCAGCGATATCAAATTACATATTACATATTTTCTTGAAAATAAAATCAATATTTCTTTATCTTCATGTGTGAACGCAACGAATCCAAGGGTTGCAAGAGGTATATCAATAGATCGTCTGGCTCTTCACAATTTAGTCGCTGTGGAGCGTTTCTCTGCAGCGGACCGCGCGTTGTGCGTGCAAGAGTTTTACAAACATTGTGACTCGGCGACTGCAGCGAAGATTTTCGCCGCTTAAATGAGACGCCAAGCATACATCACGTTCGAAAATGGATAAAGAAGTTTGAAGAGATCTTCTGTGGCAGCACTAACATCTAAGCAAGAGGCACAATGAATAAATCAATAAATACAAATAGAGAAAAACGAAAAACAAGTCAACTAAAATCATCAAGAACGGCAGAGAATGAGTTTAATGTTAATGAGTCTGTTATTATTTATTTCTAGTCAAAATTTTTAGGAGAATATTATTTACACACTCTTTACTATAAAATATATTAATAGATTTGCTTAATTGAGGAAATACGAGACGGTATTAATTACCCCCGCCATACGCTACCATTTTTTTAAACTAATTGGCTCTGGTAGACCACGACAGTTAATAAGTGAACGTTGGTTATTTTAAGTATGGGTTTAATTATAATCCCGACTATTATTATAATAGAGTATACGAGAAACACCATTATTATTATAATCAGGATCATCGATTTAAACAGGGATTGAACATTGATACTGAATACCTATTTGGGTCAAATCGATGCCCATAATATTGTAAGCATTGTAACAATGCAGAATAAAGGACGACGGACGACAGTTTGAGAGTGGCTGGAACACAAAGGAAATCCAGGAGAATCAGAAGTTTTTCCACCTTAAAACATCTTATGCAAGGGAAGAAGTTTTACAACTTTAGAAAACTATTTAAAAGCCGCTCAGAAAAACTATTCTCCAGAAATAGTTGACACTAATTTTACGCCATAATTAATGAACTGTAAGAAGTCATAAAAAAATTGTTACAATCATTACTCACTGTAAAAATCATTAAATGTTTATAAAATTACTCTCTGAGTATTTTAATACTTTTATTCAATTTCTAAAGTAAATAGTTTTGCCTCAAGAATCAACAATAGTTTTATTCTTCATTAACAAATAAATAAACTAACAATATTTTTATAATGCAGAAATTGAATAGATTTTTCTAATATTCAAACCAAAATTTTAGTTTAAAACTCTTAAAATTTATTGGAAAATAATCTCTTTTTAACTTCCCGCAAAAACAATTGCCAAATCTTAGGCTGAAACAAAATGGCGACGCTTTAAACTTTGGATGAAGAATTTAAAACTACAATCAAATGTTTGGAAAGATGTAACAAATATTAAAACAAAGATTTTAGCTTAAAACTCTTCAAATTTATTCAAAAATAATGTATTTTTAATTTTCAATAAAAACAATCGCTAAATCTTAAGCTGAAACAAAATGGCGACGCTCCAAACTCTGAATGAAGAATTTAAAACTGCAATCAAATGTTTGGAAAGATGTAAAAAATATTAAAACCAAGATTTTACCTTAAAACTCTTAAAATTTATTAGAAAATAATGTATTTTTAATTTCCAATAAAAACAATTGCCAAATCTTAGGCAGGAACAAAATGGCGACGCTACAAACTTTGAATGAAGAATTTAAAAATGCAATCAAATGTTTGGAAAGATGTAAAAAATATTCAAACCAAGATTTTAGCTTAAAACTCTTCAAATTTATTCAAAAATAATGTATTTTTAATTTTCAATAAAAACAATTGCCAAATCTTAGTCTGAAACAAAATGCCGACGCTTCAAACTTCGAATGAAGAATTTAAAGTTGCAATCAAATCTTTGAAAAGATGTAAAAAAATATTCAAACGAAGATTTTAGCTTAAAACTCTGAAAATTTATTAGAAAATAATGTATTTTTAATTTCCAGTAAAAAACAATTGCCAAATCTTGAGCTGAAACAAAATGGCGACGCTCCAAATTTTGAATGTAGAATTTAAAACTGCAATCAAATGTTTGGAAAGATGTAAAAAAATATTCAAACCAAGATTTTAGCTTAAAACTCTTAAAATTTATTAGAAAATAACGTATTTTTAATTTCCAATAAAAACAATTGCCAAATCATAGGCTGAAACAAAATGGCGACGCTCCAAACTTTGAATAAAGAATTTGAAGTTGCAATAAAATGTTTGGAAAGATGTAAAAACATATTAAAACCAAGATTTTAACTTAAAACTCTTAAAATTTGTTAGAAAATAATGTATTTTTAATTTCCAGTAAAAACAATTGCCAAATCTTAGGTGGAAACAAAATGGCGACGCTTCAAACGAAGATTTTAAAAATGCAACCAAATGTTTGGAAAGATGTAAAAAATATTAAAACCAAGATTTTACCTTAAAACTCTTAAAATTTATTAGAAAATAATGTATTTTTAATTTCCAGTAAAAACAATTGCCTAATCTTAGGCTGAAACAAAATGGCGACTCTCAAAACTTTGAATGAAGAATTTAAAAATGTAATCAAATGTTTGAAAAGATGTGAAACAATATTCAAACCAAAATATTAGCTTAAAACTTTTAAAATTCATTCGAAAATAATGTACTTTTAATTTTCAATAAAAACAATCGCCAAATCTTTGGCTGAAACAAAATGGAGACGCTCCAAACTTTGAATGTAGAACTTGAAATTGCAATCGAATGTTTGAAAGGATGTAAAACAATATTCAAACCAAAAATTTAGCTTAAAACTCTTTAAAATTTATTAGAATATAATGTATTTTTAATTTCCAATAAAAACAATTGCCAAATCTTGTGCTGAAACAAAATGGCGACGCTCCAAATTTTGAATGTAGAATTTAAAACTGCAATCAAATGTTTGGAAAGATGTAAAAAATATTCAAACTAATATTTTAGCTTAAAACTTTTAAAATTCATTCGAAAATAATATATTTTTAATTTCCAATAAAAACAATTGCCAAATCTTAGGCAGGAACAAAATGGCGACGCTACAAACTTTGAATAAAGAATTTAAAACTGCAATCAAATGTTTGCAAAGATGTAAAAAATATTCAAACCAGGATTTTAGCTTAAAACTCATAAAATTTATTAGGAAATAATGTATTATTAATTTCCAATAAAAACAATCGCTAAATCTTAAGCTGAAACAAAATGGCGACGCTCCAAACTTTGAATTTAAAATTTAAAAATGCAATCAAATGTTTGAAAAGATGTAAAACAATATTCAAACCAAAATTTTAGCTTAAAACTTTTAAAATTTATTAGAAAATAATGTATTTTTAATTTTCAATAAAAACAATTGCCAAATCTTGGGCTGAAACAAAATGGCGACGCTCCAAACTTTGAATAAAGAATTTGAAGTTGCAATAAAATGTTTGGAAAGATGTAAAAAATATTAAAACCAAGATTTTACCTTAAAACTCTTAAAATTTATTAGAAAAGAATGTATTTTTAATTTCCAGTAAAAACAATTGCCAAATCTTAGGTGGAAACAAAATGGCGACGCTCCAAACTCTGAATGAAGAATTTAAAGTTGCAATAAAATGTTTGGAAAGATGTAAAAAAATATTCAAACCAAGATTTTAGCTTAAAACTCTTTAAATTTATTAGAATATAATGTATTTTTAATCTCCAATAAAAACAATTGCCAAATCTTGAGGTGAAACAAAATGGCGACGCTCCAAATTTTGAATGTAGAATTTAAAACTGCAATCAAATGTTTGGAAAGATGTAAAAAATATTCAAACCAAGATTTTAGATTAAAACTCTTCAAATTTATTCAAAAATAATGTATTTTTAATTTCCAATAAAAACAATCGCTAAATCTTAAGCTGAAACAAAATGGCGACGCTTCAAACTCTGAATGAAGAATTTAAAACTGCAATCAAATGTTTGGAAAGATGTAAAAAATATTAAAACCAAGATTTTACCTTAAAACTCTTAAAATTTATTAGAAAAGAATGTATTTTTAATTTCCAGTAAAAACAATTGCCAAATCTTAGGCTGAAACAAAATGGCGACGCTCCAAACTTTGAATGTAAAATTTAAAAATGCAATCAAATGTTTGAAAAGATGTAAAACAATATTCAAACCAAAATTTTAGCTTAAAACTTTTAAAATTTATTAAAAAATAACGTATTTTTAATTTCCAATAAAAACAATTGCCAAATCATAGGCTGAAACAAAATGGCGGCGCTCCAAACTTTGAATGAATAATTTAATTATTATTAAAGTTGCAATCAAATGTTTGGAAAGATGTAAAAAAATATTAAAACCAAGATTTTAACTTAAAACTCTTAAAATTTCTTAGAAAATAATGTATTTTTAATTTCCAATAAAAACAATTGTCAAATCATAGGCTGAAACAAAATGGCGACGCTCCAAACTCTGAATGAAGAATTTAAAGTTGCAATCAAATGTTTGGAAAGATGTAAAAAATATTAAAACCAAGATTTTAGCTTAAAACTCTTAAAATTTATTAGAAAAGAATGTATTTTTAATTTCCAGTAAAAACAATTGCCAAATCTTAGGCTGAAATAAAATGGCGACGCTCCTAACTCTGAATGAATAATTTAAAGTTGCAATAAAATGTTTGGAAAGATGTAAAAAAATATTCAAACCAAGATTTTAGCTTAAAACTCTTAAAATTTATTAGAAAAGAATGTATTTTTAATTTCCAATAAAAACAATTGCCAAATCTTGAGCTGAAACAAAATGGCGACGCTCCAAATTTTGAATGTAGAATTTAAAACTGCAATCAAATGTTTGGAAAGATGTAAAAAATATTAAAACCAAGATTTTACCTTAAAACTCTTAATTTTTTTTAGAAAAGAATGTATTTTTAATTTCCAGTAAAAACAATCGCTAAATCTTAAGCTGAAACAAAATGGCAACGCTCCAAACTCTGAATGAAGAATTTAAAAATGCAATCAAATGTTTGAAAAGATGTAAAACAATATTCAAATCAAAATTTTAAAATTTATTCGAAAATAATGTATTTCTTATTTCCAATAAAAACAATTGCCCAATCTTAGGCTAAAACAAAATGGCGACGGTACGAACTTTGATTGAAGAATTAAAAAATGCAATCAAATGTTTGGAAAGATGTTAAAAAAAACAAGATTTTAGCTTAAAACTTTTAAATTGTATTAGAAAATAACGTATTTTTAATTTTCAGTAAAAACAATCGCCTAATCTTAGGCTGAAATAAAATGGCAACGCTCCAAACTTTGAACAAAGAATTTAAAGTTGCAATCAAATGTTTGGAAAGATGTAAAAAAACATCCAAACCAAGATTTTAGCTTATAACTCTTAAAATTTATAAGAAAAGAATGTAATTTTCAGTAAAAACAATTGCCAAATCTTAAGACTTTTTACCAAAAGTTCACACTTTTACAAGCAAAAAACTAGTTTATTACTTTAAATCCGTTTGAGTATTACGACTTCCAAAAATATGGAATATTCTAAAACAATTCTTATTTGTAAAGTAATCACTGAATATTATCTTGTACTGCGTTACACAAATTACAATTTATTACTTGTGCCGTCATAATTTAAGTGTTTTATTTTCCAACGGTAAATAATTCACTTTATACATTTGCTAACCAGGCCACACCTATAAAATATATGTAAATTTAGTTCGTACCCAATTAGATAACATACAAATATAAATTTAGAACTTTTCTATAAAAAAATAATCTAATAGGAATAGATATTATTAACACGGACGTGATTATCGACATTTGGTAGTGATAAGAGATAATAATGATAAGAAATACGTGCCTTTAACAATGGAATAGTAATCATAATCACAATTATGAAATACCCTATTGTTTAATTGAATTAAACATCGCAGAATGTAGCGAAATGAAAATAAAAAACAAACGAACTCCAACAGATTAATTTCAAGCCAAATGGCTTTTCTAATTATTAATAAATAACGTGTTACTAAAATTAGTAACACATTATTTATTAATAATTAGAGAAAGACGAAAACATTTCGTAAATACATTTTATTATATTATTTATAAGCATTTTTAATAAACATAATTTAAAATCCATAAAACAATAGAGAAATCTTAATGTAAATTGGCTAGAATCTTTTCGTGTGTGTCTCACAGCATAATTATTTGCGGTGAAGCTTTAAAAATGTGAGGTTTTATTAACGCATGTAGAGAACTAAATGTCAAATGTTTTAAAACATTGTTGTATTCGTAATTGATCAGAGTATGGCCGCCGTATACACAATTATAATATAAACCTTGTTGAAAGTGTACAAATGGAATTTTTAAGACAAGCCGAATACAAACTGGTTAGAGTACATGTTTAACAACTTCCCGCACAATTATTTCTGAAAATAATGTACTCGGCCCTGAGATAACTCAGGCATATACAAGAAACGGTTAAGGAAATTATTTCAATACATTGTCTAATGAACAATTAAATAGTTTAAAAATTCTACGACTTACGGTTGACTTTTTTCCATCATAAATTAATTAATGGTTTTATTGAAGAGTTCCGAACAAACAATCAAAATGTGTTCCTGTTGATTGAAGAATATTTTCAATAAAAAAAAAATTTGCTAGAAGTAATCCTTATATTTGTTTTATGTTTCAAACTTTTTAAACTTAAATTTTGATTTTGTTTTATTTCTTTCTACATAAAGGGTTCGATTGTTTTATGCAGCAAAATCATCAACGATTAGTAATTATAGTTATCATATATATGTAGGGTGGGTGGGTGGCCTCTATCCCTCCCTCCAGTCCGTAAAACATAAGCGAGGGTTTTAATTAAAAGTTGTAAAATGTAAACAAACAGAAAATAATTACTTTTTTTTACAGATTTATTCCTACAAATTTTTCAAATAATTTTTGATGTAGTTTTACTGATTAGAGGGTGGGATAGAGGCCACCCACCCACCCTACATAGACAAATAAATTTCAATTACTGATCGCCTCGCGGTTTAGTGTAAAATTAATTACAAAACTTTTTGAATAAAAAAATTCAAAAGGTAAAATTTTTGACAGGAAATTAATTAATTATGTTGTATGCAAACATCTTGTTTCGGTTCATTAAATTCCTCTGCGGAAAGTTTTTAATTTAATATAAAACCAACTATTTCATCAAATAGTCGATACTGTCTTAAACATTTCGTATTCATTTGTTGGTTAATTTTTTATTTTTCAATAGTAATTGTTTTTTTTTTCAAGATGTCAAAACTTTCAAATGTTTTAAATTAAACATTGTTTAAAACAAAGGTTAAACGCTTTATAAACATGACACGACAAAAACAATTATTGAAAGAAAAACAAGAAATCAAATTGGAAACCAATACATCATTAATCATTTTAAAAATAAAAGGGTAACCAAGCAACAAAACACGATCGAAATTTTGAAAATTAAAACCCACTCATTTATACATACCAGGGGGCGTAGAACATGACGAAGTGGTTGTTTTTGACGATTTCATCGGAGAAATTGTCCGCCGTGTACTGTACGGTGTGCTCGTCGTCGTCGTGTCCAGAGGCGCACGAGGCGATCGCGAAAATTACAACTGAAACCAACAACCTCATCGTGTCCGCCTGTCGCCGCTCAGTCTCGGAAGCGTTGGGATGATCTGGCTCGACACGTAACTGCGTACTTACACAGAACGTGGATAAATATTGATAAAGAACAGGAGCCGAAAAATCACTCGGCGAATGACAAATGTTCCACCACCACACGCACGCAGTGTTACCAACGTTAAAGTTTTAATCAGTATCGATGCTTAGAACGTACCAAGGTTATCATTGATTTATTTAATAAGGTTTAATTTTTTTAAATCGATTTCCTTATAATTATTTTTTTTTTTTACATATATTACAATGTAGAAAAAGTATATTGTATACATATTGTTAAATTCAGTAATAAAATAAATAAATAAAATTATAAAATTGTATACATATTGTAGTTTAAATTCATTAATTCCGAATTAGAGAAACGAATACAATTAATTTTAATTATAGACTTAATAAACGACTACGCGAATAATTAATTAAAACCTTATTTTATCTATTTGTTAATAAACTTATTTTTTTAAATTTTCAGTTGTAACATAGGTTGCCTGTTAATGAATGGAAGGGTAAATAAATAAATATATTATTTGAATGATAATTGTTATTTGTGTGTATTAAATATTATCTAAATTGATTTAATGAGTAAAATTTGTAAAGAAGATATACAAAAAAATAAATAAGGTAAAAACTATGAAGGCGGTGTTGTCATTAGGCAACGGGTGATACACTCAATAATTATCTATTTCTTTATTTTCTTAGTTTCTCTTCTACAATTAATCCAGAATTAACAAATATAAAGTTGGTTTTGAGAATAATTTTATTTGTTTCCTTTTTTAATAATAAAATTGACTTCATTTTGCATTTTTTATCTGAAGTTAGGCAACCGGCGATACACAATATTTATTTGCTTTGTTTCTCTTCTAAATTTAATTCAAAATTAACAAATTTATAGTTATTTTTTAGAATGTTTTCAACTGTCTATTTTTTTATAATAAAATTATTTTTTTTTACAAATTTCCAACTTATTATTTTAATTCAATATAAATTTAGAAATTGTGATTATCATAGAATATAGGATTTTAGATAAATAATAATATTCATTTCGATATTAAATTTTAAGAAAACAGGCGAAAAGTAATTACCAATTACTACTTTAATTTCTTTCTACATTTATCTAGAACGTAAACTAAAGATTTCATTAGAATTGATACTGTATTTTTCATATAAATTAGGAAAATTTAGAGTAATGTCATATTTTTTTAAACATAACAATTTCGACGGAAAATTTTGTGAAAATTGGTGAAAAGTAATAACAGATTTTATATTTATTTCATTTCCACATCTATCTAGAACGTAAATTAAAGATTTCATCAAAATTTATAGCGTGGTTTTTATAGAAATTGGGAAAATTTAGAGTAATGTCATATTTATGTTATAATAATTTCGATTGAAAATTTTGAGAAAACTGGTAAAAAGTAATTATTAATTTTGTATTTATTATTTTATTTCCACATCTATTAAGAACGTATATTAAAGATTTCATCAAAATTCATAGCGTTGTTTTCATATAAATTAGAAAAATTTAGAGTAATGTCATATTTTTTAAGCGTAATAATTTCGATGGATAATTTTGTGAAAACTGGTAAAAAGTAATTATGGATTTTATGTTTACTTTATTTCCACATCTATCTAGAACGTAAATTAAAGATTTCATGAAAATGCATAGCGTGGTTTTTATAGAATCTAAGAAAATTGAGACGAATGTCATATTTTTTTAAGTGTAATAATTTCGATGGAAAATTTTGTGAAAACTGGTGAAAAGTAATTATGGATTTTACATTTATCTTATTACCACATCTATCTAGAACTTAAACTAAAGATTTTATCAAAATCAATAGCGTAGTTTTCATAGAAATTTGGTAAATTTAGAGTAATGTAATTTTTTAAGCCCAAAAATTTCGATGGGAAATTTGTAAAGAAGATATACGAAAAAAGAAATAAGACAAAAACTATGAAGGCGGTGTTGTACTCAGGTAACCGGTGATACACTCAATATTTATCTATTTCTTTATTTTCTTAGTTTCTCTTCTAAATTCATTTTTTTTTTTTTAATTTTAACTGATATTAGGCAACCGGCGATACACTCAATATTTATTTGCTTTTTTTTTCTTCTAAAATTAATTCAAAATCAAATTTAAAGTTATTTTTTAGAATGTTTTCAACTGTTTCTTTTTTATTTTATTTAATTTTATTTACAAATAGTCAACTGATTATTTTAATTCAATGCTAATTTAGAAATGTTGTGATTATCATAGAATGTAGGATTTTAGATAATTGCAATATTTTAAAGTACTTAATAATTTCGATAGAAAAATTTGAGAAAACTGAGGAAAAGTAAATATGGATTACATGTTTAATTTATTTCTACGTTTATTTAGAATATAAACTAAAGATTTCATTAGAATTCATAATGTATTTTTCATATAAATTAGGAAAATTTAGAGTAATGTCATACATTTTTTTACCGTAATATTTTCGATGGAAATGTTTGTGATAACTGGTGAAAAGCAACTATGGATTTTATATTTATTTTATTTTTCCATCTTTCTATAACGTAAACTAAAGATTTCATGAAAATGCATAGCGTGGTTTTTATAGAAACTAGGAAAATTGAGAGTAATGTCATATTTTTTTAAGTGTAATAAATTCGATGGAAAATTTTGTGAAAACTGCTGAAAAGCAATTATGGATTTTACATTTATTTTAATTCCACATCTATCAAGAACGTAAACTAAAAATTTCATCACAATTCACATCGTGTTTTTCATAGAAATTAGGAAAATTTAGAGTAACATCATATTTATGTTATAATAATTTTGATAGAAAATTGTGTGAAAACTGGTGAAAAGTAATTATGTATTTTATATTTATTTTATTTCCACATCTACTTAGAATGTATGATATACATTTTATCAAAATTCATAGCGTGGATTTCATAGAAATTAGAAAAATTTGGAGTAATGTCAAATATTTTTTGAAACGTAATAATTTCGATGGAATATTTTGTGAAAACTGGTGAAAAGTAATTATGGATTTTTTATTTATTTTATTTCTACATTTAATTAGAACATAAATTGAAGATTTCATCAAAATTCATAGCGTGGTTTTCATAGAAATTAGAAAAATTTAGAGTAATGTCAGATTTTTTTAAACGTAACAATTTCGATGGAAAATTTTGTGAAAACTGGTGAAAAGAAATTATGGATTTTATATTTATTTTATTTCTACATCTAATCAGAACGTAAATTAAAGATTTCATAAAAATTCATATCGTGGTTTTCCTAAAAATTAGAAAAATTTAGATAATGGTATATTTTTTAAAGCGTAATAATTTCGATGGAAAATTTTGTAAAAACTGGTGATAAATAATTATGGATTTAATTTTATATTATTTATACATCTATTTAGAAGGTAAATTAAAGATTTGATCAAAATTCATAGCGTAATTTTGATAGAACTTAGATGAATTTAGAATAATGACATATTTTTTAAGCGTAATAATTTCGATGGATAATTTTGTGAAAACTGGTGAAATGTAATTATGGATTTTATATTTATTTTATTTCTACATCTATTTAGAACGTAAATTAAAGATTTCATCAAAATGTATAGCTTGATTTTCATAAAAATTAGAAACATTTTGAGTAATGTCATATTTTTTTAAACGTAATAGTTTGGATGGAAAATTTTGTGAAAACTGGTGAAAAGTAATTATTGATTTTATATTTATTTTATTTCTACATCTATTTAGAACGTAAATTAAAGATTTCATCAAAATTCATACCGTGGTTTTTATAGAAATTAAGAAAATTGAGAGTAATGTCGTATTTTTTAAACGTAATAATTTCGGTGGAAAATTTTGTGAAAATTGGTGAAAAGTAGTTATGGATTTTACATTTATTTTATTTCCTCATCTATTTAGAACGTAAACTAAAGATTTCATCAGAATTCATAGCGTGTTTTTCATAGAAATTAGGAAAATTTAGAGTAATGTCATATTTATGTTATAATAATTTTGATGGAAAATTGTGTGAAAACTAGTGAAAAGTATTTATGTATTTTATATTTATTTTATTTCCACATCTACTTAGAATGTATGATATAAATTTCATCAAAATTCATAGCGTGGATTTCATAGAAATTAGACACATTTGGAGTAATGTCAAATATTTTTTTAAACGTAATATTTTCGATGGAAATTTTTGTGATAACTGGTGAAAAGCACTTATGGATTTTATATTTATTTTATTTCTACATTCTTCAAGAACGTAAACTATAGATTTCATCAAAATTCATGCCGTAGTTTTTATAGAAATTAAGTAAATTTAGAGTAATGTCATATTTTTTAAAATGTAACAATTTCGATGGAACATTTTGTGAAAACTAGTGAGAAGAAATTATGGATTTTGTATTTATTTTATTTCTACATCTATCTAGAACGTAAATTAAAGATTTCATAAAAATTCATAGCGTGGTTTTCATAGAAATTATAAAAATTTTGAGTAAAGTCATATTTTATAAGCGTAATAATTTGGGTGGAAAATTTTGGGAAAACTGGTGATAAATAATTATGTCTTTTTTACTTATTTTATTTCTAGATCTATCTAGAACGTAAATTAAAGATTTCATTAAAATCCATAGTGTGGTTTTCATAGAAATTAGAAAAATTTAGTGTAATGTCCTATTTTATAAGCGAAATAATTTCGATGGTAAATTTTTACAGCTTGTAATTTTGACAATAGACAATTTCTTAGGTTTTGACAGTTAGAAATTTTTATAGTTTAATAATTTGACATATTTAAATAGTTGACAATTAATATTCTAACAGTTAGGGTGGTAAAATTATTTTAAAGCAATATCTCTTAAATATTTAAAAAAAGCATTTGTACCTGTACAATCAATATTTTTTTTATATCAGAAAATACGCATTACTTTTATAATGGACCCTGTATACGAGGGGAAAATTGTTTTCGTCATGTATCTTCGAAACAAAGCGGTTTTTCGAAAATCATCAAAGGGCAAAATATTCTTGGAATAATCCAGGGAATTTTTTGCACCCCCTGTAATCGTTTTTTTTAGATGTTTTAAATGAAACTTCAATATATATATTTTTTAATTACCAGCGTTAATGATTAATTAACACACCGCTGACCTCCGCGCCTACCTAAACTTCGCCTTGTCGCACCCCTCAAGGATTTTAAAGCGAGCCGTCGAGTTGCGTCCCGTATTTACACGCCAACGGGGTTGAGAGGGGGCGCGCGCGCGCAGCATTTTAAAACCCCTTGCGCCACACCATAGCACCACTCGGGACAATTCAGTAATCAATGGAACGGTCCAAGGATTCCATCGTGACCGTGTGTTTTAGTTAATTACATCTCATGTGCCGTACAACGTTGATGAAACCAGAAGGTGGCAGGTCTGAGGGTGAGTTGAAATTTTCCAAACGTGCACACTAGTTCTTGTGGTCAGTGCGGTCAATTTTTTTCGCGTCGAGGTTTGTTTATAATGTTGATGCATTGATTGGATATGATGCATCCGTCCGGGGTTGATTTTTATATTCATGAAATGATAAATTATTCATTGACAGACGGGGTGTAATTTTCACGGCGTGCTTAAATGATTATTTAATTTCGAAACGTGAGGGTCTATAAATTTGTTCGATGAATTGAGTTTCCTTAATTTCGAATCGAAATTTTGAAATGGAATTATTATAAGTGGATTTGATTAATAATGTATAACTCCTGCATTTTTTCTCCAAGTGATGCTTGACACCATTGTCTGAATTTAATTGTTTACCATTGAAAAGATCGTAACAAACATTAATTGGATGGTGTGAGGTATGATGGATAGTCTATCAAATCCCATTCAAGCTTCAGCAACTTCTGGAAGGTCACTAATCTTCGTGATGTTATGCTAGAATACAACACCCTTACCATTTACCAATTCTGGTCGCTTTTTGTTGATGGCTTCATTCAATTTATCCATTACGAATTGATGGTTTGGTTCTGTGGTAGCAGCTCATAATACACGACGCTTTTGTAATCCCACCAATTGTGAGCTTAACCTTCTTTTGATAATTATTTGCTTTCGAAGTGGTTGTAGCTTGTTTACCATGATCGTATTCGCACGATGTTGTCGTAAACTATCCATTATTCACCACCAGTGACAATACGTTTGAAAAATGGATCATTTTCATTGTTTTACAAAAGCTTGTTGCAAGCGTTTATGCGCTTTGTTAAATAAAATTCATTAAGTTCATGTGGAACTCAAATATTGAGTTTACTAACTTATCCCAGCTTGTGCAAATGTCTTTTCACTATCGTTTGAGAAATGTTTAATACTTCTGCAACCTTTCGAGTCGTGTAACGACGGTTTGTTTCGATTAATGCCTTAATTTTATCGTCATAAGCTTCACTTGACCTTCCTAAACGTGGCGCATCTTTCACATTGAAATTTCTGGAATGGAACTTGACAAACCAATTCTGACCCTGGCGTTCTGTTAAACAATCTTTACCACACACAACACTTAACCTTTTATAGGATTGCATTATGTTCTTGCCATTTCTGAAGTTTAATTAATTCTTCTCCATTATTGTTAGATATTAAGTTATTTGCTTCAACTTTTTCACTCGTTTTAAGGTGTAATAATAATTGACTCTTCGTTTTATTAATATGTTATATTCAATAAAACTAAACATGATCAATTTATGATAAATAAATTGGCGTTCGTGAGTATTTCTTTACAGCTGATGGTTGTTTCCATTTCCTGTATGAAATGTGGATCGTTTGGGGGGGCTGGATATACATGTATAAAAAATGTAGGCATCTCACTGCCGGCACCGCGAATAAAATCAATTCCTAAAAATAGTCTTCCGGACGTATCGAATACATATAGATTATTATTGCAATGTAACTTATCGTTTATTAACAAAGAGATAAATTATAGCGGATGATTACCGCCTACGAAAAGGACGTTATAATTTCTAAGCAATCCAATCAATCTAATAATGATGGCATCGATTGCAACTTCTTTTCGCCTGAATGGAAGATAAAGGCGCAAACGGCATGTGGTTTTAACAGGATGGCGCTACGTGCTTATGCGTTATTGGTAATTCTGCACGAGCAATTTGAAGGCACGGTCATTTCACTTGGAGGTGATGTGAACTGGCCATCATGATTTGAAGGTATGGTCATTTCATATGAAGGTGATGTGAATTGGCCATCTAGATCCTACGATTCGACCCCATTAGACATTTACTTGTGAGGTTTTCTTAAGTTGCAGTTTTATTCGACTAAACCACAAACTACTGTGGTCCTCAAAACCAAGATAACCCATACTATTCTCTCTTTTCTTTCCATAATGATCCCTCTTATCATATACTATCTACCTCTTGTTCCCACTATGCAATCTTCAATTAAATTAGCTAAATTATCTCTTGTATAATGTAATATTCTCCACGGCGCGTATCTACTATGTCTTCTATATATTATTTATATCAATTGCGCCTTAAACAAGTGCTCACCTCCAACAGAGCTCGTCTTAAAGTTTTACGGGACTCGCGGCAATAATACGTTCGGGGGCGCCTCAACTATTATGGAGATAATTTCGTCAAAAAAACTAATCTCAACGCGCACAATGATATGAACGTGTACGAAATATTTACGATAAGAAATCGAAACGCACGCCGATAAAAAAAAAGCACAGACAAAAAAACGTTTCAATTTAAAACATGCACACAGGAATTGTATCGCCTTAGGCGAATTAATTTCTTATCACTCATACACATTAAATAAATCTCAGTGTTGAACTAGACGAGAAGAGAGTGCGATCAATGGTTTATTACAGAATGGAACGACGTAGTATTAAAGAAAAGTACGTATTATTGTGTATAAGCTTAAGTACTACAATTTGATTTACTGGGATATTAAAAATACGTTAATTAGGGATGGATTTTGAAGTTTGAAAAGTAATTCTAGTAAAGATGATTTTGTTACAATTTTTCTAATCATCGAATGCATTTAATTTTCAACAATTTGAGATTTGAGTGCCGCCATTTTGTTCCCAGCTACAAAACCTCAATTGTTTTACTAGAATATTAAAAATACGTTCATTAAGGATGGATTTTGTAGTTTGGAAAGTAATCCTAGTGGAGATGATTTTTTTACAATTTTTCTAATCATCGAATGCATTTAATTTTCCACAATTGGAGATTTGAGTGCCGCCATTTTGTTTCTATCTACAAAACCTCAATTGTTTCAGTAGAATATTAAAAATACGTTCATTAGGCATGGATTTTGAAGTTTGGAAAGTAATCCCTTTGAGGATGATTTTGTTAAAATTTGTCTAATCATCGAATGCATTTAATTTTCCACAATTTGACATTTGAGTATCGCCATTTTGTTTCTAGCTACAAAACCTCAATTGTTTTACTGGAATATTAAAAATACGTTCATTAGGAATGGATTTTGAAGTTTGGAAAGTAATCCCAGTGGAGATGATTTTTAAAAAAAATTTCTAATCACCGAATGCATTTAATTTTCCACAATTTGAGATTTGAGTGCCGCCATTTTTTTCCAGCCACAAAACCTCAATTGTTTTACTGAAATATTAAAAATACGTTCATTAGGGATGGATTTTGAAGTTTGGAAAGTAATCCCAGTGGAGATGATTTTTTTACAATTTTTCTAATCATCGAATGCATTTAATTTTCAACAATTTGACATTTGAGTGCCGCCATTTTGTTTCTAGCTACAGAACCACAATTTTTTTACTGGAATATCAAAAATACGTTCATTAGGGATGGATTTTGAAGTTTGGAAAGTAATCCCAGTGGAGATGATTTTTTACAATTTTTCTAATCACCGAATGCATTTAATTTTCCACAATTTGAGATTTGAGTGCCGCCATTTTGTTCCCAGCTACAAAACTTCAATTATTTTATTGGAATATTAAAAATACGTTCATTAGGGATGGATTTTAAAGTTTTGAAAGTAATCCCTTTAGAGATGATTTTTTTACATTTTTTTTAATCATCGAATGCATTTGATTTTCAACAATTTGAGGTTTGAGTGTCGCCATTTTGTTTTCAGCTACAAAACCTCAATTGTTTTACTTGAATATTAAAAATACGTTCATTAGGAATGGATTTTGAAGTTTAGAAAGTAATCCCAGTGGAGATGATTTTTTTTACAATTTTATAATCACCAAATACATTTAATTTTCCACAATTTGAGATTTGACTGTCGCCATTTTGTTTCTAGCTATAAAACCTCAATTGTTTTACTTAAATATTAAAAATGCGTTAATTAGGGATGGATTTTGAAGTTTGGAAAGTAATCCCAGTGGAGATGATTTTTTTACAATTTTTCTAATCACCGAATGCATTTGATTTTCAACAATTTGAAATTTGAGTGTCGCCATTTTGTTCCCAGCTACAAAACCTCAATTGTTTTACTTGAATATTAAAAATTTGTTCATTAAGGATGTATTTTGAAGTTTGGAAAGTAATCCCAGTCGAGATGATTTTTCTACAATTTTTCTAATCATCGAATGCATTTAATTTTCAACAATTTGAGATTTTAGTGCCGCCATTTTGTTTCTAACTACAAAACCTCAATTTTTTTGCTGGAATATTAAAAATGCGTTTATTGGGGATGGATTTTGAAGTTTTGAAAGTAATCCCAGTGGAGATGATTTATTTTACAATTTTTCTAATCATCGAATGCATTTAATTTTTCACAATTTTAGATTTGAGTGCCACCATTTTGTTTCTAGCTGAAAAACCTCAATTGTTTCACTGAAATATTAAAATTGCGTTCTTTAGGGATGGATTTTAATGGTTTGAATATTAGTCTTGACCTTTTTACCATATATACGACTAAAATTTGCATATCCACTTCCAAACTCTGAAAAGAAAAACTTTAACACAAGTCTAATATCAATCGTAAGTCCGGAGCTTTCCAGTTGTTGTTATGAAAGCTCGTCGCCCCCGATCCATACTGTAATTTTTTTTCCGCTACCATATTATTAAGTGGTGTAAATAAATTGCGGTCACGAAGGAATGAAATCGATGGAAATGCAGCATGTATCCGCGTCATGCCATTTTATCACAATTCTTTACGCTTTAAATTATTAATTACTTCCATAATACGTTTACGTATCATTTATCATAATTCGTAATGAAGCTATACGCTTAGTGATGGTTGTGATCGTTAACGCGCGCTTATTCCTACTCGTTACCCGGCGCATCCACCATAACCGTTATCGCAAGCCGTTAATATTTTTTTCCGCTTGCATAACATAGATGTTGCAATAAGATATTTCCAATTGTTAATCACTGTTTACAATCACTATTTAAAAACTTAAGGTACCATTTAATATAACATAAGGTATAATAATAATAATTAAACTTAATAGACTAATAAATATTTTCGTGTTTTTTCTATTTATTAGTGTATTTTCTACAACGTAAAGGACTTATATATTTTATTATTAAACTTAATAGAGTTTTCTAATTCTTTTATTATACCTTATGTTATGTTAATTATAAATTGTTTAAAGAATAAACTTTTATAATAAAAAAACACTTTTGTGTTTTTGTTATGGGCGATATTTTCGTGCCAATAAAACGTCTTCCATTCTTTTATGTATGAGTATAATGTATGTCCTCGCCGGAATGTTCGTTAAGTAAACAAACCCTGAAACTTTGCGATATAAATAGGAATCCGGAGCACACTTGGGCGAGATGTGTGTGTGTTTGTGTATATCTATATACATAAGCCAGACTGTTATGTAATCAAGAGGGAAACGCTTTCCCCGGAGTCGCGTACTGCGTTTATGCCCTTGAGCATGTTCACTCTGCCAGTAAACATAATTTTTCAATTTATAAGCATAATCCGAGTTTACTTAGCGATAAAGACGTACTAAGGAGGGGTTTAATTATAATTTAGTATTATAATTATATTAGTTGAAATATTACAATATTATTTTTATAATTAATTAGGTAATATTTTATTTAAATAAGCGTAAATAATACGGAAAAAAAATTCACATTATACGTTTACCCTCGCGAGCGAGAAAAAAAAATATGCAAAAGATGAAAGGGCGCCTTTAAGATAAAGCGTTTCTAGGTCAGAATTTCATAACGCAAACGGGGCGTACTCACCATTCCTTTGTAAAGTCTGCATGCTAATATACTACCACTCGTATACGTATGGTGCTCATGAATTTTTCAGCGTTCCATTGTGCGAGAATTTTGAGAACAAATTCCTTCGCGTGCCGCGCACTTATTACACCCTGATTGTAAGGGCTGATTTTTCGCGCACGTAATTAATAAATATCGTGCGCCGTTTCCATTAAAAAGTAAATATATGTGAAATTTATGATGGGTCGTATAAAGAAACAAACGTTCACGAATTCTGAAGTAATACAGTATATTGCTATGATATGTGATATAATAAATTCAGTAAGGTTTTATAACATAAAACAAAACGGTAGTACTTTAATATAATAGAAATAATTGAAGTTCTGTAGCTAGAAACAAAATGATGACACTCAAATCTCAAATTGTTGAAAATTAAATGCATTCGATGATTAGAAAAATTGTAAAAAATCATCTCCACTGGGATTACTTTCCAAACTTCAAGATCCATTCCTAATGAACGTATTTTTAATATTCCAGTAAAACAATTGAGATTTTGTAGTTAGAAACAAAATGGCGGCACTCTTCAAATTGTTGAAAATTAAATGCATTCGATGATTAGAAAAATTGTAAAAAAATCATCTCCACTGGGATTACTTTCCAAACTTCAAAATCCATCCCTAATGAACGTATTTTTAATAATTCAGTAAAATAATTGAGGTTTTATAGCTAAAAACAAAATGGCGGCACTCAAATTTCAAATTGTGGAAAATTAAATGCATTCGATGATTAGAAAAATTTTAAAGAAAGCATCTTCACAGGGATTACTTTCCAAACTTCAAAATCCATCCCTAATGAACGTATTTTTATTATTCCAGTGAAACAATTGAGGTTTTGTAGTTAGAAACAAAATGGCATTACTCAAATCTCAAATTGTGAAAAATTAAATGCATTCGGTGATTAGAAAAATTGTAAAAAAAATCATCTCCACTGGGATTACTTTCCAAACTTTAAAATCCATCCCTAATGAACGTATTTTTAATACTTCAGTGAAAAAATTGAGGTTTTTTAGATAGAAACAAAATGGCGATACTCAAATCTCAAATTGTGGAAAATTAAATGCATTCGGTGATTATAAAAATTGTAAAAAAATCATCTCTACTGGGATTACTTTCCAAACCTCAAAATCCATCCCTAATGAACGTATTTTTAATATTTAAGTAAAATAATTGAGGTTTTGTAGCTAGAAACAAAATGGCGGCACCCAAATCTCAAATTGTGGAAAATTAAATGCTTTCGATGATTAGAAAAATTGTAAAAAAATCATCTCCACTGGGATTACTTTCCAAACTTTAAAATCCATCCCTAATGAACGTATTTTTAATATTCCAGTGAAACAATTGAGGTTTTGTAGTTAGAAACATAATGGCGACACTCAAATCTGAAATTGTGGAAAATTAAATGCATTCGATGATTAGATAAATTGTAAAATAATCATCTACACTGGGATTACTTTCCAAACTTCAAAATCCATCCCTAATGAATGTATTATTAATATTCCAGTAAAACAATTGAGGTTTTGTAGTTGGAAACAAAATGGCGTAACTCAAATCTCAAATTGTGAAAAATTAAATGCATTCGATGATTAGAAAAATTGTAAAACAAACATCCTCAAAGGGATTACTTTCCAAACTTCAAAATCCATCCCCAATGAACGTATTTTTATTATTCTAGTGAAATAATTGAGGTTTTGTAGCTGGAAACAAAATGGCGACACTCAAATCTCAAATTGTTGAAAATTAAATGCATTCGATGATTAGAAAAATTGTAAAAAAATCATCTCCACTGGGATTACTTTCCAAACTTCAAAATCCATCTATTGAACGTATTTTTAATATTTTAGTAAAACAATTTAGGTTTTGTAGCTAGAAACAAATGGCGACACTCAAATCTCAAATTGTGGAAAATTAAATGCATTCGAGGATTAGAAAAATTGTAAAAAAATCATCCCCAAAGGGATTACTTTCCAAACTTCAAAATCCATCCCTAATAAACGTATTTTTAATATTTTAGTAAAACAATTTAGGTTTTGTAGCTAGAAACAAATGGCGACACTCAAATCTCAAATTGTGGAAAATTAAATGCATTCGATGATTAGAAAAATTGTAAAAAAATCATCTCCACTGGGATTACTTTCCAAACTTCAAAATCCATCCCTAATGAACGTATTTTTAATATTCAATTAAAACAATTGAGATTTTGTAGCTGGGAACAAAATGGCGACACTCAAATCTAAAATTGTGGAAAATTAAATGCATTCGGTGATTAGAAAAATTGTAAAAAAATCATCTCCAAAGGGATTACTTTCCAAACTTCAAAATATATCCCTAATGAACGTATTTTTAATATTCCAGTGAAACAATTGAGGTTTTGTAGTTAGAAACAAAATGGCGACACACAAATCTCAAATTGTGGGAAATTAAATGCATTCGATGATTCGAAAAATTGTAAAAAAATCATCTCCACTGGGATTACTTTCCAAACTTCAAAATCCATCCCTAATGAACGTATTTTTAATATTCCAGTAAAACAATTGAGGTTTTGAAGCTCGAAATAAAATGGCGGCACTCAAATCTCAAATTGTGAAAAATTAAATGCATTCGGTGGTTAGAAAAATTGTAAAAAAATCATCTCCACTAGGATTAATTTCCAAACTTTAAAATACATCCCTAATTAACGTATTTTTAAAATTCCAGTAAAACAATTGAGGTTGTGTAGCTAGAAACAAAATGGCGACACTCAAATCTCAAAGTGTGGAAAATTAAATGCATTCGAGGATTAGAAAAATTGTAAAAAAATCATCTCCACTGGGATTACTTTCCAAACTTCAAAATCCATCCCTAATTAACTTTTTTTAATATTCCAGTGATACAATTGAGGTTTTGTAGCTGAAAATTTAATTGCAACCACCTCTCAAATTATCTAGGAAATTAATCCGGCATTTTCGATCGTTTATTTATTTGATTAATTATTGATTATTAATAATAGAAAGAAAACAAATACCATTCGAACTGTGGAGATGATATTACATCCGACCTAGAAAAACCGCGTTACGAGGAAAACCCCAATAACACACAGCGTACAAATAAAACAAATAAACGTACAATAAAAGCAGGAAATTTCCTCCATATAAAACAATCGTTACGAAAAAAAAACAGGGACGTAAATTCTTCACTGTGAATTGATATGAAAATTACTTTCACTTCCGGAAATCGTGATTGCGTTGGTTGGCAAATAAGCCTAATAATTACGCCGATTACGGTTTTTATTTATTCCCTTTTTTTATTATCGTCGTGCTAATAAATTTATATCTGATTTAAGATCCCTCAGTATATAATTGTGTATGCTCAACATAAGTTAGGTCCTGCAAGGTCGCTGCAAAATTGATGAATTATGCATGGAGCTTTGTATCGATTACATACGACTTTTGCTAATTTTTAATGCACGCTCACACAAAGCGAACGGACGTTTTGCATTAATTATAGACGGGGGCGCCCTTTCCGGGAAACGTCAACTTTGAACTTTTGTAATAAATCCTCAGCTCCACCCCCCAAACAGAGTGATTGCCCTTATTGGATTGAATATTTCGAATAACGTTTTAAATGTTTTATTTAAATTCTGTTAAATATGCAGTGGATGCAATAAATCCTCTGGTGGCGTCGGTACACCGTGAAATATTCGACTGAAAGCTCAGGAATGTGGGAATGTATATCAAAGGGCTCGGATGGGAGTTGGCAAGTGGAGGAAATTGGATTGCAGTATTTGCTACTTCGTACGTAAATATTCATTAAACTAATGAAAGTGGATACGGCCGACAACTATTTATTGTAATATAAGCCACCTGGGGCAATCTGATAGATATTATGAATTCCGTTTTAATTGAAGTTCTAGCTCGAATGAAGCTTTACACCGTGGATTTATTTAATGGAATGAATTGATTATTGCATATAGACAGAAAGGAAATTCATTTTGTATCAATTGGTTTGCAGCAGGTTTTCTTCATTTAAAAATAATTTAAACTGCTTCATCATGGGAAATCATAAGTTAATATAATTTTATATGTATAAGTAAACATTACGTATACACCTTTCTCCAATACCTTCTGAATATAAAACTGCACGATTTGAATAAATTCAATTCGGGCTCACCTCCTGCAGAAAACGCCAATAACTCACGTCATCCAAGCGATCCGTCTGCAAAGTTCAATATTTATTAATGGCCTCTCTTTCCAAAAACCCGCATGCATTCGAGGGATAAAACGCCGTAAACCATATTTAATTAAAACTCGAGCTATTAAAGCGCGGTCCTTCGGGAATAGAAGGGTCCGACCCAGTTGGCGCAAACCAATCCATCCCTTTTATTGGCGCAATTATCACTACGGCCGCACCGGACCTTATTTGAAATTCTAATCAGGAAAAATAAAATATTCGTCCAGTGAGAAGGGATGGAATATTTTTGCAAGTAATATTTTTCATTCTGAATATTAATTTTGATGAGTTGTAACTTTTTTTTTCGTAATCGTATATCAATTGTTTTTTGTAATTATTAAGGTAAGCTCTTTATAAATGGATTCTGAAAATTATATGTTGATTCATTAGGTAGTTATTTTTTTATAACGTTTTTAATTATCTGATGTAATTTTTCAATTCCTAACCTCAAGTTTCTAGCGTTGTAGCTTTGTTTTTCGTAATCGAATTTCAATTGTTTTTTTTTTTAGTTATTAAAATAAGTTCTTTATGAGTGTGTTTTGAAAATTTTGGGATGATTTTTTGTGTGGTTAATTTTTTATAGCTTTTCAAATCGTCGAAAGCAATTTTTAAATTCGCAACCTAAAATTTCACGTCTTATAGCTTTGTTTTTTGTAGTGGTACATCAATTGTTTTTTGTAGTTATTAAGGTAAGCTCTTTATAAATGGATTCTGAAAATTGTATGTTGATTCATTAGGTAGTTATTTTTTTATAACGTTTTTAATTATCTAATGCAATTCTTCAATTTCTAATCTTAGGTTTCATGCGTTATAGCTTTGTTTTTCTTAGTCGCATATCAATTGTTTTTTGTAATTATTAAGATATATTCTTTATGAGTGGATTCTGAAAATTTCAGGATGATTTTTTGTGTAGTTAATTTTTTATACCTTTCCAAATCGTCGAATGCAATTCTTAAATTCGTAACCTCAAATTTCACGTGTTGTAGCTTTGTTTTTCCTAGTGGTACATCAATTGTTTTTTGTAGTTACTAAGTTAAGCTCTTTATAAATGAATTCTGAAAATTTTATGTTGATTCATTCGGTGGTTATTTTTTATAAGTTTTTAAATTATCCAACGCAATTTTTGAATTTCTAATCTCAAGTTTCAAGCGTTTTAGCTTTGTTTTTCGTAGTCGTTGATTAATTGTTTTTTGTAGTTATTAAGATACGTTCTTTATGAGTGTGTTTTTAAAATTTTAGGATGTTTTTTTGTGTAGTTCATTTTTTATAGCTGTCCAAATCATCGAATGTTATTCTTAAATTCGTAACCTCGAATTTCACGTGTTGTAGCTTTGTTTTTCGTAGTGGTACATCAATTGATTTTTGTAGTTATTAAGGTAAGCTCTTTATAAATGAATTCTGAAAATTTTATGTTGATTCATTCGGTGGTTATTTTTTTATAATTTTTTAAATTATCTGATGCAATTCTTCAATTTCTAATCTTAGGTTTCATGCGTTATAGCTTTGTTTTTCGTAGTCGTATGTCAACTGTTTTTTGTTTTTATTAAGATAAGTTCTTTATGAGTGGGTTCTGAAAATTTTAGGATGTTTTTTTATGTAGTTAATTTTTTATAGCTTTCCAAATCGTCGAATGCAATTTTTAAATTCGCAATCTGAAATTTCACGTCTTGTAGCTTTGTTTTTCCTAGTGGTACATCAATTGTTTTTTGTAGTTACTAAGTTAAGCTCTTTATAAATGTATTCTGAAAATTTTATGATGATTCATTCGGTAGTTATTTTTTTATAATTTTTTAAATTATCTAATGCAATTTTTTAATTCCTAATCTTAGGTTTCAAGCGTTTTAGCTTTGTTTTTCGTAGTCGTTGATCAATTGTTTTTTGTAGTTATTAAGATAAGTTCTTTATGAGTTTGTTTTGAAAATTTTAGGTTGATCTTTTGTGTGGTTAATTTTTTATAGCTTTTCAAATCGTCGAATGCAATTTTTAAATTCGTAACCTCAAATTTCACGTGTTGTAACTTTGTTTTTCGTAGTGGTAAATCAATTGTTTTTTGTAGTTACTAAGGTAAGCTCTTTATAAATGAATTCTGAAAATTTAATATTGATTCATGTGGTAGTTATTTTTTTAATAATGTTTCAAATTATCTAATGCAATTCTTCAATTCCTAATCTCAGGTTTCATGCGTTGTAGCTTCGTTTTTCGTTGTCGTATATTAATTGTTTTTTGTAATTATTAAGATCAGTTCTTTATGAGTGGATTCTAAAAATTTTAGGATGATTATTTGTGTAGTTAATTTTTTATAGTTTTCCAAATGGCGAATGCAATTTTTAAATTCGCAACCTCAAATTTTACGTGTTGTAGCTTTGTTTTTCCTAGTGGTACATCAATTGTTTTTTTGTAGTTACTAAGTTAAGCTCTTTATAAATAAATTCTGAAAATTTTATGTTGATTCATTTGGTGCTTATTTTTTTATAATTTTTTTAAATTATTTAATGCAATTCTTCAATTTCTAATCTTAGGTTTCATGCGTTATAGCTTTGTTTTTCGTAGTCGTATATCAATTGTTTTTTGTTTTTATTAAGATAAGCTCTTTATGAGTGGGTTCTGAGAATTTTAGGATGTTTTTTTGCGTAGTTAATTTTTTATAGCTTTCTAAATCGTCGGATGCAATTTTTAAATTCGCAACCTCAAATTTTAAGTGTTGTAGCTTTGTTTTTCCTACTGGTAAATCAATTGTTTTTTGTAGTTACTAAGTTAAGCTCTTTATAAATGAATTCTGAAAATTTTATGTTGATTGATTCAGTGGTTATTTTTTTATAATTTTTTAAATTATCTAATGCAATTTTTCAATTCCTAATCTCAGGTTTCAAGCGTCGTAGCTTTGTTTTCTGTTATTGTATATCAATTGTTTTTTGTCGTTATTAAGATAAGTTCTTTAGGAGTGAGTTCTGAAAATTTTAGAATGATTTTTTGTGTATTTAATTTTTTATAGCTTTCCAAATCGTCGAATGCAACTCTTAAACTTTTAACCTTAAATTTCACTTGTTGTATCTTTGTTTTTCGTAATGATTTTGGAGTTACTAAGGTAAGCTCTTTATAAATGGATTCTGAAAATTTTATGATGTTGCATTGGGTAATTATTTTTTATAATTTTTTAAATTATCTGATGCAATTCTTCAATTTAAAATCTTAAGTTTCATGCGTTGTGACTTTGTTTTCCGTTGTCGTATATCAATTGTTTTTTGTATTTATTAAGATAAGTTCTTTATGAGTGTGTTTTAAAAATTCTAGGATGGTTTTTTGTGTGGTTAATTTTTTATAACTTCCCAAATCGTCGAAAGCAATTTTTAAATTCGCAACCTCAAATTTCACGTCTTGTAGCTTTGTTTTTCGTGGTGGTACATTAATTGTTTTTTGTAGTTATTAAGCTCTTTATAAATGAATTCTGAAAATTTTATGTTGATTCATTCGGTGGTTATTTTTTTATAATTTTTTAAATTATTTAATGCAATTCTTCAATTTCTAATCTTAGGTTTCATGCGTTGTAGCTTTGTTTTTCGTTGTTGTATGTCAATTGTTTTTTGTTGTTATTAAGATAAGTTCTTTATGAGTAAGTTCTAAAAATTTTGGGATGATGTTTTGTGTAGTTAATTTTTTATAGCTTTCCAAATCGTTGAATTCAATTCTTAAATTTGTAACCTCAAGTTTCACGTGTTGTAGCTTTGTTTTTCGTGGTGATATATCAATTGTTTTTTGTAATTACTAATGTAACATCTTTATAAATAGATTCTGAAAACTTTATGATGATTAATTCGGTAGTTATTTTTTTATAATTTTTTAAACTATCTAATGCAATTCTTCAATTCCTAATCTCAAGTTTTATGTGTTTTAGTTTTGTTTTCTTATACACTTTACATACATAAATAAATAACTATATATAAATTACAGAGATATATAGACATCAATGTGCACATTTATCGATTTCCACCCTTGACTGTATCGTCCTTCCGACCGTCGATTCGTCAAGAAGGACGCCCGCTTATAAATAGAACAACATCTCTATGTCGGGGGCGGCGGCGGCGGCGGCAGGACTTGAGCTCTACCACAAATTAACACGTAAAAGCCGATTATTCGCCTTCAGCTATCGTCGATCCAGCAGAATCCGAATCCCGTCAAGTATTCCAAAGGTCGATACGTTGTCCAGTCAGCAACCTTGGGACAACATTCTTTTTCGCTAAAACGTGTTACGCCTGAAAGCATTGTCAAAATTTATAGTATTTAATGAGGCGAGAAATGTGGAAACGAAATTTATTTTCTCTCATAAGTTTATCTTTTTTTGTTTCTCGTTGCGTTTTGAATAACCCTAGAGGAATTTATGAGGCGCTGATAAAATATTAATAATAATAATATACAAGGTCTATTTTAAAAGTTTTTGTTTACAATTACAGATAATGGGAACGCATAAAGATGTAGATGTTCAAGCGTCATCATGACGAGGGACGGTGACATACCGACAATCTTCAACCCCCGCAGAAGCAGAACTCCCAGTGTTTTGGTCACCGAGGAGGGTGGGGTGGCGGCAAATGGACCATTCTCACACACGGATTCGATCAGCAGCAGCCAGCAGGAGGCTCCGGAACAGCAACCCATATCCCCTGCGGCGCCCAGCGGACTCACCTCCAAGTACAAATCATGTTCGGACTCTGTATGTTCATCATCAGCCAGAAAGGTAAGTTTCAAACAATTCAAATGCACAAACACATCAAACCTATTATTACGATACTATAAATGTTGGGAAAGACATAAATAGGAACATAACGTGCAACAAGTGCATGCAAACGAGCTCGTGCACACTTTCGTGGCGATGACCTTTACAAAACTCTGGATGTTTCTTTTAAATTTCACACAACAGAATTAATTGCGTACGCAGACATTCCTTTCATTTAATATACTCCTCGGGGCGCGATAAAAATATCCGCCGCCGGGAAAATGTTCCGTGACATTAGCCTAAAGGGGAAAATTGATAGGTCGTAAACTTTAACGGGCAAATTAATTCCAAATTGGATCGCGTCGGCCGTCTGAGAGCGTTTTAACGTCGGAAACGCCTAAGTGAAAATTGCCCGTTATCGAGGAAATTACGTTTCAAGAAATAAAATGTATAAAAACAATTAATAAAATTATTAACATCCAAAATCCCAGGCTTTTTCTAATACTTTTGACTTTTTTTTCAATAGAATTACCTTTTTCAATAGTCTGCACTCTACTTCTGTTCACCATAATCTTTAATACTTTGTTTATTCTTAGTGTACCCCAATAATCTACATATAAATCTAGTGTACGTTTCACAGGTCCGAACCGTCTTCACAGTGATCTACTTATGTCCTTCTCCGCAATAAAGCAAGAACGTAGCGTACTATTGGCCTATCCCAATAGTCTACACATTGGCCAAGCAAACTCCTGACCTGTCCCAATCGATCTACTTCTGTCCTTCTTCGCATTTTCTAATGCTTTATGAAAGAATCTATAATCGTACTCTTGACCTACTCTAATAGTCTACACATTGACCACAAGCTTATACCTGACCTTTCTCAATAGTCTCAATCATCTTTACAGTAACCCACTTCTCTGTTTCTTTGCAATTATGCGTACTTTTGACCTACCCTAACAGTCTGTGTATTAACCTAGCGTACTCTTGACCTACCTTAACTCTAGCGCACTCTTGACCTGCCTCAATGTTCTATTCCTTAACCCGGCGTACTCTTGACCTATCCTAACAGTCTGTGTGTTAACCTAGCGTACTCTTGACCTACCCCAATAGTCTAAACATTGACCAAGCATACCTCTGGCCTTAATCCTCTTAACGGTGATTTACTTCTATCCTTCTTCGCATTTTCTAATGGTTTATGCAAAAATATATAATCGTACTTCTGACCTACATTAATAGTCTACACATTGACCACAAGCGTGTCCCTGACCATTCCCAATAGTCTTTATATTGACCTGCTACAACTCCTGTCCTTGTTCACCTTCTTTAATCAACTGCTAAGGGACCATAGCGCGTTTTGAAAAATTGTAAAAAATTAATCATTATCGTCGTTTGTGTTTAAATAATTGGAGGGTGGGATAGTGGCCACCCACCCACCCTACATATACATAAAAATTCAAACTAAAGAGCTGCTTTTAAATTTTGTGCAAAAAGCAACACTCTTATTATAATTATTTCCTGGAAACTAAACGTGTGTTAGTGATTAAAATGATAATATATATGTAGGGTGGGTGGGCGTCCTCGGACCCACCCCCCAATCAGTAAAACATTCACGTAGGTTTTAATTAATAAATTCGTGTTTACTCATATAAAAATTTGTATCTTAATTATTACAAAAATTATTGTTTTTTTTAAGTTAATTATGCAGAATAGACTCGTATATAGTTAAATATGGGGGGTGGGATAGTGGCCACCCTACATATACATAAAAATTCAAGGTAAAAAGCTGCTTTTATATTTTTAAATAAAATCAACACTCTTACTATAGTTATTTCCTGGAAACCAAACGTGTGATAGTGATTAAAATGATATTGTATATGTAGGGTGGGTGGGGTTCCTCGGACCCACCCTCTAATCAGTAAAACATTCACGTAGATTTTAATTAATAAATAAATGTTTACTCATATAAAAATTTGTATCTTAATTATTACAAAAAATATTGTTTTTGGAATATTAATTATGCAGAATAGAGTCGTGTATAGTTGAAAATGGAGGGTAGGATAGTAGTCACCCACCCACCCTACATATACATAAAAATTTAAACCAAAAATTTCCTTTTAGTTTTTGAAATAACATCAAAACTAATACTGTTTTTATTATTTGGAAACGAAACGATTGACAGTGATCGAGGTAAAGTTTTATATGTAGGGTGAGTTGGGGGTCCACTATCCCACCCTCCAATCAGTAAAACATTTCTATAAATTTCAATAAATTATTTTTAAATCATGCAAAAGCTGTTAGGTTATTTATTAGAACAATATATTCGTTTATATAATTTATTCTCCCAGAGAGAAAAACTTATTTTTCCTCAAGGATTTCTCTTGGTCCACTGCTGCCAATTTCTTCACATTCTTGAACAAAGCAAAGAAAGAGACTTCCTGCGCTATCACTGTCTCTTCACATTTTAAATCCCTAGTGTGCCATTGCGCCATTCGAATTGTATCCCGCGCTCGTGCAAGTAGTCTGCTATGGTGGCGACTAGATAATGTGGGCCACCCCTACTCTCCAGAGTTTTCATTATGGTGGACCAGGGAATTGAATTGATGTCTACAGTTATCACGAAGGTAGTATCGTCTGCTTCTTAAAGGGTCCGAGCTGGATTCGTTGGTAAGTCTTCCGACCAGCTTCAGGGCGTTTACGATTTGTCTGAATCCATCTGCAATTTTTGAAAGCACATTGGTTCACTAGTCTATAATTTGTCTTTCGAAGAATTTGACTTCCACGTCCAGCAGGTACAGTGGTCTATAGACCTTGTCGGTCGATGGGGGTTTGCCTTCCATTGACAGCGGGACAAGCCGAGCACTTTGGTAGCATTTTGGAAACCCATTTTTCTTCAACTAGATATTCATGATCAATGTGAAAGTGATGGGCTTGCTGATGGCAAATTGTCTGTACACCTCATTCGGGTTTACTCAGGCTAAGAATGCTTTGCATCCTGGAGCGTCCTGGTATTGCTACAGTCGCCGCCAGAATCTCTTCTTCCTTCAGTCAGTCAGTGGTGTCATTCCAGTGGGCAAGAGTGCCTCTAGGCGTTGTCAACTTTTCGAAAAATTGGCATTGGGGCTTCCTCGTCACAGTTCTTTACGGATTGTCACCAGGATCGTCATCCACTTCCGCCACGAGTTTTTTATAAGACGCGGTCTTGCTGCTCCGTACGGCGTGATTGATGTCGGACCTCGCTTTTGTTGCTGCCTGCTCTAACTGGTTTACTCCATTGCTTTACACGCGCCGCATTTGTTTTGTGTTTGGTCCCGATCACTAATTTGCATCCCCAGTACACCCTTCGTTTTTCGGCTCCCTCTTTTGGGGATAGCAGCATCACAGGCACACCGTAGTCTGTTTGTTAAGATCACGATCATATCATTTGGGTTACTCAATGATTTTCTTTGAACCTTTACGAGTTTGACTTCTATTTAAATTTCGTCCAGTCGACCCGTTGGATGGCCCATGTGGAACCTGATCATAATAGTGCTGGGAGTTTTCTCTTCTTTGAATAGTTGAATGAGTAGGAGATGAGATGCTGGTCACGCATCATTTCGACATCCTCCTCTTAAGAACAACCCACCTACGGAAGGTCATCTACTGACACGTATTTTGGAAATAAACCTGATGTCCGCTCCACAAGTTACTGATGTCATTTTAGGAAACAATATGTATACTCACTATGATTGAGCACACGTTGGATAGTTGTGTGAAAAGGCTGGATTACTGCAGAGAGCATTATACTGATTTGCATGATATCAAAACTCATATTCTCCCAGCTGACTGGTTTGTAAAATTTTTGCGGAACCCTCAGTGTTGAAGATAGTTTGGAATGCCTGAAGGCAATGTTGACAGCAAATATTCGTCAAAACTTATAAATTTGTGTATCATGGATAACTTACTACCAAAGCCCTCATCGATCTCTTTGGGAGCTTCAACAGTTACGAAGGTTTGTTTAATTTCCTTGAATAAATCGTTAACTTTAGCGAAAATCAAGAAGTCCACTTCAAGTACGATACATTCAAGCAGATGGTAAGACAGGCCAAATCAAGAAAGTGGAACGCATGCTGAGCGAGTTAAACACTTCCTTAAAGAAGCTAAACTCACAGATCAACTGCCTCTCTCCTCTCCTTAAGTTCTTTTTTGCCACACCTTCAGCATTTTATCGTGCAATCTGGCCCCTAATATTGTGACGTCAAATGGTTGACTGAACATCTTTAGCACGACTCTGGTTTGTCCCTGCACCTGGACCATCCTACTTTCACGTTCTCCTACGTTATGAGCTTATGAATCGCAACTTTGGAGTTGTCAATGTAGAGCTAGTCCCTCTCCATACAGTCGGATCCTCTTGACTTGAATAATCCTTTTTACTCCGACTACACCCTCTAACCTCTATATTTGCCTCATTATTCTCATCATCGGCTAGTAATATCTCGACGACCGCCCTGCTTCCCCTGACAATGATCTCTCTTCCTTCATCCTTAATGGTTCCAATTTAATTCCTTGCGTTTTCGCTTTTACCACCTTTTCTTTGTTTAGGCATAAGGTTTCCGGCAAGGCTTCTCTTAGCCTGCACTACATCTGAATTCTAGTCAAGTCCCCTTTTCAGCTTCCCCAGAACCGTGCTGTAAGATGCTCTTATAACTGCAAGCATGATTTTTGTACAAATTTTATGTTTGCAGTGTTCGCATTTTGTATATAGTTTATCAACACCAATTGTTTTGCAGTATGTTAAAACTATACTAATTCCAACTATTATTACAAATTTTCAGACCAATTCCTTTCGTGGCTGATTTATTAGATTTTTTTAAACTGATATAAAAAAATTTCGAACGAATTCCTTTAGTAGTTGACTTTTTAGAATTTTTAAATTACGAAACCACAATTTTGAATTAGCCAAATGTTAAGTTTAAAGTGTTGGCATTTTGTTTATAGTTTATTCACAACAATTGTTTTGCAGTATGTTTTAACTATATTAATTAAAACTATTAATACAAATTTTCAGACAAATTCCTTAAGTAGTTGACTTTTTAGAATTTTTTTAAACTACGAATCGACAATTTCTAATTATTCAAGTTTTAAGTTTACAGTGCTGGCATTTTGTTTACAGTTTATCTACATCAATTTGTTTGCAGTATATTAAAACAATATTAATTATAACTAATTTTACAAATTTTCAGACCAATTCCTTTAGTAGTTTATTTTTTATAATTTTTCAAGCCGCAAATCGACAATTTCCAATTTTCCAAATTTTAAGTTTGCAGTGTTCGCATTTTGTTTGTTGTTTATCTACATCAATTATTTTGCAGTATGTTAAAATTATATTAATTTCAACAATTTTTACAAACTTTTAGGCCAATTCCTTTAGTAGTTAATTTTTTTACAAGTTTTCAAACCGCGAATCTCCAATTTTAATTTTACAAATTTTAAGTTTAGAGTGTTGGCATTTTGTTTATAGTTTATCTACAACCATTGTTTTGCAATATGTTAGAACTATACTTACTCAAACTATTTTTACAAATTTTCAGACCAATTCCTTTACTGGTTGATTTATAAAAAAAAAATTAAAGTACGAATCGACAATTTCTAATTTTCCAAATTTTATGTTTGCAGTATTGGCATTTTGTTTATAGTTTATCTACATCAATTGTTTTGCAATATTTTAAAACTATACTAATTACAACTGCTATAATAAATTTTCAAACGAATTCCTCTAGTAGTTGACTTTTTAGAATTTTTTAAACTACGAATCGACAATTTTCAATTTTCCAAATTTTATGTTTGGAGTGTTGGCATTTTGTTTATAGTTTATCTACACCAATTATTTTGCAGTAACGTAAAACTATACTAATTCCAATTATTATTTTAAACTTTCAGACCAATTCCTTTAGTGATTGATTTTTTAGGACATTTTAAACTACAAAACGACAATTTCCAATTTTCCAAATTTTAAATTTGCAGTGCTGGCACTTTGTTAACAGTTTATCTACATCAATTGTTTTGCAGTATGATAAAATTATATTAATTATAACTAATTTTACAAATTTTCAGACCAATTCCTTCAGTAGTTTATTTTTTAGAATTTTTTTAAACTACGAAATGAAAATTTTTTAAGTTTACAGTGTTGGTATTTTGTTTGTAGTTTATCTACATCAATTATTTTACAGTATTTTAAAACTGTACTAATTCCAACTATTATAACAAATTTTCAGACCACTTCTTTAAGTCTTTGATTTTTTAGAATTTTTTAAACTACGAAACAACAACTTCCAATTTTCTAAATGTTAAGTTTACAGTGTTGGCATCTTGTTTATAGTTTATCTGCATCAATAATTTTGCAGTATTTTAAAACTAAACTAATTCCAACTATTATGACAGAATTTCAGCTCCATTCCTTTAGTGATTGATTATTAAAAAAAATTAAACTACGAAACGGCAATTTCCAATTTTCCAAATTTTAAATTTGTAGTGTTGACATTTTGTTTACAGTTTATCTACATGAATTGTTTTGCAGTATGTTAAATATATACTAATTCCAACCATTATTACAAGTTTTCAGACAAATTTCTTTAATAATTGATTTTTAGAATTTTTTAAACTACGAAACGAAAATTTCCAATTTTTCAAATATTAAATTTGTAGTGGTGGAATTTTGTTTACAGTTTATCTACACCAATTATTTTGCAGTATGTTAAAACTATATTAATTCCAACTATGATTACAAATTTTCAGATCAATTCCTTTAGTAGTTTATATTTTACAATTTTTCAAACCGCAAATCGACAATTTCCAATTTTTCAAATTTTAAGTTTGGAGTGTTGGTATTTTGTTTATAGTTTATTCATACCAATCTTTTTTTAGTATGTTAAAACTATATTAATTCCAAGTATTATTACAAATTTTCAGATCAATTCTTTTACTGGTGGGCTTTTTAGAATTTTTTAAACTACCAATCGACAATTTCCAATTTTCCAAATTTTAAGTTTAAAGTGCTGGCATTTTGTTTACAGTTTATCTACATCAATTTCTTTGCAGTATGTTAAAACTATATTAATTTCAACTAATTTTATAAATTTTCAGACCAATTACTTCAGTAGTTTATTTTTTACAATTTTTCAAAACGCGAATCGACAATTTCAATTTTACAAATTTTAAGTTTGAAGTTTTGGAATTTTGTTTATAGTTTATCTATATCAATTATTTTACAGTATGTTAAAACTACATTAATTCCAACCACTTTTATAAATTTTCAGACCAATTCCTTCAGCAGTTTATTTTTTACAATTTTTCAAACCACGAATCGATAATTTTAATTTTGCAAATTTTAAGTTTGTAGTGTTGGCATTTTGTTTATAGTTTATCCACACCAATTGTTTTCCAATATTTTAAAACTATACTAATTTCAACTATTATTACAAATTTTTAAACCAGCGTGGGTGGGTGGTCACTATTCCACCTTCCAATCAGTAAAACTCCTACCAGAGTTTTAATTAATAAATTATGAGATAGATCCGTTGTGAATAAAATTTATTAAACAAATCATTTATTTTGCGACCAAATTATAAGAGAAACCCTGGAGAACGTTTCATTGGTTGAAGGGTGGGATAGAGGCCACCCACCCACCCTACATATATAATTAAACTTACGCTAAAACAATAGATTAAAGACCTTGAACCACAACAGTATTTTTGATTAATTTTTTCAAGGAAAATAAACGTGTAACAGTGACTAAAGTTGAGGTGTATATGTAGGGTGGGTGGGTGGCCTCTATCCCACCCTCCAATCAATTAAATACGCTCGGGATTTTTTGAATAAAATTTTTATTTGGGCGTAAAATTTAGTTTTATTAATCACCTTTATATTCTCTCATGGACATTCATTTATTTCAAAACTTGTTTTTCGTATTACAGAAATTGGAGGGTGGGATAGTGGCCACCCACCCACCCTACATGTTTATTTAAATTTACACTAAAAAACTTGATTAGATTCCTTCAAAACCATTAGTATTTTTGATGTATGTTTTTGAGGAAAATAAACGTGTAACAGTGACTGATGTTTAGGTGTATATGTAGGGTGGGTGGGTGGCCTCTATTCCACCCTCCAATCAATTAAATACGCTCGGGATTTGCTGAAAAAATTTTTTATTTGGGCTTAAAATTTAGCTTCATTTATTACCATAATATTCTCTTTTGAACATTAATTTATTTTAAAATATGTGTTTAGTATTGTTGAGATTAGAGGGTGGGATAGTGGCCACCCACCCACCCTACATATATACTTAAACATACGCTAAAACACTGGATTAAAGGCCTTGAACTGCAACAGTATTTTTGATTAATGTTTTTAAGGAAAATAAACGTGTACCAGTGACTATAGTTAAGGTGTATTTGTAGGGTGGGTGGGTGGCCTCTATCCCACCTTCCAATCAATTAAATACGCTCGGGATTTTTTGAATAAAATTTTTATTTGGGCGTAAAATTCAGCTTCATTTAATACCTTAATTAATTATTAAAAAAAATTGTGATTTCAATTGTGGATATTAAAGAAGGCTTCTTGATTTTGCGAAAGGTACTTTCTAGACTAGTTTACAAATGTTTCTCTAATTTATCTGTAGTGGCCCTTTCTTAGTCTTAGGCTTCTTTGCCTTGGTGCTGTTTTGTTCTCTTAAATATTATTATTATAATTACGAGTGTACAAGCAAATTTATAAATAATTTATGCGTGTTTTGTAAACTCTAGGCTCAGCACAACAAAGCGTACACTCTTATTGTCTCATCGCGAACGTTCTGCAGCAGTCGCGTTCATTATCTGGGATAACAATAGACCACCACGGTAGGGGTGGATTCTGAATTTATACCTACGTGGATTATGTGTTTACACATTGGTTATTTACTGTACCGTCGTGAAATTATTTACACGAAACCGCACACACACAAACACAAAGAGAAAATATGTTCGAATATCACGTACGCTTTTTACTATTATCCGTTTCACATTTGCGGTCAAGGATCGTTCGTTTATTAAAAATGTATCGGCCGTTCGGCATTGAAACTTTGAAGAGGCAATTGTAACCAATCGATAAGCCTGTAGGCTCTAGTATTATTATTATTCTTTCATTGTGTGGTTTTGTATTATAGTATGAATAAACAATGATAGAGATTGATTTTTTGGGATATATAAACGTTAAAATAGAGGATGTTCTAAAAAGGTGCTTTAATTTTTGTAGCAATTGAATTTTATAAGGTGTAATTGTAGGTTTAATGATGATTTAGGCACATTTAATTGAATTGAAAAGTTCGGATCGTCGCAAACAGACTGGTCAATATTATCCAAGTTCTCTTAAACTTATGTTTATACGTATTCACCCATGTTTGAATGAGAGGTATGCCATTAAGTAAAAATTTTGCACGCACAAGGCGCGGTCCGCTGCAGAAAAACGCTCCATTAATTTCTAAATCCAGACTAATTTTATTAATAATGCGAGAGGGACGAACAAAGGATTTTAATTATTTATTTCACGTCGATGTCGTAATTTAACGAGGGGCGGGAGGGGTGTAATTATATAGCGGGGGCATTGTTCCACATTTCGTTTAGTGGGGGGATCGCGTTTTATAATTGATACAGCGAGGGTTTCAACATTATTTTCGAATTGTTTTAAACGCGCCCGAATTAATTCGCACAGTGATTTATTATAAGCTAAAATTATCCGAGTTTATAAAGTATATATTTATGTAATAGGTAATTAAATAAAGATATTACCCATGATAAAAAATTAAAGACAATTTATTATTATTATGTAGAAATTCCTCGATTATAATTAATGAGATGTTGTTTATTCAGGTGGAAATTAATGGAAATTTAAAGGGGTTTTATGATCTTATTTTGCAGATATATTTTGGTATATGGGTGACGGTCTGTGTGACGGCGTCTTGGGTGGGAGCGACGCACTGCATTAAATATCTCTACATCAAGAAGCCGGTCGAGTACGACGAGACCCTTTACATTCAAGATGGGACCGAAGTTAATGTAACCACGATACACCACAGTTATGTAAGTTGAAAACACTCAAAAACTCAAATATGGAAAAATCCTTTTGGTATCTCCAATAGAATTAATTATTTGATATATTCAAAATTTCTAATTGTCAAGGTTAAGATATTATAATAAAGAAGCCATCTATTATCTAAACGTTACACTAAAATCCTGTTTGAGTGGATAACCACCGACAAGGTTGACAAGAACCAATAATTCATTAAGTAATTCATTCCAAAGATAAAGCTATAGTCACAAAATTATTCAATCATTTCAATTAATGATTTTTTCTCTTTCCATCAATTTCAGAGCGCCACGTATAAGGCCCCGTTTTTTACCACATGGTTCGTAACGAATTGGACGATGCTCTTCTTCCCCCTATATTTCATAAGCAGATTGGGCAGCCGGAGGTGCGAGTCTCCTTCAGATATTTTATCGGAGAGCATCCGGGATTTCAGAGATAAGGGATTCACGGCGGGTAAGTATGATTGACAAATACTGTAAATAATAAAACGGTCCTTTTTCGTCTGACCTAATTACGTTTAGTTAAACAACACATCTACTAATTACAAGCGAGCAAGTTTCTGTATCACGTTGCAGAAGTCTAATTAGCCTAATTTAATACGTACGCCAACTAAGTTTAGGGATCGCGTTGCAGAAAGCTCGTTAGTTTATTCTGTAGCAAAAAATAAGGATCCGAGTGTGTGGAGGATAATGATGTTCTCATTCAAGCCTACACAAAGAAAGTGCAAACTGATAAAGCTCGGTGTATCGATTGGAAAGTTTTATTGGAAGATTCGAAAGCAATATCCAATCTAAAATTTAAAAAAAAATGAAGGAAATTACTTTGGCTTCTACCAATATCATCCATTTATAGAGTATTGGAAATGGATGACATTGGTAGAAGCCTTCGAATCTTCTAATAAAACTTTCCAATCGATACTAGAAAGATATTCATTCCTAATACTCTAGACTTTCATCCATTTCCAATACTCTAGTCTAGAGAGTCATCCATTCCTAATACTCTAGACTTTGTAGACTTTTGTAAGAGAAATTCCTAAAGAAGTATGACAGAAATTGAATACAAAGTTGATCCAAACGAGAATAGAAGAATGTTTTGAAAACTCTTGCAAAATAAGACAAGAAAATCTGGTCTTGACAGGAAGATTTTAAGAAAAATCAGATAGGATAGATAAAATTATAGAGTATAGGAAATTGATGACATTATTTGTAGGGTATAAACTAATTTAAAATTAAATCTTAACATTTTGTTTTATCAATAATTTCTTTTTCTTTTATTTTCTAGTACGTTTTCTGACAAGATGCAGCCTCTTCTGTTTACTGTGGGTCGGCACAAACTACATGTACATCAGATCACTCAACATCCTCCTGGCCACGGACGTGATGGCCCTCTTCGCGACGAACGTTTCTTTTGTTTATCTACTTTCTTGGGTTATACTCCACGAGCAATTCGTGGGTATACGAGTGAGTATACTTTTTGAATAATTCTCACACTTATTATTATGAATATTATACGAACAAGAATTTTATTACGTATCGATTTTTTCTAATTACCGAAATGGATTCCGGCGAAAAATAGAACGTAATTATTTCGCCGCGAATGATAAATTGATAACGATCGTGCCGGCGTCACCTTGAGGATTAATTCGGTGGTGGTTGTTATTGTTGTGCCGAGGGTGTGTACTAATATACTGAATATCATGCAAAAAAAAAACTTTTCGTTCAGGACTTTAAAAATGATATACTTTTTTTATTAAATCAAATTTGTTATTCAGTGTTTATTATGACGTAGTAACGGTCGCAGCCATCATTATGATCAAATTTGTTAATGTATAATTCAATCATTACATTATTTTTGTGTACACGAATGATATGATATTATTTTGCGTATTAGAGTTTCCACGTTCGTTTCGTTAATGTCGAAGAGCTAAAAATGCACGAAAGTATATCTAACGTGATCCATCAATTGATCGAGTGATGTACGTCATACTGGAAGCATTATTACATCTTTTATAAATAGTGCCTCCCGGTGGTTTATTTTCGTATTTGTGTGTGTGTATTCTTTGAATAGAAAACTGTTTGCTTTTAAAGTATGTAATACGAGGGTGGAATCAAAAGGATAAACTTGTCTATTCATCAGTATTACGATAGTATGTTCCAAATGATGGAAAAGATGAAAAATAAATTGATAATTTATTATATGTCTAAGCTTTAAATTTAAGATTATGATGGAGATAACAATGAAAATCAATTGTGAAACACTGCCTCACAAGCAGCCATATTCCGATAAGGTCTAGATGACCTTGGGATCTCAGAGAAAGACTATCTTGGCAAAGATTGTGTATTACACCCCAGAGAAGCAAAGAAAATGACTTCACTCAAAAAGCCAGACAATAAAAATCCTAATCTATAAAACTTTTACTTGAGTTTTCAATTCTAAGAAGATTTATGCGCTCTTTCTACACTTTCGCGAAGTTTAAGTTTAAATAATTTGAGATGTGTACAGTGGCCACCCATCCATCCTAAAAAAAGAAGCAAAGGAAATTACTCCACTCAAAAAACCAGACAATAAAAACTCTAATCTTTAAAACCTGTGCGAGAGTTTTCAATTTTAAGAAGATTTATCCACTTTTGAGATGTTTAAGTTTAAATAATTTAAGGGTTGAATAGTGGCCACCCATATATCCTACCCATGCATTTTTATTTGGACCTCTTTTTACCATGTTTTCTACTCCTACAAAATAATACGAGAAAAGCTGGATGTCTAGACAGGAATATTTCAAAAGAATTCCCTCTGATTCTTTTTAAATCTTTTAATCTAGACTTATAAAACAAATTCAAATAAAAAGAAAACTGTCAAAATTTAGAAAAAAATCCAAAAAACTTATTCTTGATTCCAGAAAAGAAAACAAAGAAAGATTACTTGAAAATGTCTAATCATTCAGGAAATTACCAGAAATCTCAAAAAAGTTTTATGGAATTTCTAAAAAATCTGGAAGAAAAATTCTGGTAAATTCTGTAAACATCGATGAAAATATTTGGAAATTTCTCACAACTAGAAAAAGAAATTCTGATTAAATAGAGACAAGTTTATTGGAAAAAAGAATACAAAGTATGATTGAAAATTGTAGAAATCTGGAAATTAAAATATTAGGAAATTTCTCACAACTAGAAACAAAAATTCTGATTAAAAAGAGAAAAGTTAATTGGAAAAAAGGAACAAAGTATGATTGAAAATTGTAGAAATCTTGTGGTAAAACAAAGTGAAAAGTGTATTAATGTTTAATCAAAACGCCGACAAAATTCAAGAATAATAAACTGTCAAAATTTAAAACAATTCAAATTCTTAATAAAAATGTGTGCGAAAATATTATTTACAAACCTTGAAGAAAATTCTAAAAGTTTGAAAAATTCTTTTAATATTTGTTTTTGTTATAACTTTCGAAAAATTAATTAGAAATTCATCTTTTTAAAGTTTATAAATATTAGGCAAAACCAGCGCGAATGTTTTACTGATTGGAGGGTGGGTTAGAGGCCACCCACCCACCCTACATATACATCTAAACTTAAGCTAAAATATTGGTTGATGATCCATCCACATCAATTATAAACTTACGGTATGTTTACTGGAAACTACAGCAGAAACAGTGATTTAAAATAAAAATGTATATGTAGGGTGGGTGGGTGTCCACTATCCCACCCTCCAATTAGTAAAACATTCGCGCTGGTTTTGTTGTATGTTTATTAACATTAAAAAAATTATTTTATTGATTACGAAAATATTTTCTTTTGAATGAAAATATTTTTAAAATACCTTGTTTTAATATAAACATTGAAGATTGGCTTATATACCACCCACCCATCCTACATATACAAATAAACATAAACTATTTATTTTGTTAATAATCCATTTGATAAAAAACGTCTGATTTCAAAGTGTCTACTGAAAACTAAAGCAGTAACAGTGATTGAAGTTTAAAAATATATGTAGGGTGGGTGGGTGGCCTCTATCCCACCTTACAACCAGTAAAACTTTCGCGCTAGTTTTGTGCAATGCTTATTAACTTTAAAAAAATATATATTTGCTTTATTAATTACGAAAATATTTTCTTTTATGGAATAACATCTTGAGAATACTTCGTTTTATTATAATAATTTGAGGATGAAATAGTGGCCACCCACCCACCCTACATATACATATAAACTTAAGCTGAAATAGTTGCTAATGGTTCTTTTACATCAATCATAGAGTTATGGTCTGTTTACTGGAAACTAAAGCAGAAACAGTGGTTTAAATGTATATGTAGGGTGGGTGGGTGGCCACTATCCCATCCTCCAATCAATAAGAAATCGCTCTGATTTTGATGTATGTTTATTAATATTAAAAAAGATGTTTACTTTAATTATTGCGAAAATATTTTCTTTTGGCTACAAATGTTTTAAGAATAACTCATTTCAATATAATAATTGAAGATTGGGCTGTGAACCACCCACTCACTGAATATATATATATTCATTTAAATTTAGGCTAAAATATTGGTTGATTTATCCATTTGAATAAATCGTATAATTTCACAATATTTACTGCAAACTAAAGTAGTAACAGTCTTTGAAGTTTAAATTTATATATAGAGTAGGTGGGTGGCCTCTATCCCACCCTCCAATCAGTAAAACATTCGCGCTAGTTTTGTGCAATCCATATTAACATTAAAAAATAAAATATAAATGTAGGGTGGATGGGTGGCCTCTATCCCACCCAGCAATCAGTAAAATATTCGTGCTAGTTTTGTTCAATTTTAATAAACACTAAAATGGATTTGTACCTTATTTATTACGAAAAAAATTTTTATGCATTTAAATTAACCTAGGCCTTTTTTTCTATGCATTTAACTCCTTAATTTAAGACAAGAAAAGCTGGAAGTCTAAACAGGAAGATTTAAAAGAATCAAAGAGGATGAACAAAATTATAACTCTAGCAATTTAAAGAATACTTAAATTTAAAAGCAAAAAAAACGTCAATGTTTCCTTAAAGAGAAATTCTTAGAAGATTCTAAAAAGGGAAAGCAACATATGGTTAACAATTGTTATAAGATAGAACAAGGAAAAGTTTTTATGCATTTTTATTTGTGCCTCTTTTTCTCCGTGCCTTTTACTACTTTCAAGAAGAACATAAGAGTTTTCAGTTCCTGTTAGGATAGACAAGTAGCCTCTAATTCAATCTACAATCTTTAAAATCTACTAGATTTTTCCAAATAAATACTCAATTATAGTTGTAAGATAGAATAAGGAAAGTTATTATGCATTTTTATTTGGGTCTCTTTTTTCCATTCTTTTACTCTGCCAAGAGTACACAAAAGTCTTCAGCTCGAGTCAGGGTAGACAGGTGGCCTTTAATCCACCCTACAATCTAAAAAGACTTTAAAAAAACAAGACAGATAAAGGCAAAAAACTGAAAATGTAAAAAATTTTAAATTATTATTTTAGCAATAAAAAGATTTCTTTGAATCTTAAGGAAGAGTTTCTAAAAGACAATATGGAGAAGACTGGAATTGCAAGATTTTTTCAATTGCTGAAAATATTCTAGGATTCGAAAAAATCAAAAAATATTGTCAAGAATATTTAGACATTTTGATGGACAAAACTAGAAATGGAAAAAAAACCTTTTTGGAAAATTGAAAATAAATTGTTGTTAAAATTGAAGACTTTTTTTTTTAATCTTTGACAAAATGATTTCCAAAAATCTCTAGAAATAATTTTAAGAATATTCCGCGAGAATAAATACAATTGAAATTCTATAAATCTAATAATTTTTATAAAATCGTAGGGAATTAAAATGAAAAATTACTAAGCATTTTTTGCTAGAAATTTGTAAAAGAAATTCCTAAAAAAGTATGATACAATTTAAAATGGACTTAAAAAAATCCGTAGAAAAAGTTTTTAGGAATATTTCATGAGAATAAATACAATTGAAATTCTATAAATCTAAGAATTTCTATAAAATCGTAAGAAATTAAAATGAAAAATTCTTTAATTGTCCAAATATTCTAAGAATTGTAGAAATCGAAAATTGTTAAAAATATTTAGACATTTTGATGGACAAAATAAGAAATTTTGAATACTGGAAAAGACATTGATGTTAAAAAATTTAGACTTAGAACTTTGTCAAAATGAATTCTAACGTGTTTCATTAATTTGTCAAAATGATTTCTAAAAATCTGTAGAAAAAGTTTTTAGGAATATTCCACGAGAATAAATACAACTGAAATTGTATAAATCCGAAAATTGCTGGAAAATTGTAAGAAATTAAAAGAAAAAATTTGTCGCAAGCGAAAATTAAAGAAAATTTTGAAAACTCATACAAAATTAGACAAATCTGGAGACTTCGAGGAAGATTTTAGAAAAAAATCGTAGAGAATAGATAAAATTATAACTTGAATATATACTTAAATGTAACAATTTTTTAACTGCTAAAATATTCTAGGAATAGAAGAAATCGAAAAAATTGTCAAGAATATTTATAAATACAACAAAACAAGAAGTAGAAGATAAACTTTTTGAAATATAGAAGCGTAATTGTTGTTAAAAATTAAGTTATTTGTTTTAGAAAACTTTGTCGAAATGATTTCTAGAAATCTCTGGAAAAAGTTGAACAATTGAAATTCTATAAATCATAATTGCTATAAAATTGTAAGAAATTAAAAGATAAAATTGCCAAGCATATTTTCTAAGAAATTTGTAAGAGAAATTCCTAAAAGTATGACACAAATTTAAAAAAACCTTCAAAGAAACTCTATAAATCTAAAAATTTCTATAAAATCGTAAGAAATTAAAATGAAAAATTGCCAAGCATTTTTTGCTAGAAATTTGCAAGAGGAATTTCTAAAAAGTACGAAAATTTGAAAACTCATACAAAATAGACAAATCTAGAGACTTTAGAAAAAAATCGTAGAGAATGGATAAAATTATAACTTTAGTAATCTAGAGAATTCTTGGGAACATAATAAAGAGTTTCTAAAAGCCAAGGCGGAGAAAAGGCATAAAACTGAAAATATAAAAATTATTTAATTGCCAAAGTATTTTAGGAATTGACGAAAAATTGTTAAGAATATTTAGAAATTTTTAGGAAAGAAAATAAGAATAAAAAATCATTTGGTTCGGTTTTAGAAAACTTTGTCGAAATGATTTCTAGAAATCTCTGGAAAAAGTTGAACAATTGAAATCATCTATAAATGACGATTGTCACGAAATTGAAAGAAAAATTGCCAATTTAGAAATTTGTAAAAGAAATTTCTAAGAAAGTATGATAGAAATTAAAAAAAAAAAACTTTTAATAAATCTCTAGAAAGAGTTTTTAGGAATATTTCGTGAGAATAAATACAAATTAAATTTTATAAATATAAAATTTTCTATAAAATCATAAAATAGATAAACTTCCAAGCATTTTTTGCTAGAATTTTTGTGAGAGAAATTCCTAAAAAGTATGATAGAAATTTTCAAGCGAGAATAAAAGAAAATTTTGAAAACTCATGCTAAATAAGACAAATCTGGAGACTTCGATGAAGATTTTAGAAAAAATCGTAGAGAATAGATAAAATTATAACTTGAGAAATCTAAAGAATTCTTGGAATCTTGACAAAGAGTTTTAGAAAGACAAGATGAAAAAGAGGCATAAAAATTCTTTAACTGCCAAATGATTCTAAGAATCAAAGGAATCAAAAGAATTGTTAAGAATATTTAAAAAATTTTAAGAATAAAACGAGAAATAGAAGAACATTTTTTTGAAAAATAGAAATGTAATTGTTGTTAAAAAAAGAAGACAATTTTTAGAAAACTTTGTCGAAATGATTAATAAAAATCTCTTGAAAAGTTTTTAGGAATATTCCACTGGAATAAATACAACTGAAATTATATAAATCTCATAGTTGCTACAAAATTCTAAGAAATTAAAAGAAAAAATTGCCAAGCATTCTTTTTTCAAATTTGTAAGAGTAATTCCTAAAAGAGTATGACACAAATTTAAAAAAAAAACTTGAAAAAAATCTCTAGAAAGAGTTTCTACGTATATTTCGTAAAAATAAATACAATTGAAATAAATCTAAAAATTTCTATAAAATCGTAAAAAATTAAAATGAAAAATTGCCAAGCATTTTTTCCTAGAAATTTGTAAAAGTAATTTCTAAAAAGTAGAAAAATTTTGAAAACTCATACAAAATAGACAAATCTGGAGACTTCGAGAAAGATTTTAGAAAAAAATCATAGAGAATAAATAAAATTGTAACTTTAGTAATCAAGAGAATTCTTGGAATCTTGAAGAAGAATTTTTAAAAGACAAGACGGAGAAAAGGTATAAAAATTATTTAATTGACACAATTATCAAGGAATCGAAGAAATCGAAAAAACTGTCAAGAATATATAGACATTTTGATGAACAAAATAAGAAATGTAGGAAAAAAAAGAAAAGACATTGTTGTTTAAAAAATAAAACATTTTTTTAGAAAACTTTGTTGGAATGATTTCTAAAAATCAATAGAAAAAGTTTTTAGAAATATTCTGCGAGAATAAATGCAATTGAAATTCTATAAATACAAAAATTACTGGAAAATTGTAAGAATAAAAATTGATAAACAAATTTGTAAGAAAAATCCCTAAACGCTCTGATAGGAATTAAAAAAAACCATGTTGTTCAAGCGAGAATAAAAGAAAATTTTGAAAACTTATAGAAAATAATTCAAGAGAAGTCTCGACAAGAAATTTCAGAAAAAATAAGAGAGATAAAATTACAATTTTGGCAATCTAAAGAGTTTTTGGAATCTAAAATAAGAGTTTCTAAAAGATGGAATAAAAATAATTTCTAAATTATTGTAGGAATTGACAAAATAAAAAAAATATTCTCAAGAATATTTGACATTAGGACAAAACAAAAATTGGAAGCAAAACTTAGAAAAAATTGAAATGAAAATGATGTTAAAAAGACATTTTTCTTAGAACGCCAAAATGATTTCAGTTGAAATTCTATAAATCTAAAAATTACTAAAAAATTGTAAGAATAAAAATTTATCAACATTTTTTTAGGAATTTAAAAAAAAAACTTTTTTCGAGATTTCTGAATATTGCTTTCCAAATACTAACTTATCTCTGACATATGTAAACTTATGTAATAGCACGAATAAAGTATTATTATTATTATTATTTCCTGCATCTCTTTTCAAAGTTTCCTAAAAAAAACGTTTTCTCTTCTCTCTTAAAGCAATTCTTGCTTAATTTTATGGTAATTTTTCAGGAATATCTTCACCTATTTTTTAAGAAAGAAAACATGATAGAAAACTAATAATAATCACTATTTTCAAGGCGTAAAAATTATACAAAATGAAATTTGCGTCAGTTTGAATTAGATGTGATCTAGATAATATAATAAAATATAAAGAAAAAAATAATTTAATATACATATAATTTATTTGGAATTTGAAACACCATTCTTGCAGATTCAAAATTTCCAGAAAGTTATATGTTTCTAGAATTTAAATTTTATACATTTTCTTAAAGTTTTTTTTTTTAAGAATTTTATAGAAATCTTCGTGTATTTTCTAGAAGTTTTCTTGTATATTTCTCATATGCTGCAATTACTTCCATTATCTTGTTTTACGTTATTGGGAATTGAAAGCAAATTTTCTACAAGAATTCTTAACATTTTCGCTTTTAGATTCCTAATTTTTTTTAGTAATTTTTAATCTTATAAGTTTTCAATTTTTTTTTAAATTTCCAACATATCTTGCCTTATTTTTCGTAAAACGTTTTCTTCTATGGCATTTATTTTTTCTATATTTTTCGAGAATTTTTTACCATTTCTAGCTTTATTTATAACTAATTTATAAATAATTTTCCAGGAATTTCTCTTTCTTTTTCAGCAACTTTTTGCGGAGTTTTCTTATTAACTTTAATTATTCTATCTTTTGCAACGATTTATCTTTCATTTTACGGAATTTTTTAAAATTGATTAGATTGCTAAAGTTACTTTTTTATCTATTCTCTCTGATTTAATTAAATAACTTCTTGTCGAGACTTTCAGTTTTTCTTGTCTTATTTTGTATGAGTTTTCAAAATTTCCTTTTATTCTCGCTTGCAACAACATTTTTTTAAAATCTGTATTATATTTTTTTAGGAATTTCCTTTACAAATTTCCCCAAAAAATCACTTTTTCATTCGTACCATTTTGTAGTAATGTTCATATTTATAGAATTTCAACTGTATTTATTCTCACGGAATATTCCTAAAAACTTTTCAAATCATTTTGTCAACATATAAATTTCTGGAAATTTAGAATCTGCAGGAAATAGTTTTCTATAGTTTTGGTTTCTTTGAAAGTGGGTGAAGGTATTTCTGGAAAATTCTGATATGAGTTGGTAGAAAACTCTGATAAGAGATGCTGGAAATGTTTAGAAATCTCGAAATAACGTTTCTAGAAATAACTGTTTCTTGTAATTATATTTTTACTGTTTTTTCAAACTGCGAAAATTCATGTTTTTTTTTGCTTTATCAGAATTTTCTTATTTTTTCCCAAATTACAAATATTTCTTTAGAAATTTTTCGTTTAGATTTTTTAGAAATTACACAAATATTTTTCTAGTAATATTCAAAAATTTTATCTTCTCGTATTTCTTTCTGACAATTGTTATCCAATAGTTTTAGATTTTTGCAGAAATTTTTCTTCCCGTCTTTTTTGAAATTCACCATCCATTTTTTTAATAGATTTTCGACTAATTTTTCTTCAGGGTTTCTTAAAATTTGTCTTCCAAATTTACAAGCATGCATTTTATTTTTTAAACTGGAAAAATTTTCTTTTTCCAAATATTTCTAGATTTATGCAAAAAATTTTCTTAGAATTTACGAAAAGTGTTTTTATCTAAGATTCTAGACATTTCCAGCAAATTTTCTTCAAGAATTCTAAATTTTTAACAATTTTTCTTTCACATCTCGAACATTTTTTGATTAACCAAAGTTTACTAGGAATTACTTCAAAAATTTCCTTTTTTCTAGAATTGCCAGGCAATTCTTCTTCCAGATATCTATTTTTTGCAGTTTCTTATTAATTTAATCAAGATTTCCTATCAATTTTTAATTTATCTTGTCGCCACTTTCCTAGAATTAATAATATTTTCCAATCTTAATATTTAATTTCATAGGCGAATAAAAAACATAAAAACAATTACCACCCACTTAATACTTCGGATTTTCATTCAAAATTAATTCTTTTTAAAGCTACAATGATAATCTAAACTATTCGTTTGGTAAATTCTGAATAAATCACAAAATCAATAAATTTGAACGAATTTTTAAAATATTTAATTTCATAGGCGAATAAAAAATATAAAAACAATTGCCACCAACTTAATACTTCGGATTTTCATTCAAAATTAACTCGTTTTGAAGCTACAATGATAATCCAAACTATTCGTTTGGTAAATTTTGAATAAATCACAAAATCAATAAATTTGAACGAATTTTTAAAATATTTAATTTCATAGGCGAATAAAAAATATAAAAACAATTGCCACCAACTTAATACTTGGAATTTTTATTAAAAATTAACTCTTTTTGAAGCTACAATGATAATCTAAACTATTCGTTTGGTAAATTTTGAATAAATCACAAAATCAATAAATTTGAACGAATTTTTAAAATATTTAATTTCATAGGCGGATAAAAAATATAAAAACAATTGCCACCAACTTAATACTTCGAATTTTTATTCAAAATTAACTCCTTTTGAAGCTACAATAATAATCTGAACTATTCGGTAGGAAAATTTTGAATAAATCACAAAATCAATAAATTTGAACGAATTTTTAAAATATTTAATTTCATAGGCGAATAAAAAATATAAAAACAATTGCCACCAACTTAATACTTGGAATTTTTATTAAAAATTAACTCTTTTTGAAGCTACAATGATAATCTAAACTATTCGTTTGGTAAATTTTGAATAAATCACAAAATCAATAAATTTGAACGAATTTTTAAAATATTTAATTTCATGGGCGAATAAAAAATATAAAAACAATTGCCACCAACTTAATACTTCGGATTTTCATTCAAAATTAACTTCTTTTGAAGCTATAATGATAATCTAAACTATTCGTTTGGAAAATTTTGAATAAATCACAAAATCAATAAATTTGAACGAATTTTTAAAATATTTAATTTCATAGGCGGATAAAAAATATAAAAACAATTGCCACCCACTTAATACTTCGAATTTTTATTAAAAATTAACTCTTTTTGAAGCTACAATGATAATCTAAACTATTCGTTTGGTAAATTCTGAATAAATCACAAAATCAATAAATTTGAACGAACTTTTAAAATATTTAATTTCATAGGCGAATAAAAAATATAAAAACAATTGCTACCAACTTAATACTTCGGATTTTCATTCAAAATTAACTCTTTTTGAAGCTGCAATGATAATCTAAACTATTCGTTTGGTAAATTTTGAATAAATCACAAAATCAATAAATTTGAACGAATTTTTAAAATATTTAATTTCATAGGCGGATAAAAAATATAAAAACAATTGCCACCCACTTAATACTTCGGATTTTCATTCAAAATTATCTCGTTTTGAAGCTACAATGATAATCTAAACTATTCGTTTGGAAAATTTTGAATAAATCACAAAATCAATAAATTTTGAACGAATTTTTAAAATATTTAATTTCATAGGCGGATAAAAATATAAAAACAATTGCCAACCACTTAATACTTCGAATTTTTAGTCAAAATTAACTCTTTTTGAAGCTGCAATGATCATCTAAACTATTCGTTTGGTAAATTCTGAATAAATCACAAAATCAATAAATTTGAACGAATTTTTAAAATATTTAATTTCATAGGCGAATAAAAAATATAAAAACAATTGCCACCCACTTAATACTTCGAATTTTTATTAAAAATTAACTCTTTTTGAAGCTACAATGATAATCTAAACTATTCGTTTGGAAAATTTTGAATAAATCACAAAATCAATAAATTTTGAACGAATTTTTAAAATATTTAATTTCATAGGCGGATAAAAATATAAAAACAATTGCCACCCACTTAATACTTCGTAGTTTTATTCAAAATTAACTCTTTTTGAAGCTACAATGATAATCTAAACTATTCGTTTGGTAAATTCTGAATAAATCACAAAATCAATAAATTTGAACGAATTTTTAAAATATTTAATTTCATAGGCGAATAAAAAATATAAAAACAATTGCCAACCACTTAATACTTCGAATTTTTAGTCAAAATTAACTCTTTTTGAAGCTGCAATGATCATCTAAACTATTCGTTTGGAAAATTTTAAATAAATCACAAAATCAGTAAATTTGAACGAATTTTTAAAATATTTAATTTCATAGGCGAATAAAAAATGTAAAAACAATTGCCACCCACTTAATACTTCGGATTTTCATTCAAAATTAACTCTTTTTGAAGCTACAATGATAATCTAAACTATTCGTTTGGAAAATTTTGAATAAATCACAAAATCAATAAATTTGAACAAATTTTTAAAATATTTAATTTCATAGGCGAATAAAAAATATAAAAACAATTGCCACCTACTTAATACTTCGAATTTTTATTAAAAATTAACTCTTTTTGAAGCTACAATGATAGTCTAAACTATTCGTTTGGTAATTTCTGAATAAATCACAAAATCAATAAATTTGAACGAATTTTTAAAATATTTAATTTCATAGGTGAATAAAAAATATAAAAACAATTGCCACCCACTTAGTACTTCGAATTTTTATTCAGAATTAACTCTTTTTGAAGCTACTATGATAATCTAAACTATTCGTTTGGAAAATTTTGAATAAATCACAAAATCAATAAATTTGAACAAATTTTTAAAATATTTAATTTCATAGGCGAATAAAAAATATAAAAACAATTGCCACCAACTTAATACTTCGGATTTTTGTTCAAAATTAACTCTTTTTGAAGCTACAATGATAATCTAAACTATTCGTTTGGTAAATTCTGAATAAATCACAAAATCAATAAATTTGAACGAATTTTTAAAATATTTAATTTCATAGGCGAATAAAAAATATAAAAACAATTGCCACCAACTTAATACTTCGGATTTTTGTTCAAAATTAACTCTTTTTGAAGCTACAATGATAATCTAAACTATTCGTTTGGTAAATTCTGAATAAATCACAAAATCAATAAATTTGAACGAATTTTTAAAATATTTAATTTCATAGGCGAATAAAAAATATAAAAACAATTGCCACCAACTTAATACTTCGGATTTTCATTCAAAATTAACACTTTTTGAAGCTGCAATGATAATATAAACTATTCGTTTGGTGAATTCTGAATAAATCACAAAATCAATAAATTTGAACGAATTTTTAAGATATTTAATTTCATAGGCGGATAAAAAATATAAAAACAATTGCCACCAACTTAATACTTCGAATTTTTGTTCAAAATTAACTCTTTTTGAAGCTACAATGTTAATCTAAACTATTCGTTTGGTGAATTTTGAATAAATCACAAAATCAATAAATTTGAACGAATTTTTAAAATATTTAATTTCATAGGCGAATAAAAAATATAAAAACAATTGCCACCCACTTAATATTTCGGATTTTCATTCAAAATTATCTCGTTTTGAAGCTACAATGATAATCTAAACTATTCGTTTGGTAAATTTTGAATAAATCAGAAAATCAAGAGATTTGAACGTATTTTCAAAATATTTTTTAATTTTGTTATTTTAGATAATGGCTGTGATAATGTGCGACACTGGCGTCGCGCTCCTTGCATACATGGACGGCATCACCGGCAGTCCGACACTTGGAGGCGTCGTCCTGGCGACGTCGGCCGCCGCTGGCTCGGCGGTCTACAAGGTCCTCTTCAAGAAGGTCATCGGCGACGCCACCTACGGCCAGGTGGCACTCTTCTTCTCGCTGATCGGGATGCTGAACGCCGCCCTCCTCTGGCCCCTGAGTCTGGCCCTGTTCCTCACAGGGGTGGAAACCCTCTACTGGGACAAGCTGCCCTGGCCGGCGCTGCTCGCAGCGAGTTGTCTTTCTCTAGGTAGAATTAAAAATTACCAACAACAATTAATCAATTAATTCATCCATCAATTTCAGTTGCCAATTTGTTAGGGAACTTCAGTGTTGCCCTGACCTATGACTTATTCATTACGCTGGGGCTAATAACCGCGGTGCCGGTTTCAGCAGGTACGCAACACCCTCTGCACCAACTGAACCTACCCAAAAAAAAAATATGCTTTTCAGCCCTCGACGTGGTCCTGTACGGGGCCCAGTTCGAGGGGATGAAACTCGCCGGCATGATCCTCATCGCCGTCGGTTTCTCCTTGGTCATGTTCCCCGATAATTGGCCCGATTACATAACACGCTTGCTCAGGTAAGTACCCCCCGAATAAATTAACAAAATATTTAACCTAATTTTTATTTTTGTTTAAAATTGTACTCCTTAAAGTTATAGCAGTATTACTGAGGGAGCGGAAAAAACGTTCAATTATTTATTTAAATTAAATTAATTATAACAGAAAGGATGACTCTGATAACACTTTTATATATACAGGGTGTCCCAAAAGAAAGTTTATAACTAGCTCAGTACGCCAGAAAAGTTGGTTTATTGGCGTAAACTTTAAATTTGAGATCACCCAATAGGAAGAAGTCCATATGTGCGTGGAGATGAATTTGCTAGGGCATGACAGAGACCTTGCTTCATCTTGCTGGAACCATATTCTTTAAGTATAGCTAGAAAAGTTTTGAAATTTAGACACAAATTCTCTTAGAAATAAAAATGTAAACATTAATTAATTAATCCTCTATAAATTTTTAAACCGACGAACGCATTTTTTAAAATTCTGTTCAAGTTTCAATTGAAATATAAACATTTCTTTAGGGACACTCTGTACAACAAAAAATATATTCATTTGCAGATAATCAATATTAAACTGAGACATCCTTTCCAATAATTATTCAACTGCAATTACAGTAATTTATTTTTCAGATTTTACATAAATTCATTCCGAACTTTATTCATTCACAATCAATTAAATAAAAAATTAATAACACTAAGAAAAAAAAACAACGTGCGGTTTTCTTTTCCTTAGATTTTTAAGCAACTCTCGAATATCCAGCCATAAAAAAGCTTGATTAGCATTTTAATTTGCAGAAGAACGAGTCGCGTCTTCAGGGGGAAGGTTTGTTTTTCAATGCTAGAAAGTCCCAGATAATTTGCTAATTGTAGATTATTTTCTGCTACATTTATTATATATATATAAAAATTACTAATATTATTTACTTGTACATTGAGTTTCCATTTTTATTTTCTGTTCTGTCCATAATTTTAACGTAGCGTTTATACCATACATACATAATACGTAATATGACCCGATTTCCTTTACTCAAATTATTGAAGTTTAACGAATGTAAATTGAGATGGTTTGGTGTATATTGTGGATACCTTATTATCTATCTATTATTATTATTAATGTATGTCTAAATGTATTAATGTCAGCGTCAGATTTGCATTTTTAAATTTAAAGTTTCAAGTCTTACATTTTTATTTCTAATCACGTTAAATAGATTTTTTTAATGGGATATCAAAAATACGTTTATTAGAGATGCATTTTGAAATTTTCAATCTAATTCCTGCAGGAATTAATCCTCTACAAATTATTAAACCGACGAACGCATTTTTAAAAATTCTAAAGTTTCAAGTTTTCCATTTTAATTTTTAATCACGATAAATAGATTTTTTCAATAAGATATCAAAAATACGTTTATTAGGGATGTATTTTGAAATTTTCAATCTAATCCCTGCAGGAATTAATCCTCTACAAATTTTTAAACCGACGATCGCATTTTTAAAAATTCTAAAGTTTCAAGTTTTCCACTTTAATTTCTAATCACGATAAATAGATTTTTTCAATAATATATCAAAATTACGTCTTTTAGGGATGAATTTTGAAATTTTCAATCTAATTCCTGCAGGAATTAATCCTCTACAAATTTTTAAACCGACGAACGCATTTTTAAAAATTCTAAAGTTTCAAGTTTTCCATTTTAATTTCTAATCACGTTAAATAGTTTTGTTTAATAAGATATCAAAAATACGTTCATTAGGGATGCATTTTGAAATTTTCAATCTAATTCCTGCAGGAATTAATTGTCTACAAATTTTTAAACCAACGAACGCATTTTTAAAAATTCCAAAGTTTCAAGTTTTCCATTTTAATTTCTTATCACGTTAAATATATTTTTATAATAGGATATTAAAAATACGTTTATTAGGGATGCATTTTTAATCAAATTCCTGCAGAAATTAATGTTCTACTTATTTTTAGACCTAAAAATTACATGCAAATCTAACCCTGACAAAAAAATAATTATATATTTAAACATACCACTTATTAAAACATCCAATACTTTAAAATACAGTTGCAGCATGATTGCTTAACGTAGATAAGCACATAGTCTTTTAGAACAATGTGACTGTCTTTCTTTATAGTTAAAATACATCACCGAAATTCCGTACAAATTGGAACAAATGAAAAATTTCCACAATATATATAAATACTTATGTATACACGTAACAATTGACAAAAAAAATAACAGTGTAATGAAATTAGTAAACTAGTTAGGTAGTGATTTATTTGTGTATTTTGGCGAGGCGGACTTAAATTTGCGATTTAATTCCCGCAGAAAGAGGAACGCATGATGTTAGTAGATGCATGGGAATTTGGAGAGTTTTTTGTCCTTGTTATTTAAAATGCATTTGAAGCCCTGAGATTAAACTAATTCAAAACGAGTTTCCCCGCATTGTGACTTAAATATTTGAATAATCGATCAGATTAGAGGTAAAGGTGTTTTTTGCTATTTTCCATTATTTTTTAAGTATCTTTCTTTCTTTTTTACCAGCAATGATAATTATTCTTAATTATTCTTGATAGTTCACACATTAAACGCCATTAATTTTACTTTATAAACGTGAAAATATTTATACGGTGTTTTAATATGATTATACAATTTATTTTTGTTTTTAGTCGAGTTTTTAAGGTTTAATTTATTCCTACGAGAAATAAATTTAATTTAAATTAATTGTAGCTTCCTATTCTTGTCTTTAGAATTTTTATTTAATCTTATTATTAAGGCTTAAAACATGTAAACTATTACAACCTTTTACATACAAACCACAAAGATTAATCTTCGATTTTATGCAATTTTCTATACCTTGTGTCAATTGTTTTATTAAAATATTGAAGCTAGATTAATTAGGTATAGATTTCTTAATTTTATAACTAATACTAATGGGGATTATCATTTTACAATTTTATAAATCTTCGAATAGAGTTTTCAATTCCTCACCTCAATTTTAAAACGTTGCCATTTTGTTTCCTAGTAAAAAATAATTATTATTTTAATAGAATAATAAAGCTTAACTCTTTAAGTATAAATTTTATCATTTTTAAGCTAATCCCAGTATTAATTAAATTTTTACAACGTTTCAAATCACCGATTGTAATTATCCATTTCTCACCTTGATTTCGAAACGTTGCCATTTTGTTTTCTGTTGAATTATATCAATTGTTTTTATAAAATATTAAAGCTAAACTTATTAAGTATGAAAACTGAAATTTTCAAACTAATTCCAGTTGAGATTACTCTTTTACAATTTTTTAAATAACTGAATGCAATTTTCAATTCCTCACTTCGAGTTTGAAACGTTGCCATTTTGTTTCCTAGTGAAATACGTCAATTTTTTTAATGAAATATTAAAGCTAGATGAATGAAATATCGATTTTGTAATTTTAAAGCTAATCACTGTAGATATTATGTTTTTACAATGGTTTAAATCACCGAATGCAATTTTTCATTTCTGACCTTGAATTGAAAACGTTCCCATCTTGTTTTCTGATGAAATATAGCAATTGTTTCTTATGGAATATTAAAACTAAACTTATTAAGTATGGACACTGAAATTTTCAAACTAATTTCAGTTGAGATTACTCTTTTACATTTTTTTAAATAACTGAATGCAATTTTCAATTTCCCACTTCGAGTTTGAAACGTTGCCATTTTGTTTCTTAGTGAAATACGTCAATTGTTTTAATGAAATATTAAAGCTAGATAAATGAAAAGTCGATTTTGTAATTTTAAAGCTAATCGTTGTAAATATTATGTTTTTACAATGGTTTAAATCACCTAATAAAATTTTCGATTTTTGACCTTAAATTTAAAACGTTGCCATCATGTTTTCTGATAAAATATAGCAATTGTTTTATGGAATATTAAAGCTGAACTAATTAAGCGTAGGTTCTGAAATTTTCAGACTAATTCCAGTTGGAATTACTTATTTACAATTTTCAAATAACTGAATGCAATTTTCAATTCCTCACTTCGAGTTTGAAACATTGCCATTTTGTTTCCTAATGAAATACGTCAATTGTTTTAATGAAATATTAAAGCTAGATGAATGAAAAGTCGATTTTGTAATTTTAAAGCTAATCGCTGTAGAAATTATGTTGTTACAATGGTTTAAATCACCGAATGCAATTTTTCATTTCTGACCTTAAATTTAAATCGTTGCCATCTTGTTTTCTGATAAAATATAGCAATTGTTTTTTTAGGAATATTAAAGCTAAACTTATAAAACGTGGCTACTGATATTTTGAAACTAATTCTAGTCGAGATTATTTTTTTACAATTATTTAAATTACTGAATGCAATTTTCAATTCATTATCTCGAATTTGTTTTGCTATTTTTTTGCCTAGTACAATACATCAATTGTTTTTATAGGATATTAAATTTGGACTAATTAAGTATAGATTTTGTAATTTTAAAGTTAATCATAGTGGAGATTATTTTTTTATAAATCTTTAAATTATTTGAAGAAATTTTTTAATTCTTCACCTCGAATTTTAAATGTTTATATTTTGTTTCCTAGTTAAAGACATCAATTATTTTAATGGAATATTAAATCTGGACTAATTTCGTATGGCTCTTGATATTTTAAGACTTATCTTAATGTAAATTATTTTTTTGCAAATTTTTAAATCACCGAATGCAATTTTTCCACTTATGAACTTAAATTTAAAACTTTGCCATCTTGTTTATTATTAGAATACATTAATTTTTTTTATAGAATAATAAAACCTAACTTATTAAATATAAATTCTGTAATTTTTAGGCTAATTTCTGCAGATTTAATTGTTTTACAAGGTTTTAAATCAACGAATGCAATTTTGGTTTTCTCACATTTAATTTAAAACGTTGCCATTTAATTTATTGAAAAAATATATCAATTATGTTTATATAATATTAAAGCTACACTCATTTAGAACATATTTTGTAATTTTGAAGTTAATCGCACACTAGATTATCTTTTCACAGATGTTTAAGTAACCGAATGCATTTCTCCATTTTTTACTTCGAATTTAAAGTCTGCCATTTTGTTTCCCAGTGGAGTACATCAATTGTTTTTATGGAATATTAGAGCTAACCTTATTGAGTATCGATTTTATAATTTTGAAGCTAATTACTGCAGGGATAATTTTTTTACAACACTTTAAATAACAGAATGCAATTTTTTAATTCCTCATCTCGAATTTGAAGCGTTTCCATTTTGTTTCCTGGTGGAATACCTCAATTGTTTTAATGGAATATCAAAGCTAAATGAACTAAATATCTATTTTGTAATTTTTAAGCTAATCCCAGCGAAGATGAGTGCCTTTCTAATTTTTTTAAATTACCAAATTCAATCTTTCATTCTCCACATCGAAATTGAAACGTTGCCATTTTGTTCCCCAGTGAAATACATCAATTGTTTTTATAGAACATTAAACTTAGACTCACTGAGTAAGCAATTTGTAATTTTAAACCTACTTGCAATTGAGATTTTTTGCTTTTACATATTTCTAAATAATCAAATACATTTCTCTATTTTTAACCTTAAATTTAGAACGTTACTCTTTTGTTTCCTGATAAAATATATCAATTGTTTTTATAGAATAATAAACTTAGACTTCCTAAGTAGGCAATTTGTAATTTTAAACCTAATTGCAATTGAGATTTTTGCTTTTACATATTTCTAAGTAATCGAATACATTTCTCTATTTTTAACCTTAAATTTAAAATGTTACCATTTTGTTTCCTGATAAAATATATTAATTGTTTTTGTAGAATATTAAAACTAGACAAATTATTTATGGATTTTGTAATTTTTAAAATAATTCCTTAAGAGATAATGTTTTTACAATATTTTAAATAACTGAGTACATATTTTCATTTCTCGCCTTGATTTTGAAACGTTGCCATTTTGTTTCCGAATAAAATATATCAATTATTTTTATGGAATATTATAGATAGACTAGTCAAGTGTGTATTTTGTAATTTTAAAGTTAATCCTAATAGGGATTGTATTTTTACAATTTTTTAAATTACCGAATGCAATTTTCCATCCTTCACTTCGAATTTAAAACGGTGCCAATTTGTTTTCTAGTAAAATACATCAATTGTTTTTATATATTATTAAACGAAGACTTATTTAATATGTATTTTATAATTTTAAAGCTAATCACAAATGAGATTATTTGTTTAAACATTAAACAAGTAATCGAATACATTTCTCCATTCTTAACTTTAAATTTAAAACGTTACCATTTTGTTTCCTGGTAAAATATATCAATTGTTTTTACAGAATATTAAAACTAGACTAATTATGTATGGATTTTGTGATTTTTAAAATAATTCCTTAAGAGATAATGTTTTTAGAATATTTTAAATAACTGAGTACATATTTTCATTTATTACCTTGATTTTCAAACGTTGCCATTTTGTTTCCTAGTAAAATACATCAATTGTTTTTATAGAATATCAAACGTAGACTTATTTAGTATGAATTTTATAATTTTAAAACTAATCACAATTGAGATTATTTGTTTAAACATTTCTAAATAATAAAATACATTTCTCCATTCTTAACATTAAATTTAGAACGTTGCCATTTTGTTTCTTAAAGAAATACATCAATTGTTTTGATATAATAATAAAATTAATCTTATTAGCTATAGATTTTATAATTGATCTAATCCATGCATAGAGTAATTATTTACAATTTTTTAAATCACCGAATGCAATTTTCTATTTCTGACCTTAAATTTGAAACGTTGTCATTTTGTTTCCTTATAAAATATATCAATTGTTTTCATGAAATATCATAGCTAGACTATTCAAGTATAGATTTTGTAAATTTAAAGCTAATCTCAATAGGGATTATTTTTTAACGATGTTTTAAATTACTGAATGCAATTTTCTATAAGCCACCTTGAATTGGAAACGTTGCCATTTTGTTTTCTGTTGGAATAAATTAATTGTTTTTATAGAATATTATAGCTAGACTAATTATGTATGGATTTTATAATATTTAAGCTAATCTTTACAGGGGTTACTTTTTTACAATTTTTTAAATTACCGAATGCAATTTTCAATTCTTCATTTCGACTTTATAATGTTGCCATTTTGTTTTCTGTTAAAATACACCAATTGTTTTTATTAAATATTAAAGTTAGACTAATTAAGAATTTATTTTGTAATTTTGAAGATAATCAGAGTGGAGATTATTCATTTATAGTCTTTTAAATTATTGGAAGAAATTTTTAATTTTTCACCACGCATTTTAAACGCTTTAATTTTATTCCATAGTGAAAAACATCAATTGTTTTTATGGAATATTAAAGTTACACTAATTAAGTAGGATTTTTGTAATTTTAAAGCTAATCCCATTAGAAATTATGTTTTTACAATATTTTACATCACCGAATGCAATTTTTCATTTCTCACCTTGAATTTGAAACGTTGCCATTTTGTTTCTGAATAAAATATATTAATTATATTTATGGAATATTATAGCTGGACTAATTAAAAGTAGATTTTGTAATTTTGAAGCCAATCGTAGTGAAGATTATCCTTTTACAGTCTTTTAAATTATTGGAAGATTTTTTTCATTCTTTAGCTCGAATTTCAAACGTTTCCATTTTGTTTCTTAGTAAAAAAAACATCAATTGTTTTTATAGAATATTAAAGTTAGACTAATTAAGTATGAATTTTGCAATTTTATAGCTATTCCAGTAAAACTTAGGTTTTTACAATATTTTACATCAGATAATATAATTTTCCATTCTTTACCTTGAATTTGAATTTATTTCCTAATTAATTATATCAATTGTTTTTATTGAATAATAAAGATAAACTAATAAAAATCCATATTTTGTAATTTTTGACTGAATCCATACAGAAATGATCGTTTTACAAATTTTTAAATAACCGAACGCAATTCATCCATTTTTCACATTGAATATGAAACGTTGCCATTTTGTTTTCTTATAAAATATGTCAATTGTTTTGATGGAATATTAAAGATAAACTAATTAAGTATAGATTTTGTAATTTTCAAACTTTTTCCTTCAAAGATAATTATTTTACAATGTTTTAAATTACTTAATGCAAGTTTCGATTATTTTCACCTTGAATTTCAAACATCGCCATTTCGTTTCCTAATGAAATATATCAATTATTTTTATAAAATATTAAAGCTAAACTTATTAAGTGCGGATTTTGTAATTTTTGAGTGAATCCATGCACAAAATTATAGTTTTACAAATTTTTAAATTACCGAATGCAATTCATTCGATTTTTCACGTGGAATATGAAACGTCGCCATTTTGTTTTCTGGTGAAATATATCAAATGTTTTAATGGGATTTTAAAGGTCTACTAATTAAGTATGGATTTTGTAATTTTCAAACTAATTCCCTTAGAGATTATTGTTTTACAATGTTTTATAATACTGAATGCAATTTTCGATTATTTTCACCTTGAATTTCAAACGTCTCCATTTTGTTTCCTAATGAAATATCTCAATTAGTGTTATAGAATATTAAAGCTAAACTTATTGAGTATTGATTTTGTAATTTTTGAGTGAATACATGCAGAAATTATCGTTCTACAAATTTTTAAATAACCGAATGCAATTCTTCCATTTTTCACGTCGAATATGAAACGCCGCCATTTTGTTTTCTGATAAAATATATCAATTGTTTTAATGGGATATTAAAGGTTAACTAATTAAGTATGGATTTTATAATTTTCAAACTAATTCTTATAAAGATTAATTTTTTACAATATTTTAAATTACCGAATGCAATTTTCGATTTTTTCACCATGAGTTTCAAACGTCGCCACTTTGTTTTCTAATGAAATATCTCAATTAGTTGTATAGAATATTAAAGCTAAACTTATTAAGTATAGATTTTGTAATTTTTAAGTGAATCCCTGCAGAAATGATCGTTTTAAAAAATTTTAAATTACCGAATGCAATTTATCCATTCTTCACGTCGAATATGAAACGTCGCCATTTTGTTTTCTGGTAAAATATATCAATTGTTTTAATAGGATTTTAAAGGCCAACTAATTAAGTATGCATTTCGTAATTTTCAAACTAGTTCCTTTAAAGATGAATTTTTAACAATATTTTAAATTACTGAATGCAATTTTCGATTTTTACACGATGAATTTCAAACGTTTCATTTTGTTTCCTAATAAAATATCTCAATTCGTGTTATAGAATATTTAAGCTAAACGTATTAAGTATTGATTTTGTAATTTTTAAGTGAATCCCTGCATAAATAATCGTTTTACAAATTTTTAAATTACCGAATGCAATTCTTTGATTTTTCACGTCGAATATGAAACGTCATCATTTTGTTTTCTGGTAAAATATATCAATTGTTTTAATAGGATTTTAAAGATCAACTAATTAAGTATGGATTTTGTAATTTTTAAGCTAATTACCTTAGAGACTATTGTTTTACAATGTTTTAAATTACCGAATGCAATTTTCGATTTTTTCACCATGAATTTCAAAGGTCGACATTTTGTTTCCTAATGAAATATATCAATTGTTTTAATATAATTTAATATTAAAGCTATACTTATTAAGTATTAATTGTATCCTTGTTTCTATGTAATATTATAGTCAGATTAATTAGCAGAATTTGTCAAAACTGTAGTTACGAGAATGAATTTATTTGTGTTACAATTTTATTGGAATTAAGAGTACAGAAAGTTCTTAAAACAATTACAATTATATTTGTGTGATGTTATAGTTGCAAACGAAAAAGAAAGAATGATTTATTTCCCCTTAATAAGCTCACTCCAAATACCCAAACCGAATAATTGTCGATATAATTATTGAATCAGCTCTAATCATTAGCTAACTGCTATACATCGAATTTATATTCTTTTGTATATACAATTCTATGTAAATAGGATAATCCGTTCAACGTATCAAGAGGCAGCTTCAGTTGGTATTAAAAACGACTCCGAATACACGACCAGGTTCAGTAAAAGAATTGATATTGATAAGTTTTTATAGGATATTTACCCTGCTTAATCCATTAATGTCCTTGTAGATAAGTTAAATAAGTAATTTTGGAGGCTTTCACTTCGTGATACATTTTAATAATTCAAAATAAATAAAACAAGTAGATATTTTATTGGTTATATTGAGTAAATCATTGAGGCTATAAAAGTAATACAGTAATCCATTCCTCTTTACTTTAAATTTATTAAATAATAATTTCATTAATATACATGTAAAATAATGTTCTTCGTCAACAAACAGCACCTTTATGGTTTTATCGTAATTTCATTAATTATTACCATTGAATATAATCATATTTTGAAAGGTTTTTTTAATATCAAATAGGTTTAAAAGTCCCAAAAATGTTCTATTGCAATACGTAATTGTAAAGGCTTTGAATTCGTAATACAAAGAAATTTTATTGTAATATTTTTCGTAAGTTTTGATTGTGTCTGAAGACGTAACTAACAAACATTCTTACTATATTATTATATACTTATATTAAGGTGGTCAATTTGCTGTTCTTTTATTTGGCGATGAAGTATAAACGCCTGATCTATTTTCTTATTTTTTCAGTCCATCGTAAAACCTAAGAAATTGTGACTTAATACAAGAGGTTATCATTTAAATCGGAATTATATTTAAAATTCCTGTAAAATTTTATCTGTTTTTCTAGCTGAGATTGATATGAACATCATTCTCTAGCTGCTTGGTTAAGTGATCATAAATTTTTTGCATTCTCAGATACTACACGGTCAAAATTTTTTGGACCAATTTTATTAAGCAATACAGGATCATTAAAACAAGTTGGTTTTATTTTCATCTTATAATCAAAATGCATTATTCTGTTTAATTTTTTCTACGTTCTTATATAAGAATTTTCTGAACACTTAGATATTTCTAATTTTGCAAGATTTGAGTACTTTCCAAATTTTCTAAAATTTTGTGTTTATATTGCAAACATTTCCTTAAAAACTATACCTACAATTTCAATTACTCCCAATTTCTAGAATTTTATTTTTCCAAAATTCTAAGGATTTCTAACAATTTGTTTTTTAAATTTTAGCAAAATCCATTTTTGTAGATTTAATTCCACTTATTCTATCTGAATTTTCTACACACCTTTTCTCGAGATTTCTTATTTTGGCTGAATTGTCACTAATTTGAGTCCTTGTCAGAAATATGATCACTAAATTTCTAGAATTGTTTTCAAAGTGCGAATTTTTATTTTCAAATTTCCACAATTTTTTTGAGGTTTCTAGAATTTTCAAGCAATCTGCGTAATTTTTAGCATTTTTTCTTTCAATATAATCCATCTTTTTAAATTTAATTCTTCCCACTTTCGGCTTTATTTCCTCTGAATTCTCATTCTTATTCTCATATCTTTTCTCAAGAACTTTTTTTATCAATTAACTTTTCTTAGCAGACTCAACAAGAAACATCTATATTTTTTCCTCCAATAGAATTCAATTTTTTTTCCTGAATTATCTTCACGCCTTTTTCTCGAGATTTTTTATTTTAACAAATTTATCACTAATTTGAGTCCTTGTTAAAATTTGATCTCTAATTTTTTTCCTTAAAACTGAAAATATTTTCTTCGAGATTTTTTTTCCAGATTCCCACAATTTTTTTGAGGTTTTTGGAATTTTCTTCCCACTACCAAGTTTTAGCATTTTTCTTCCAATACAATCCATTTTCCCACTTTCGGCTTTATTCTTTCTGAATTCTAAACACATTTTTTCTTGAGATTTCTTATTTTATCAGAGTTGTTGAGAAATTATATTTCACTAATTGATTTTTCTTTTCCAGTTTTCTAAATTTCTAAATTTTTTCTTATAAACTGCTAAAACTTTCTTCGCGGATTTTTCTTTCGGATTCTTACATTTTTTTTTTCGAGGTTTTCAGGATTTTCTAGCAATTTGTCTTTCCAACATTTTCATTTTTTAAATTGATTTTTTTCTAGCTTCGATTCCTTTCATTTAAAATTTCCTAGATAATTTCTCTCGATATTTTTTATGTTACTTAAGAAATTTCTTTATACAATTTTGAGTAATTAACACAATTTTTTTTTCCAAATTTCCAGAATTTTCATTGTTTCAGCAATGCCTTTTTCGGATTTCGACTATTTTCTTTGAGAATTTAAACATTTCCCATTTTTTTAGGTTTCTAGAATTTTTGAACGCAATTTTCAGAAATTCTCTTTCATTTTTTATTCTTATTCCACTAATTCTTAACATGTTTCGTATCGGGTGTATTCAAATACAAAAAACAAGCTTTTTTAAATATTTATTTCTTCTTTTTTTGATATCTTTCATTTATAATTCAATTTTGCTTTATACTTTTAAAGTTTCTTACATAATTCCAATTTCGTCTGACTTATCCGAAAATATCTCTTCACAAATTCTAATAATGTCCAGTAATTTACCTTTCGGATTAAACATTTAAAAATTTCTAAATGGGGACAATTTTCTTCAATGATTCTTAAATTTTTGAGATATTTTTCTAGATTGACGATTTGTCCGAAGAGTTAATAATTCCAAAGTAAAACTCTGTTATCTTGTCTTCATCTGCGATACGTGTTTCAAAATAGATCGAAACAGATCTGTTGCTGTTGTTGACAGGAAACAATAAGAATTTTTTTCTTGTAGATTCCTAAAATGTTTAACAATTTTTTCTCAGGTTTGAAATCATTCTCTCGAAAATTTAATCACTTGATTAGAAAACAGAAGATTTTAAAATTATGCTTGCTAAACAGTTGTTGCATCTCTACGTAAGTACTACCCTTTCTTTTATCCTAACCTCAAGTTTTTTTGAGAATATTTGTTTAGAAAGTTCGAATATTAAAATCAGCTGATCAGGAAAACCTATTATTTATTTAATTTTCTTCTTCCAACTTTTCTTTGGATTTCTTTCATTTTATATTCTCTCGGATATTTCTAGTGATTTCTAATTTTGTCGGAATAGCCAAGAAATTCCTCTTCATTAATTCGAATACGTTCCAATCATTTCCTTTACAAATTTCTAATTTTTTTCAGAAAATCCTTTTCTAAATTGCAGAAAGGAAAAGTTTAATTCATGATACGAGACACATTTAAATTTATAGTTTGATTGTTAACACCTCGTAAATCTGTTGACGTTCTATAGATTTTTAAGGGTTTTTGAATTAAACTTTTGTTTCAATCTAGTTTTCGTTATCGTTAATTTGTTAGAAACCTTCGACAACAACAGAGCAAATGTTAAAAGTAAAAATTCTAAAATCCAAGGGAATTGTGCTTTGGAGAGTAGGTCATAAATGTGTTCTTTGAGAATACTATAATGGGCTAGCAATTTATTTGCTAGATTAGTAGAAATGATCTCAAATTTGAAAAAATAACTGTTTTGCATTTTTCTTAATCATGATCAAAGAATCTGGTTTTTAGAATTTTGGAAAAACAAATGAGTTACGTTTGTTGAGTTGTTTAAATCTTTAAAGAAGATTTAAGTTCAAATAAATTTTACAAATTTGAAGTTTGTAGTAACTTTTCTACTAGTTTTTTAAACGCTTTAAAAATGTGCAAATTTCAAATTTGAGCAGGTTTGCCTTCACACCTGAATTTTCGAAAAACAAATGAGTTATGTTTGTTGTTTTCTCCAAATCCTCAAAGTAGATACGAATTTTAATATATTTTACAAATTTGATGTTTGTGATAAATTTTTTACTATTTTTAAAATAGGTTTAATAGTGCACTTGCAATTAAACAAGTTTGTGTTCATACCTGAATTTTGGAAACACAAATGAGTTATGATTGTTGATTGATTAAATCTTTACAGTAGATTTAATTTTCATTAAATTTCACATATTTGTAGTTTATGGTAATTTTCTTACAATTTTTTTAAGCGCTTTAAAAATTAAAAATTGGAATTTAAACAAGTTTGTGTTCACACCTGAATTTTCGAAAAACAAATAAATTATGTTTGTTGATTTCTCTATATCCTTAAAGTAGATATAAATTTTATTATATTTTACAAATTTGAAGTTTGTGGTAAATTTAATACTATTTTTAAAAAAGGTTTAAAAATTTGAAAACTTGGAATTTAAACAAGTGTGTATTCATACCTGAACATTGGTAAAAAATGAGTTTTATTTATTCATTTGTTAAAATTCTCAAAGTAGATTTAATTTTTAATAGATTTTATAAATTTGAAGTTTTTAGCAATTTTTAAGCGCTTTGAAAATGGGCAAAATTGGAATTTAAACAAGTGTGCGTTTAACCCTAAATTTAGGAAAAACAAATGAGTTATGTTTTTTAATTTCTTCATATCTACAAAGTAGATATAAATTTTAATATATTTTAGGAGTTTGAAGTTTTTGGTAAATTTTATACTATTTTTAGAAGCGGTTTAAAAAGAGCAAACTTGGAATTTAAACAAATATGTGTTCAAACTTGAATTTTTGAAAAGCAAATGCGTTACGTTTGATGATTTGTTAAAATCCTTAAAGTAAATTTAACTTTTAATAAGTTTTATAAATTTGAAGTTGGTAGTATTTTTAACTATTTTTTTAAACGATTTAAAAATGTGCAAAATTCGAATTTAAACAAGTTTGAGTTCACACCTGAATTTTGGAAAAACAAATGAGTTATGATTGTTGATTTCTTCAAATCCTCAAAGTAGATATAAATTTTAATAATTTTTACGAATTTCAAGTTTGTCGTAAATTTTTTAAAAGCGGTTTAGAAATGTGCAAACATAGAATTATACAAATGTGCGTTTATACTTGAATTTTGGAAAAACAAAGGAGTTACGTTTATTGATTTTTTTAAATCCGTAAAGTAGATATAATTTTTAATAGATTTTATAAATTTAAAATTTATGGTAATATATTTTACTATTTTTAAGCGTTTTATAAATGTGCAAATTTGGAATTTTAACAAGTATGCGTTCATACCTTACCTTAATTTAGAAAAACAAAAGAGAAATGTTTGTTGATTTGCTTAAATCCTTAAGGCAAATTTGGTTTTTTAATACATTTTACAAATTTGACGTTTGTGGTATTTTTTTACTATTTTTGTGCTTTAAAAATGTGAAAAATTAGAATTTAAACAAGTTTGCGTTTAAGCCTGAATTTTGAAAAAAACAAATGAGTTATGTTTGTTGATTTCTCCAAATCCTCAAAATAGATTTCAGTTTTAATAAATTTTACAAATTTTGAGTTTGTGGTGATTTTTTAAATTATTTTTTAAGCGCTTTAAAAATGTGCAAATTTAAAATTTGAACAAGTTTGCCTTCACACCTAAATTTTGGAAAAATATATGAGTTATGTTTGTTGATTTTTCTAAATCCGTAAAGTAGATATAAATTTTAATATATTTTACAAATTTGAAGTTTGTGGTGAATTTTTTACTATTTTTTTAAATTCTTTAAAAATGAAAACTTGAAAATTAAACAAGTGTGTATTTATACCTGTATATTGGTAAAACAAATGAGTCATGTTTGTTGATTTGGTAAAAACCATAAGGTAGATTTAATTTTGAATAAATTTTTCGAATTTTAAGTTTGTGGTGATTTTTAAATTATTTTTAAACGCTTTAAAGATGTGCAAATTTTAAATTTGAGCAGGTATGCCTTCACACCTGAACTTTGGAAAAACAAATGAATTTCGTTTGTTGATTTCTTGAAATCCTCAAAGTAGATATAAATTTTAATATATTTTACAAATTTGATGTTTGTGGTATTTTTTTTACTATTTTAAAAACAGGTTATAAATGTTAGAACTTGCAATTAAACAAGTTTGCGTTCATACCTGAATTTTAGAAAAACAAATGAGTTATATTTGCTGATTTGCTTAAAATGTTAAGGTACATTTAATTTTGAATACATTTTACGAATTTAAAGTTTGTGGTGATTTATTAAAGTATTTCTTGAGCTCTTTAAAAATGTACAAAATTCAAATTTGAACAAGTTTGCGTTAACACGTGAATTTTGGAAAAACAAATGAGTTATGTTTGTTGATTTCTCCAAATTCTCAAAATAGATATTAATTTTAATAAATTTTATGAATTTAAAGTTTGTGGTAAATTTTTTACTATTTTTAAAAGACGTTTAAAAATGTACAAACTTGCATTTAAACAAGTTTGCGTTCATACCTGAATTTTGGAAAAACAAATGAGTTATATTTATTGATTTGCTAAAAACGTTAAAGTAGATTTAATTTTAAATATATTTTATTAATTTGAAGTTTGTGGTGATTTTTTGAATTATTTTTTAAGCGTTTTAAAAATGTACAAATTACAAATTTAAATAAGTTTGCCTTCACACCTGAATTTTGGAAAAATAAATAAGTTATGTTTGTTGATTTCTCTAAATCCTCAAAGTAGATATAAATTTTAATATTTTTTACGAATTTGAAGATTGTCGTAATTTTTTTACTATTTTTAAAAGAGGTTAAAATTGTACAAACTTGTAATTAAACAAGTGTGCGTTTGTACCTAAATTTTTGAAAAACGAATTAGTTATATTTGCTGATTGTTTAAATATTCAAAGTAGATTTAATTTTTAATAGATTTTACAAATTTAAAGTTTGTGGTGATTTTTAAGATTACTTTTTAATGGCTCTAAAAATGTGCATGTAAACTTGAACATGTTTGCGTTTCCACCTGAGGAAAAGGAAAAACAAAAGAGTGATGTTTGTTGATCTGTTCAAATCCTGAAAGAAGATTTATTTTTGAACTCTCAACTTTAGTTTTGAATTTAAAATTGAATAAAATTTTTTTCAGGTTTCTGAGATCTTGAGTCTTCTTCTTTGTAGATTAAGATCAAAATTCTCTAAAATTCAAAAAGGATCTAGTTTTAAGAAATTGTCTTAACTCTTTAAGTTCTGAATTCAAAACTGAACTTCCCTAATAAGTTCGAACCATCCCTTCTCCACCCCCTCCCAAAAAAAACAAAAAAAAAATTCTTTCAAATTAGAAGAACTTTAATATTGATATTGATATACTGAACTCCTCCAATACCTTAAATATATTTTCTTTAAAATTAGAAGAACTTTAAGTTGATAAGAAACAAAATTGAAGTCATAATTAAGTATTCTTAACAGATAGAATTTTTTAGGACTTTAGGAATGTTGGGACTAAAATATTATTTAAATCTCCTCTTTGAATATTCCGAATATATTAGGAACTTATAACAATAACATTAAACAAAAAAATAAGACTAAAATTCAAGAAATATTAAATCTAAGGAATTTTTCTGATTATTTCTAAGAAATTTTGTTCATAAATTTGTTCTAATATCAGAGTCGGATATCCCCAATGTCTTCAAAATCTTTCTTGGTATTTATGAGAGTGTTGGTCTCACTTAAAATAAAGTACACCTTCGAAATATTTAGAGGAATTTCTGGTAGTTTAGTTCTAAACTATTGTTTCAAACTCAAAACTACGTTTCCTTAAATATTTCGGAAATATATTTAACGCATCCTTCTTGGTTTAACATTTGGTTCTGGGCTTAACATTTGTAAATATTGTTCATATTTGTCATCTACCTGATGAAGCCGCTGTGGGGCGAAACAATTGTTGTAGAACAATAAAACGATTTTTTGAAACCTTACATTACGTCAGTGTATTATTATTTGTTCTAAACTCAAAATCGAATATTCCTAACACTTCAACAATTTTTTGATTTCGAAATTATCGATTTTTCGTCTAATCCATTGTTTTGATTTTGAAATGGCTTTAGAAATCTTCAAGAGAGTACTGTTGATATTTATTGTAACTCAAAGTCGAGTACTTCTAATATCTCAAGATTTTATTTTGAAATTATAGAATTTTGGACTAATCTGTTGTTTCGAATTTTTTAGACTTTAGAAATCTTTAAAAGTACTTTTGTATTTTATAGAGTTTTGAAGTGTTTATATTAATTTTTCTTCTGTATTAAAAATTAAGTTTTCTTAAGAATTTTGATGATAAGATTTTCTTTAAATTCAGAAGAGTTTCAGTATTTGCACAAGAAAACAAAATTGAATTCATAAAGAGTACCTTCTTATGAATTAACTCTTTAAAAGTTCTACAGTTTTTAAAGAGTTAATTCATAAGAAGGTACTCTTTATATCCTAAAAAATTTTAAAAGTTCTACAGATTTTAAAGAGTTTTAAGACTAAACTTTTGCTTCGAAGTGCAATTTAGGCATTGCAAAAGTTGAGACCAAAACTCTTCAAACTCGATTAGATTAGATTAAAATATTTTTTTGGAGTTTTAGAAGGTGTTAATCTTAATTGTACTTCAAACTTAAAATTAGGTATACTTAAGACTCCAAAAATTTTAAAACTTTTGAAAATTTTAAGCCTAAACCTTTGTTTGAATTTCAAAATTACGTTTTTCTTCTTATGACAGAACATTTAAAAAAAAATCGTTATTGTAAATTCCACTTTTAAACTTGATATTAATTCTGAATTCACAATCGAGTGTCTTAAGTATTTCAAGAAGATTTTTATTCACAAAACGCTTAAACTATTGCTTTAAAGTCAAAATTGAATATCTTTATTAAGGCTTAAAAAAAACTATTTTTAGCCTAAATAGAAAAGAAAAAAAGTGATTTTTAATTACAATTCAAACGAAATTACACAAATAATATCAATAAACTAACGTTTTAGATCTCCAAATCATATAAAATTGCTTTTAAAACATTTACAACAAATATTTTAACCGAATTATAAAACTTATTAATACCACTTTTAAACTAATTTTACATATAACCATTGATTGAAATATTATATAAATAATATTTCAATCAACGATACAACTTCAATAATTACTAAAATTATATTACGTACGAAAATTTAATTTTCCTCCTTTAAGTTTTAATTTATTTTTATATAATCACGAAACACTTGTATAAAGCAGAACCAACAAACAACTACAAAGCAAATCGAGCATGATATTTTATAATTACAAAAAACCTAAAACTGTATATAACACACGGCTTTTAATCAACACCACCGCCACACGATTATTAAATATCATTTGCTAAAATTTGACATTGAATACCAACCACCCCTCAATGTATAAATTGAACAATATTTATATACGCCTTACTCTACTCTTACAGCTAGCTTCTTAATCTGAGCTTTACACGCAATTTTTTTAGTTTTCTTCTCCTCTTCTTTAAATTTTCGATTAAATCTTAAAACTTAAATTTCAAAAAAAAAAAATAATAATAGCCGCTAATAAACCAGCCGTAGTTGTACCGATGCCCCTAATTACAATTTCCCTTTTGTTGCAGAAATATCATCATGTTGAGTCACAGTGCGAGGTAAGTGTCGAAATGCCGTTTCTAGACTTTATATTATTATTTATTTTTTGATTTCCAATTTTCCGTTTTCATTTTATGCAGTTTGCACGTCATTATTATGAATCTGAAATTTTCCCGTTGTGCATTCATTGTTTATTTATTTATGTGAAATATTTATATATTTATATTTATATAGAAAGCACATGAGACACTTAACAAATGTAACCTACAGACTTACTTTTCTGCTTTTGAGAGATACTTTTTTTTTGTTCGTTTTATTTAGTAATATTGAAAGGGAAATGATTTGTATGTAGATTCGACGTAATGGTTTTGTTTTTACTAATTTTTAGGTTTGTTGGTGTAATATTTTTTTTAGAAAACAAATGTTTTATATATTTCGTACTAACTGAAAAATGAATTTAATTCCTGAAAGATAATTTTTGAAATATTCGCTTAAAAACTTTAATAAACTAAAGAAAAAAAATATTTATAAATGAAATTAGAAAATGAAAATCTTTGAAAATGCTTGAAAATTCAAGAAAAGTTAATTAACAATTATAAAATTTATAATAAAAAATTCTGAAGAATTTTAAAATATTAAAAGAAACATTGTTGGAAAATTCTAGAAGCCTCAAATAGTTTTTTGTAATTTTGAAGAGAAAATCTTTAGAAAAAATCTAGAAACTTTAATTAAAACTTGTCAAATTTTTAGCAAATAATACTGAAAAGTTTTAGAAATCCAGAAGAAACTTTGCTCGAAAATTCCACAACTCTCAAAGAATTTTTTTTCACTTAAAAAATCTACAAACCTAAACAAAATCCTTGGAAATTCTAGCTTGACTAAAATGCATGCAATTTAGAAGAGAAAATGCCGAAAAATTTTAGAAATCTAGAATAAACATTGCTGGAATATTTCAGAAAGTAATTTTTTGCAATTTAGAAGAGAAAATCTTTGAAAATTCTTAAAACCTAAAGAAAATCCATGAAAACTCTAGAAAGCTTGATTAATATTCATGGAATTTAGAATTAAAAAGTGCTAAAAATGTTTAGGAATCTAGAAGAAACATTGCTGGAAAGTTTCAGAACCCCCGAAGAAATTTTTTGCATATTAGAAGAGAAAATCTTTATAAATTTTTAAAACCTAAAGAAAATTCATACAACTTCTAGAAAACTTAATTAAAATTCACGCAATTTAGTAGAAAAAATGCTTACAAATTTAGAAGAAACATTGCTGGAAAATTTCAGAACCTTCGAAAAAATGTTTTGCAAGAGACCAATAAAAATTCTAATTCTTCTGATTCTAATTTTAGATTTTTAAAAGAAACATCTTTTAAAAATCTAAAAACTTGAAGAAATTTCTTGAAAGTTGAAAGTTGTAGAAAACTTGATTCCAATTCATGTAATTTAAAAAAAGAAAGAATGGAAAATTTCTTACAGAATCTTCGAAGAATTTTGTTGCAATTTAGAAGAGAAAATCTTTAAAAAATCCTTTAAAATTCTAGAAAACTTGATTATAAAATTCATACAAATTAGAAGAAAATATGCTAAAATTTTTTATAAATTGAAAAGAAACATTGTTTGAAAATTTTTCCCAACTCAGAAAAGAAAATCTTTAAAAAATCTAAAAACGTAAAGAAATTCCATAAAAATTCTAGTAAACTTGATTAAAACTTCTGCATTTTAGAAAAACTAATGCTGAAAAATTTTGGAAATCTAGAAGAAACATTGTTGGAAAATTGCAGAACTCTCTTCAATACAGAAGACAAAAACTTTAAAAATTCTTAAAACCTAGAGAAAATTCTTGAGAAGTCTAGTAAACTTGATAAAAATTCATGTAATTTAGAAGAAGAAATGCTAAAAATGTTTAGGAAATTAGAAGAAACATTGATGAAAAGTTTCAGAACCCTCGAAGAAATTTTTTGCATATTAGAAGAGAAAATCTTTATAAATTTTAAAATTGCTGGATTCTTTCAAAACCTTCGAAGAATTTTTTTGCAATTTAGATGAGAAAATCTTTAAAAAAATACTTTAAAATTCTAAAAAACTTGATTAAAATTCATACAAAATATGCTGAAATGTTTTAGAATTTGAGAAGATACATTGCTTGAAAATTTCAAAGAAATTTTTCTGAGCTTAGAAAAGAAAATCTTCAAAAAATCTAAAAACGAACAGAAATTCTATAAAAATTCTAGTAAACTTGATTAAAATTTATGCAATTTAGAAAAGAACATTCTTAAAAATTCTAGAAAGCTTGATTAAAATTCATGCAGTTTAGAAGAAGAAATGCTGAAAATTTTTAGAAATCTAGAAGAAACTTTTCTGGAAAATTCACACTCCAAGATTTTTTTGCAATTTAGAAGAGAAAATCTTCAAAAATTCTTAAAACCTAAGGAAAATTCTTGAGAAGTCTAGAAAACTTGATAAAAATTCATGTAATTTAGAAGAAAAAATGCTGAAAATGTTTCGAAATTTAGAAGAAACATTGATGGATAGTTTTGGAAGCCTCGAAAAAATTTTTTGCATATTAGAAGAGAAAATCTTTATAAATTTTAAAAACCTAAAGAAAATGCATACAAATTACAGAAAACTTGATTAATATTCACGCAATTTAGAAAGAGAAATGCTTGAAAATTTAAAAAATCTAGAAGAAACATTGTTGGAAAATTTCAGAACCTTCGAATATTTTTTTTGCAATTTCGAAAAGAAACATCTTGTAAAAAACTAAAAACTTAAAGAAAATTCTTGAAAGTTCTAGAAAACTTGATTCCAATTTCCTCCAGTATCTTCGAAGAATTTTTTTGCAATTTAAAAGAGAAAATCTTTTTAAAATTCCTTGAAAATTCTAGAAAACTTGATTAAAATCAATGCAAATTAGAAGCAAAAATGATAAAAAGTTTTAAAATCGAAACATTGCTTGAACATTTGAAAGAAATTTTTCGCAATTTAGAAGAAACAATCTTTAAAAATTCGTAAAGAATATCCATAAAAATTCTAGTAAACTTGATTAAAATTTATGCAATTCAGAAGAGAAATTGCTGAAAAAATTTAGAAATCTAGATGAAACCTTGCTTAAAAGTTTCAGAATCCTCAAAGAAATTTTGTGTAATTAAGAAGAGAAAATTTTTAAGAATTCTAAAACCCCAAACAAAATCCTTGAAAACTCTAAAAAGCTTGATTAAAATTCATGCAGTTTAGAAGAAAAATGCTGAAACTTTTTGAAACTCTAGAAGAAACATTGCTGGAAAAATTCCTGAAGCATCAAAGAATTTTTTTGCAATTTAGAAGAAAAAGTCTTTAAAAAATTAAAATCCTAAAGAAATTCTATAAAAATTCTAGTAAACTTGATTAAAATTTATGCAATCTAGAAGAGAACATGCTGAAAATATTTAGAAATCTAGATGAAACCTTGCTTCAAAGTTCTAGAATCATCAAAGAAATTTTGTGCAATTTAGAAGAGAAAATCTTTAAGAATTCTAAAAACCTAAAGAAAATCCTTGAAAATTCTGAAAAGCTTAATTAAAATTCATGCAGTTTAGAAGAAGAAATGCTAAAAATTTTTGGAAATCTAGAACAAACATTGCTGGAAAATTCCACAGCCCTCAAAGATTATTTTTGCAATTTAGAAGAAAAAATCTTAAAAAAAATTAATAACCCCAAAAAAAAATCTATAAAAATTCTAGTAAACTTGATTAAAATTTATGCAATTTAGAAGAGAAAATGCTGAAAAAATTTAGAAATCTAGATGAAACCTTGCTTAAAAGTTTCAGAACCCCCAATGAAATTTTGTACAATTCAGAAGAGAAAATTCTAGAAAGCTTGATTAAAATTTATGCAGTTTAGAAGAAGAAATGCTGAACATTTTTGAAAATCTGGAAGAAACATTGCTGGAAAATTCCAGAACCCTCGAAGAATTTTTTTGCAATTCAGAAGACAAAATCCTTAAAAATTCTTAAAACCTAAAGAAAATTCTTGAGAAGTCTATAGAACTTGATTAAAATTCATGTAATTTAGAAGAAGAAATGCTGAAAATGTTTAGAAATCTAGAAGAAACATTTCTGGAAAATTAACACTCCAAGATTTTTTTTGCAATCTTTAAAAAATCTAAAGAAAATCCATAAAAATTCTAAAAAACTTTGTTAAAATTCATGCAATTTAGAAAAACAAATCCTGAAAAAGCTTTGATACATATTTAAAAGAAACATTGGTGAAAACATCTAGAACCCTTGAAGAAATTTTCATAAAATTATAGAAATCTAGATTATTCTGGTAGAAATTTTAGAAGATATATTTTTTGCATTTTACAAATCTGGAAGGAATTTTCTTTGAAAATTTCGGAACTATTAAACAATATTCTCGTAATTTTAGAGATAAATAGCCAGAAAATTGTAAAAATGAAGTTATTGAAATATTTATGAAAAAAATTGGAATGTAGAAGACAAAATCTTTGAAATTTTCAGATGGAAAAATCAATCATTAGGAACAAAAATGTAAAATACTAAAACTTTCGAATTTAGAAGAAGACATTTTTAAGAATCCTAAGAGTCTTTAAAAAATTTCTAGTCAGCTTGATTAAACTTGCAGTTTAGAAGAAGAAATCCTGAAAAAACCTTTTATACCGAGAAGAAACATTGATAGAAAATATCAACTACCTTAAAGATAATTTCACAAATTGAATAAAATATCTGCTTCTAGAATATTCTGATAGAATTTGTCAAGGAAATTCAGAAGATACTTTTTTTTTAATTGTTCAAATCTGAAAAAAAAATTGAGGAAATTCTGGAACTACCAAACAATATTCTCGTTAATTTAAAGAGCACTAGAAAATTTTAGACATTTTAAAAACAAAAGTTACTGAAGAATTAATGAACTTTCTAAAAAAAATCTCAGATTTTAGAAGAGGAAATTTTCCTTCAAAGTTTCTTTTATTTAAAAATATAATTGATGAAACATTCAAACACAAGGAAAAAATATCGGAAAATGTTAGAACCATTGATGAAAATTCTTGCAATTCTTAAGGGAAAATTTTGAAATTTTCTAAAAATTTTGCTACAGAATTCAAGAAACCTTGATTCATTCAATTTAGAAAAAAATTCCTGAAAAAATGTGATATCTAGAAGAAACATTAGTAGAAAATTCTAGAACCCTTGAAGAAATTTTCATGATGTGAAAAAAATTTCAGTTAACAAATTTCTTAAAAATTCTACAAATCTGGAAGAAGGTTCTGAAAGATTAAAACAATATTCACGCAATTTAAAAAAAATAGCTAAAAACATTTTGAAATCTCCAAAAAAGAAGTTACTGGAATATTTATAAATTCACAAAAAAAATTGGAATTTAGAAGGGGAAATCTTATAATTTAATTTAAGACAATTAAAATAAAAAATGCTAAAAAAATATTACAAAACTAGAAAAAACAATGCTGGAAAATTCTAAAATAACAAGTAGAATTTTCAAAATTTGAAAGAGAGAAAATTCTATAAATTATTATTATTTTTTCTTCTTAATTTTATGAACATTCAAAATGTTTGTTTTAAATCGATTTTGAAGAGAAATTTATTGAAAGCTTTAGAAATCTAAGAGGAATTTTTCTGTAAAATTTTGGAACTTTCAAACAAAAATCTCGTAATTTCAGAAAGAAGTCGGTAAGAAAATTCTAGATTTGGAAAAAATTTCAAAAATTTCAAAGAAAAAATCTAAAATCTTAATATGAAACTTTTGCAACTTAGAAGATAGAATGTTAGAAAATTCTAGAAATCTAAAAGAAAAAAATTAGCAGAAAAATTTTAGGTCAACTTTTAAAAAATATTCCCGTTGCCTCAAATTTTATAAATTATTTAAATATAAAAGAAAAATTGCTGTAAAATTTCAGAGACACCTTCGAAGAAAAGTCTTGGAATTAAGAAAATTGTAGGAAATTCTAAAAATCTAGAAGAAAAATTGTTAAAAAATTCTTTTTTGCAATTTCGAAGAAAAAATACTTGAATATTTTAAAAACTAAAAATGCAAAAAAATAGAAGAAATACTGGCAGAAAGACCATGGGTCGATAGCCGTAATAAAAATCAATTATGATTATAATGTACATAACGAATGTATTCAATTATCAATAAAGATGTTTGTCTCTCTAGAAGAAATCGTTTTAAAAAATCCTTAAATCTATATTAGAAAATCTGAGAGAATTTAGCTGAGAATTTAGGACACAAATAGATAGAAAAATTTAAGAAATCTGAAATAAACCTTGAATATCATTTGCTCAATTATGAAGAGAAAATGCTTAAACATTTTATAAATCTAAAAAATTAAAAGATAGAAAATTCTATAACCCTTTAAGAAAACTTATTTAGTTTCGAGGAGAAAGTCCTGGAAAATTATTCAAATCAAGAAGATATTAAAGAATATTAGAGTAAAATTCTCATAATTATCAACAATTTTAATAAGTAAAAAAAGAACAAAATTTTTGTAAGAAAATCAAATTCTTTCAATTTCAAGAGAAACATGTTAGAAGAAGATTCTAGAAAGTTTTAAAAACCTCAAACTAATTTCTTTAAATTTAGAAAGAAAATGGCTAGATAATTCTAAACATTTGGAAAATATTGACAAAAAGATTTATATATCTGGAAAAAGCTGCTAGACAATCCTGATAATATTTAGAAATTTTGAAAACAAATCTAACATTCTTAAAGAAATTTTTCCCAGCTTAAAGGTAAACAAGCCAAAAAAAAATTTGATTTGTTGAAGAAAAGTTCACACTTTTTACAACAAAATTACAAAATATTCCAAAACATCGTTGAATAATTCTTTAACCTTTGAAGAAACTATTGCAATTAAAAAAATACTTTTCTTTTTTCTTTGAACAAAATTATAGCAAATAAAAAAAAATATTAAAATAATGTAAAAGGAAAATTGGTAGAGATGTGGTTTTAAAAATTCCTTAAACTTGCAAAAAATATCTAGAAGAAGATATTCAAGAATCTGAAAGGAAAATTTTTGAATAATTCTAGAAGTTTAAAAATTGTTGCGCAATTCAGAGAAAATGCTATAAAATATTAAATAACATATATATATATAAAAAATGCCAGAAAACTAAAAATAAAATGATAAAGAACTTTAGAGCAAAATTATAGCAATTTAGAAGAAAAACCTATAAAAGTTCTACAATCTTCAAAGGAAATGTTCACAAGAAAAACTGCTAAAAAAAACTTGAAGTTTCTTAAAATCTAGACTAAAAATTTCTGAAAAAATGCAATTAGAATGAATTATTCTTGAAAATTTATAGAAGATTGAAAAGAATCTACCAGAAAATTCCCAAATTTATGCAAAATCCTTATATTTTAGAATAGAAATTTCAGGAGGAGAGATTTCCAAAAATTTCGCAATAGATGAATTTTGGGGGTTGTAAAGAAATATCAAAATAATAATTGCTACATTCTAGTATTTTTGAAAAAAATAATGCACTTTACTAGAGGAAATAATAAAAATACTATTTTCACAATTTGGATGGAAAAGTTCTAGAATCCTCAGAGAAAATTCTCACAATTTAAAAAAGAAATTCTGAAAAAAATCTAGAATAAAATTGTTGGATAATTCTAGAACCAAAATTCTATGACCCTCGAAGAAAGATCTCGCAATTAGGAAGAGAAAATTTTTGAAAATTTATAGTCTGAAAAATTCTATAACTAAATATTGTGGTAATTAGAAGAGAAAGTGCAAAAATAGCGTTACTTGAATTTTGTTTAAGGATTCTAGAATTTTCTAAAACTATTTTTATTTTATTTCAAGATTTTTTGCGAAATTTCTATTCTAAATTACAAAAATTATCTTCGTAGATCCCAGAACCATTCATTGTTTTTTAAGGGGTAAAATACTATATTATCTTCTAAACATTAAAAATAAATCCTCATACAAATCCTCTATAAAAAATTTTAATGCACGTTGTTAAAATTGTGTCTACTACAGATGATATGTGATTTAATTTAATGTAATTTTTGTAATATTTACCATATGTAAGATGAATTATATCTAATATTTAATTAGTACAAATATATAAAACATTCTTCATTATACAAACGAAAAAAAATATTACCACTGTTTATCTAAACTTATTTTTATTTTGGAAATTTATTATACCAGCGTGTAAAATTACCACAGAGTGCATATAAACCGAAAATTCAAGCATAAAGCATAACTACATAAAATCGAACCTTATGTTTGTGTTCTTTATGTTTTCTTAGAAGGAAATTTTGATCTGACAGTAGTTTAGTAATGGAAAATTGTTTCTTTTTACTTTATAGTATGCCAACCCCAAATAGGGGAAAAAAACGTGAATTAATGTATGTATGTGTAGTCGGCTGCGTTGTTCTCCTTATGATGTACAAGATACGGTAGACATTAAAACCAAAGAAAAAAATAAACCAAGCAAATGATAGAAGTAAAGCTACATGTTCTGTGTTATCTAACATTCGTGCAGTTCGGTAGATTGGTGTACTAGATTTTTATAAAAAAATAAAAGTATATAGAAAATAATAATACTGCCAATGATAACGTGTGTCCTAATATTAGTTACATGTATCGTATATATTTTCGCGTCTGGAATATTTTCGTCCAGGTCCAGATAGATAGTTACACGAGCCGTATAATAAAAAAAATATATTTTTCTACACAAATGAGATACGTTTTTTTTCTTTTCTGTTTTTATTTTCGTTAAGCCTCGCTTTCATGGGATCACATTTTTGACCTAGGTGTTAAATATAACAGATGATATATGTCAATATGATACGTGATGACAGATGACATATGACAAATAAAAGATGACAATGAATTAAATTCTCACTTAACCAGTGGTGAAACATTTTTATGTTTATGTGGTATAAAAACGTAAACATTATTTTCATTTACCCTTTTAAAATGAACTACCGCATAGTAACGTCGCTACCATCATTTTTATGTTAATTAGAGGTTGAGTAAATGATGGCAGATGACATATTATAGATAGAATACGACAGATAACAATTTTAACAAATATTAAACAGAAACAATGATTTATGACATTATGTAGGAAATATTATTACAGATCAAAGGTGGCTGCTGATAAAAGGGAGATGACAGATGACATTTGACACTTGAAAGATAATAGATGATAGATATATATTCATATATATATTAGCAGATTATACTAGACCATGTCATCTAGGTAATAGTAGATCAATTGTAACATACCACAGGTTAAATGTGTTTAATAATATCATAGCATCTAGGTGATGCTAGATCAAAAGTAACAAATGACAGGTAAATGAAAGATGACAGATGACAAAAAACAGATGACAAGTAATAACTTTGGTCTCGTATAAAATACAATTCTAATTTTTGATATAGATCGAAGAAGTTATATAACAGATCAGTTGGTTGAACAATTGATAAATTGCAGATTGTCATCTGTCAAACTGCAAATTAATCAATAGTTAAAATGTGGCAGATGACATAATAATAAATAAAAGATGATATATTTCAGTTTATAAATGATTATCACATATGACAGTTGAAATATAATAACGGACAGATGAAACTTAACAACTGACATCAGATGATATTTTTCACCCAATATAAACTTTAGCAGATAATATATGACTATGACAGATCAAAAGTAACATATGAGAGGTTACATACATTATTATTATTATTATTAATGACATATGACAGTTGGCATCCGATAAATGGAAAATGACAGATGGTAAATAACAGATGACAAATAATTTTATGACCATTATAAAGTACAACTCGAATGTATGACATTAGATAAGAGAAGAGACATAACAGTTGAACAATTGATAAACGACAGATTGACAAATGACATATGTCAGTAAATCATTACTGAGGATCTACATATAATAGTACAAATATGGCAGGTGACATCATAAGAAATAAAATATGTTATTTGTCAGATTGTGATTGGTGACAGATGACAGTTGACATAAGATACTTTAACATACTTTATTCCCTTCTTAAATTAACAAATAATACATAAGATATGAAGTGCGTCACAGAAAAAAAAAACATATGGTAACTGACATTAATAATGGCTGAAGGTAAATAATGCTAGATGATATTTTCTGCAATATAAATTTTAGCAGATAATATATGACCTTGTCATCTAGGTCATGACAGTCTAAGGATAACAAATGTCAGCTTAAATATGTTTAATGACAGATAACTGATGGCATATTACATACGAAACATGAAAAGTGACAGATGACAAATAATATTTTTGGTCCCGTATAAAATGCAAGTATAATATTTGACATTGATAAGAGATGAGATATGCTATGACAGATCAGATATATTACATTTAAACAATTGATAAATGACAGATTGACATACGACATACGTCAGATATATAATATAAACTCCAAATATGGTTGATGACAATAAATGAAATAAAAGATGATAAGTGGTTAATGTCATATGACACAGATAAAATTACAGATGATATATGACAGATAATATTTTTCACTAGCAGTTTATATTTATTTATAACATCTAGGTTAGGGCAGATCAAAGGTTATATATTGATAATGACAGATGACATATGATAAACGAAAGAAGACAGATAGTAAAAATCAGATGAAAAGTAATATTTTTAAATAGTATAAAATACAACTAAAATTTTTGACATATATAAGAGATGAGATATGACAGATCAAATATATTACAGTTAAACAATTGGCAAATGACAGTTTAACAGATGACATATGTCAGATAAAACGTTCCTGAGGATATTTAATAGTTAAAATATTATAAAATAATAAATAAAAGACGATATATCTCAGATTGTAATTGATTGATGGTATGTGATAATGTCAACTGTCATATGACTGATAAAAAAATGGCATATGATTTATAATGGCAGATAATATTCAATACATTTCATCTACGTGATAGCTAATCAAAGGTAACATATGTCAGTTTCAGTTTATGTAATTACAGATGACAGAAGATAATTGACAGATGACAGTTGTAGTTGACAGATGACATATGATAAATGAACAATGAGAGGTGGTAAATAACAACAACATATGATAGTCAGAATATGGTAGATGACATAAGAATAAATAAAATGCAAATATAATATATGAGCATGCCATCTAGGTATTTACAGAACAACAGTAACAAATGACAAATTAAATATGGTATATGAAAGATGACAGATGACAAATGAAAGATGACAGATGATAGACAGTAAATAGCAGATGTTAAATAATCTTTTTGGGCCCGTATAAAATACAATCATAATATTTGACATTGATAAGAGATGAGATATGACAAGTCAGATATATTACAGTTAAAATATAGTTAATGGCAGATTGACAGATGACTCATGTCAGATAAAAACGTGCGTGAGTATATGTGATAGTTCAAATATGGTAAATGATAATTTAAAAAAAGTAAATGTCAGTTTATAAGTAATTGATGACAGATGACAGTTGACATATTGTAACTGGCATTTAAAATGACAGATGATATATAAAGACAGATAATATATGACCATGTCGTCTAGGCAATGACAGATTAAATATGTTTAATGACAGATGATATATGACATACGAAAAATAAATGATGACATATGATAAATAATATTTTTTATCAGTATAAGTTGTATTTTATTTATAATATGTGACAATGATGAGAGATAAGATATGACAGTTAATCTTTGGTAAATGACAGATGACATATGTCAGTTAAAACGTGTCTGAGGATGTATGATATTTAAAATACGATATGTGACAAATGACATATGATAAATAGCATTTAAACAAATATAATATATGGCATATAATGTAGTGACAGATGACATATGACAAATGAAAGATGGCAGATGACACATCACATAAGATAAATAATATTTTTGACCAAACCAATATACGACAGAATAAAGTAGCGGATGGAAGATGGCAGATAATAAATGACATAATAAAACAGAAAATTACAGCTGACATATGACAAATGAAAGATACCAAATGACAGATAACATATGACAAATGATATATAATAAATAATATTTCTGGCCAATAAAATATATAACCTACAAGGTGAGTTTTTTTTAGATATTCTCTATGGAGATCTCGAAAACTATAAGAGGTAGAAAAACGGTTAAATGGGAGAAAGAAGTGTAGATTTTCGAGACGAATAAAATTCCACCGAAGGGAAGTTTGCGTCATATCTCGGAAAATAATGGCGATGAAATTTTTATGTATATATTTTATCAATCTGCATAAAATTATCAACAAGTTTGTCATTTACAGTATTTTTTTCTATCTGCTTTAATAACCGAGATTTATTGATTTGAAAAAAATGACACTTTTTCAAATAAATCTAGTTACTCTTGACTTTTTTGAAAACTTTGAAAGTAGAATTTTATTCGTGTCTTAAAACTACACTTCTTTCCCCATTTAACCGTTGTTCTATCTCTTATAGTTTTCGAGATCTTTATAGAGAACATCTAAAAAAAACTCACCCTGTATATCGATTTATTAGTGATTGGACAGTTGATTTATATTAACTGACATAAAAATGACAGACGATATGTAATGACAGATTATATAATAATTTAAAAATACGAAAACATTTCGTGAATCTACAACAATGTTATGTCAACTGTCATCTGTCATCAATCACAATCTGACAAATAACATATTTTATTTCTTATGATGTCACCTGCCATATTTGTACTATTATATGTAGATCCTCAGTAATGATTTACTGACATATGTCATTTGTCAATCTGTCGTTTATCAATTGTTCAACTGTTATGTCTCTTCTCTTATATAATGTCATACATTCGAGTTGTACTTTATAATGGTCATAAAATTATTTGTCATCTGTTATTTACCATCTGTCATTTTCCATTTATCGGATGCCAACTGTCATATGTCATTAATAATAATAATAATAATGTATGTAACCTCTCATATGTTACTTTTGATCTGTCATAGTCATATATTATCTGCTAAAGTTTATATTGGGTGAAAAATATCATCTGATGTCAGTTATTAAGTTTCATCTGTCCGTTATTATATTTCAACTGTCATATGTGATAATCATTTATAAACTGAAATATATCATCTTTTATTTATTATTATGTCATCTGCCACATTTTTACTATTGATTAATTTGCAGTTTGACAGATGACAATCTGCAATTTATCAATTGTTCAACCAACTGATCTGTTATATAACTTCTTCTATCTATATCTGACATAAAAATGACAGACGATATGTAATGACAGATTATATAATAATTTAAAAATACGAAAACATTTCGTGAATCTACAACAATGTTTTCGTATTTTTAAATTATTATTTAATTTTCTACAACGAACTAAAGGATTTTAATATATTTTATTAGTCAGATTATATTTTTGACCAGTATAACATATGATCAAGGCATCAAAGTCATGGCAGATCGAAGGTAACAAATGACAGATTAAATATGGTTAATAATAGATGACAAACGATAAATAAAATGTAAATAACAGATGAAAAATAATATTTGTAACCAGTATAAAATACATCTACAATATTTGACATTTAAGAGAGATGAGATATGACATGTCAGATATATGATAGTTAAACTATGGTAAATGTCAGATTGTCAGGTGACATATGTCATTTAAAACGTGCTTGAGGATATATGATAGTTAAAATATGGTATATGACATATGAATGATGATAGATAACCGATGACAAATGACATATGATAAATAACATTTTAACCAATATAAAATATGTCATAATATAGTGACAGATAACAAAAGATAAATAATATTTGTGACCAATATAATATACGACATATAACATACAACGTGATAGATAAAAGATGGCAGATAATAAATAACATTTGGCATATAAAAGGAGATACATGATACATGACACATGATAAATGAAATATACCAAATAACAGATGACATATGACAGATAACAAATGTCAAATGAAACATGACAAATAACACATGATAAATAATATTTTTGACCAATACAAAATAATATATAGCATAAATGATATATGACAGATTGAAGATGATTGATAACATGTGAAATATAACAGTTGATAAATAACTTATAATACATAAATGACAGATCGCATATGACAATTGAAAGATGATAAATAACAGATAACATTTTTGATCAACGTAAAATTTAATATTTTTTACTTAGATAAGAAACGGACTGTATGCATCTAAGGTGAATAAACAGCAGTAAATATTTTTTAAGAATAGAAATTCGTAATAATCCAACAATTATTGTAGCCAAATAAATTGAACTGACATTTCAAATTTTAACTGTCAAACATAATTTAAATATGCATTTAAAGTGTTGTTAACTTTAATAAGTAATTCGAATATGTTTACTCAAGAACAGAAAAGGTTCTTATTAGAATCTTATTTTCGCAACGGTGGTTGTTTGGAAAATGGAGAATAGGAGTATTCAATAGAACCAACGTCGGAAGACGCAAATTTCCGAATGTAATTGTTAACAACGGTACGTTTTTTAGTGACGTGAGAGCTATTGTTCAATATTTTCGCGATACAGGCCTTGACTCCCATGGATTTCTTTTTGTTTCCATATTTAAAAAATAAAATTTTTTAAAACACAAGTTCATTCTTTACAGGATTTAAAAGACAATATTTCTAGATAATGGAGATTAGTGGATGAAACTATGTTAAGTAATGTTTTTGTTTTGAATTTATAAACTTAAATAAAAATTATTTTGTGCTAAAGTCAATTTCTGCCAAATATAAACAAATAGGTTAATTTTTATGAAGTAAGAAAGGACGTTTTCACCAGAGATTACAATAATTGTTGGACTCCCGTTAGTATATGCTATAGATAAAACAAGAGACATTTCTGATGAAATATTCGAGTACGTGAAGAGTGTTAATTAATAGTAGTTAAAAATATATCTTTTATTTTTTTGGAAAATGAACACGTCGTGTTTGAAATGTACATATGGTGTAAAATAAAAACTGTGAAGAAAGGATATATTTTTAACTAGTATTAACAGATGACAGATCATGGATGACTGATGACATTATAGGCAATTACTTATACGATGAATTAAATTCTCACTACACACATCGTATAGTAAGTGTCAGTATAGCAGATCTCATAATAATATACAAAAGAAATCTGATGACATTATATTTGAAATAAGATAAATGACAGATTGTAGATGATACATGGTTGATAACATATGAGTAATGTTTTTGATTAATCAGATTTAACTGTTAACATATAACAGTTGAAGTATGGTAAAAATAATCTGCTATGATGTTATGATGACAGATGATATATGACAAATGAAAGATGACAGATAATAAAAGATATAAGATGATATATCAAAGGTTACTGACAATATAAAACAGTTGAGATATGGTAGATGATAGAGGGACGATGAAAGATGATTATAGGTAACATATATAAGATAAAAAATTTGTAACATTTTATCTGTCATCCATTATATATTGTACATCATTTTTTATATTTTATATTTGTCGAATATCACTTGTCATCTGTCATCTTTCATTTATCATATGCCATCTGTCATTTATTCTTTTATCTGTCATATGTTATCTTTCATCTATCTATCATCATTTCACATGTCAAATGTCATTTGTCATTTTTCATCTACAATATCTCATCTGTTGTCTATGATATATGACAGGTGCGATGATAAATGATAGATGACAGATGGAAAATACAGATAACACTTGTCATCAGTATAAAATAATGATTTAATACATAGATTCCATATGACTGATGAAAAATGACATATGGCAGGTGACATAATGATAGATCAAAAGATAACGTATAAAAGATAATAAATGATAGATGTCATATGATAAATAAAATTTTTAATTGATATAAAATATAAATAATATTTTATATATATATCATATATGACACATTTCAGATGGCAGGTGATACGTAACTTATATCAGGTAGGACTTTTTATCATTTCAAAATAATGATATAAGATATAAATGACAGATGATAAATGACATAAAAGATATCCATAAAAAAATATTATTGTAACAATTTGTGTTAATAATTAAATTAAATAAAATATGACCTTTAGTAGAGGAAAGGTGTTTCATGTCGTATGACAAGTGAAATATAGCAAATAACACACGAAAGGTAACGTACGATAGATATAAGGTAGCATACAGCAGATTGCATATGAAAAATAAAATATTTTTGACCAATATAAAATATAACTAATGATGTATAATATATAACAGATGGCAGATTCTAGATAATACTTTTTATCAATATAAAATGGTAATGGTAATCTATGGCACAGATTACAGATGACACATGAAAAATACAGATGACTAATGACTTATATGAGACAACATTTTTGACAAATATAAAATATAACAAATGATTGATATATGAAAGCGGAAATATAACATATGATAAATAAAAGATTGCATGTAATAAAATTCAAAGACGACAAATGACTAGTAACTGTGGCAGATAACGTTTTTGATTGGAGTGATGTTTGATATATGATAGATGACAAGTGACATACGTCAGATGAAAAGTAAAAAATAACATCTGATAGATAATTTATATCACATTTTTAATTACTATTAAATGATGATATAATCATAGATGACAGATGACACATGACTAATAAAAGATGGCAAATGATATAACAGATAATAGGTTGACCAATGTAACATATAATAAACGATGATGATAGAGGAAATATAACATAATGGCAAATTACACACAACACAAAACATTTTTGACTAAATGAAGAGAATGATTGCGACCGTTACTACCTGGTGATCCATACTTGTACTGAATTGAAAAATTCACAAATAAATTTGTGACTAACATAAAATATAACGTGTGATCATTGAAAAATGATTGATTGACATATAACGGCTGAAAAATTTCAGATGATAGATAAAAAATAACATATGACTGATGAAAGATGCCAAGTGACATAAATGATTTAAATAAAATAATTTTTTTTAACAATATAGAATTTAAGAAGTGATGTTTGATATATGATATATTATAGATAACATATGGCAGATGAAAGGTGATAGATATCTTTTGATGGATTACATTTAGCAGACAACATAGATATCAATTGAAATCAAATGAAAAATCAACTTATATCATTGGTTATATTATAACAAATATACTCTATCAACTATCATCTGTCAAATGTCAATTTCGACTGTCATATGTCAACTGCCAAACGTCAATCAAATGTTATTTGTTAACTATATCAAATGCAATCAACCGCCAATTTATTTGAAGTATTTTTCTGTAGAATCTTACATTCTGTTTTTATGTGGTTGAAAAACTAGATTTTAAAATATATATTTTTATATTTATTCATTTTGTGAAATGTCACTTGTTTATTCTAGAAACGTTGCTGTATTTTCTAAATAATTAACTATCGACTGTTAACCATCAAACTGTCATTTGTTATTCATCACCTATTATCTGCTGTTGCCTGTCGACTATTCCATCAACGGTCATCTGCCAATAATTACATTTTAACTGTCATTTATCAATTGTTATCTAAATTTTAATGTCATATGCCATCTAACAAGTATAATCTGTCATCTGCCAAATGTATTTCTACTGTCATATATCAACTGTCCACCATCAACTTGTTAAATGTGAGTGAAGGAGTTTTAAATTTTGAAGATATGTCTGTTGAAGGGATTTTGGAAATATTTTACTTAGATACTGAAGGTGTTCATTAAGAGAAATAACAGAGGTAGAATCATAGAGGAGTTGGTTATAAGGATTATGTAGAAGATTGTAATGTTGACGGATTTTAATTAATCTTCCTAAGAAAGATCGCTCGCTTGGACATTATGGATAGTAGGATTGCAACAGTTAAAAAAGGACATAATTATAATCTACTAGAGGATGGCAAATCATTATATAGATTTTTACGGATCTTAAATGAAGATTCCTCTTTTCTAAATAATTTCGCCCTAGTTGTGATTTTTGTTTTGTGTGGTTTGTGAAATTCAGTTTTTGATCTTTGGTAATGCCCAGGTTTTTTATAGACATTATGTGAGAAACTATTGTTACGGTTATAGAGAATTAGGAGGTGAGATTTATGAGGATTGATTTTAATTCGCCATTTAGCAAACCGTCGCTGAAGGAAGACAATATGCTTTTGAAGGGATTGTAGAGTTTTAGGTACTATGGGTGCATGGAAAATTAGAACGTGACATCTTCAAATTTAGGGAAGGAATTAAAGTGAAAAGAATCAGGATTGTAAATGTCGAAGCAGAAAATATTGTAGATTAGTGGAGATTGATGGGATTCCTAAAGTAGATCTTGTCCAGGAGGTAAAAGTTATTGATTTTAACTTTGAGGGATCTATTTGTAAGGAGTTGATTAATGATGAAAATAATATGGGTGGAAATATTAAGGAGGTAGCATTTGAACAACAAATCTTGTTGCCAGGCAGAATTGAAGGCTTTTTGAATATTAAGCAATAGAATGGCTGATGACTTTCTTTGAAGGTATTCTGTTTAGGTTCTTGAGGTGAGGATAGTAAGTGGAAGAGTAGTAGATGGTTTTGTAAGGAAATCGAATTAGTAATTTGGGATGCGATCAAAAAAATTGGACAGTATTTTGTTTTTGAGGAGTGATTCGTATAATTTTCCTAGGACTATATCACGAAAGCTATATTTTAGGCGTGAAGGGAGGTCACGATTTTTAGATATAAATGATTAATACTATTTTCCATTCGGAAGGAAAATATTGCCTCTGGTAAATGGAATTATGAATATTAAGGATGCGACCGTCTGTATGAGCTGGTAAAGTTTTTATACATGTTTATGTAATAGGTAGTGTTCAGACATTGTATTTTAACCTTTCTTTGAAGTATTAAAATAGTCTTCTTGCATAAAAATGTCGTCAAATTGAAAAAAAATCGTTCATTAACGAATTGAAATGTTAATTGATCAAAATTAGCCACGGATGGACGGGATAATATACGTAGGATCAAACATACAGGGTCCATTATAAAAGTAATGCGCATTTTCTGGTAAAACAAATGTATTGATGCTTAAAATTCTTTAAAATACTCTCCCCCAGCATCAATACTCGAAAACACCCTAAAACTTCACGACGGGAATGTTTCTGCAAATACGTATATTAAGGGCAAAAAGATGTATGTATATTTAATTAATATCTCACTGAACCCGCGTTGAAACATTTTTTTCTTAATCAAGAAAGATGTATGTATGTCCACATTATAATTTATTAATCGATTTATTTTTTTAATAAATTTTCGCTTTATTTTTTCTTATATTTTTTAAAGGAATTTATATTATATAAATAACTTACGAATTATGTTTATAGTATACATATTCATCAAAAAAATTAACTTACTTACACTAGACAACAGATACAGAATGCATAGCAACGCTTAACAAATCATTCACTAGTTGGTAGAATATCTTGTAGTAATATTAGAATATTCTTTTGCAGTGATAAGAAAAGACAAAGTCTGCCGTACAAGAATTATGGATCGTTCAAGCAATAATCCCCTCCTTCTCTCTCTTTCTCTCTCTTAAAAAAAAACGCACGTGGAAAGTTAGGTGTTCAGTTTTTCATTTTGTTAACTTTGCACCTTAGCGTTAACGAAATAGTTTCCATTTTTTGAACTACGAAGAAGAGGGTTCATTAGAATTTCACAACTAGGAAAGTAGTTGTTATGCGTTTATTTTATTAGGAATTCCATTGCATGGATTGCTGGTTTTTACGAGTTCATATTGTAGCTTGCTTTGGTAGAGTAAATTATAAAAAGTTTTTAGTGATAGGTTCTGTGGAGTTACACCAGTTTCACTATGCACCAGGTTTGTTTTTTTTTGTTTTTAATCAAGTGTGGACACTAGTTTTTGTAACATACACAAACGTGTGAATAATTTTGTTTAAATTATTAATAAAAATCAATCGATCAATATTAATAACACATTTTAATATCGTTATTTATTGATTAATTTAAGTCAAAATGTAACTTAAAGCTAGATAACATATTTTCAAAACTTAACACTTTCCTCACAATTAAAATTAATTGTGAGTGTTAGTGTTTTAATCAAATTTTAAAATTAAAATTCATTGTGAAGAAAGTGTTAGTGTTTTAATCAAATTATAATCATATCTTCACGTAACTCAACAACAAATTTCTGTATGAAAACAAAGTTTCAATTCAATTTTACTTGTTACTAATTATTTGGATTTATTTGATTATACAAACAAAGTAGAAACTGTGTTTAATTTATGATTAATGGTGTATAACATGATCAATTCAATTACACTCGAATAGATTAAATATTGGATATTGGAGATTAAATAATAAGTCTCGAAACAATTATATTCATATTGGATAAACAAATAAATAACAATTAAATAAATAGATTGTTAACAGGAACAGAAACGTACGGTACAGACATCTGAAATACAATTGAACATGTTAGCGGCTACTCTTTTTTGCCAACGCACTGCACCGGTTCGAACGCGTGCTACTTTCCAACCATCCCTCGTATAAACGTAAGCTTCGCGCGGAAATACTTCGCACAAACTCTTAATAATAATCAACACTCATCCACTAGTACAACAAACAGCACAATCATTAGTATAGTTAAGCATTTAATGAAAATTCCTATTTAAGCAACAGACGAAAAATATACGGGAATTGAAATCGCATTTTTTTTTTAAAATCGTACATGTAACGAATCGATTTTTGTTTTTCCAATTAGATAAAATTGTAATTAACTGCTAGAATGTTAGAAAAAAACGAACATGTAAGTAAGTAAGATTATTTATTGAGTTGTAGTTAGTTATATAACCCTTTATAGACAATACATTTTTAACTAACCCTAAAGTAATGACTGTCTCACTATTTTCAATCCCCCGCCCCCTCAATTTTTACACCCCTAGGTTTGATTTTTTTATATTTATACATAACTATGCTCACTAGTAAAGATACGCTTTAAACTTTTCTCAATATCTCGATGAAATAAAGCCTTTTATAAGCCGAATAATGAAAGGTAGGTCGTTACATGCATGAGTTTGTATTGTATTTATTTTTTCTGCTCAAACCCTCTCCACTACAAATAATCAAACAAATTAACACGCCACTCTCTCTTTTATATACATAGGTTTATACAGGAGCGGCGAGGATGTTGTTTTTTGTAATTTTATTATTCGTTTAGGTCATCAAAACTTACATAAAAATTCACTCCAAACAACAACACACACGTAAATAAAAAAACAAAACACTAATAGATAATAAACCCTCCCAACGAAAACTTGTTGTGCCTGCCTATTGTGTGTGATGTGCATTGGTTTTCTTTTGGTACATATGGTGGTGTCCCTCTAGAACACCTTTCTACAAGCGAGAGGATCCATTGCCCCAAACTACGATCCAGAACAAATAACGACGTGTCGTTTGTAAAATCGTGAGTCTCTAAATCTCCTGTTTTCTCGTTATGATTTCTGTTTACTCTGCATTTGGTTTATTTTTGGTGCTTTATGTGTACATTCTGCCTGTAAATGTCGTAGCCTTGTAGTGCGATTGATGCATTTTATTATTTAGTCTAAACTGTGTGTATACCTGTATATATTCGAGCACCAATAATTACCAAAAAAAAAATATATACATAGGGTACTGTTATAACTTTAACAAAGGAAGGTTGAATTGTAGATTTAAAAAAAAACAACACGATCACAAAAGAAAACTCACATTTTTTTTTAATAATTATTTTTAATTAGGTGTTTTATGGTGTAGACAATGTTCAAAATTAACGTCGACGATTGTGTGTGTTCAGGTGGAGCAGGCGGAACAGGCATGGTGTGCAAGGATCTCATCGCCGGGACGTTATGGATTACCGTACAGGCTACATCAGATCGCATCTCCGATCCCCTTCGGGCAGAGTCAGATGATGATAGCCATCAGGTCACCATCCATGCAGATCGACACCACCGCAATAACCGTAGAGCATATAGAATGAATAATAATTAATTTTCCTGAACGAACTACAATGATGCACCCCCTACCTCCCCCCAACACCTCGGTTCATGATAATCAAAATCAAAAATTTCGATGTTGATATTTTTATAAAGGATTTATTTTTATTTTTTTGTAACTATCACGAACTTACATATCCCGTTTGTTCCTCTTTTTTTTCGTAATTTATTTTCTATCCCACTTTTTGAGCAACATAGGATGTATACGTTTAGTTCGTTTCGAGTTTAAGAGAAATTAAAAAAAAAATTGTTAAAAAAAGGAAATACATTAAATGTTGCAATATTGCTAAAACAATTTCAAATATAAGCTAGCGTTTATTGGAAATCTTGACTATGTCGATATTCGATTTATTGATTATTAAAAAAACAATTTGAACATAAATTTGTATTTTATTGCTTTTAAACCCTAATAAACGCGGTCGCAACCAACATTATGATTGTTTAACCCTAATCTAAATTATATAATTAAAGGAAGCAATAAAGTTTTTCGGCGATCAAATATATTTAAACACTTATTTTCATAAATTTATTTGTGCGTGTACGTAATATGTCCGAAGGACGTGGAGGTATATCAATAGATGGTATGGGGCGTTTCTCTGCAGCGGACCGCGCTTTGGTTGCGCAAGAGTTTTACAAAGATTGTGATTCAGCGACTGCAGCAGAGATTTTCGTCACTAAAATAAGGTTCTAAGAATGCATCTCATTCGGAAATGAGTGAAGAAGGTGAAGAAGTTTAAATAGATCAGTACAACACTAAAAAAAACAAAAACGGGTCGACCAAGTCATCAAGAACAAGAGAAAACGTGAACAGTGTTAACCAGTCTATTCTCAATAATTCGAATCTTTCAATTCTAAAGCGCACAAACGCTTTAAATGGGCATAGATCGTCATTAAACCATATTATAAATAAAGACCTAAAACTGTATCCCTTAAAAAATCATTTAGTACATGAATTAAACCACCAGGACGTTAGACAGAGTAAAATTTTCCCTGGCAAATTAATCGTAAAAATAGTTTCTTGGTTTCCTTTGAAAACGAGAGTAATATTAGTGTGTTGTTAAGGAATTCAAAATCACTGTTTTAGCTCAAGTTTAATAATGTATGTAGGGTGGGTGGGTGGCCACTATCCCACCCTTCAATTATTATATTATAAACGAGGGTTTTACAGAAGATTTTCTTCTATATGACAGAATATTAATGTGATTACTAAAAATTTATTTTAAAATTGAAAATTTTAATTAAACTAGCTCTAATGTTTTACTGATTTGAGGTTGTGTCAAAGGCCACCCACCCACCCTACATATACACGTATTCATCAATCAAAATCACTTGCGTGGTTCCTTAAATACGACAGTAGTGTTACGATGTTGTTAAGGAATTTAAAATCACTATTTTAGTTTAAATTTAAAAATATATGTAGGGTGGGTGGGTGGCCACTATCCCACCCTACAATTATTTTATTATAAACGAGGGTTTTTCAAAATATTTTCTTATATTTGATATAGAATATTAATGTGATTTTGATCTTAAAAAGAATTATTTTAAAATTGAAAATTTTAATTAAACTAACGCTAATGTTTTACTGATTGGAGATTATGTCAGAGGACACCCACCCACTCTACATATACACGTATTCATCAATCGAAATCACTGGCGTGGTTCCTTAAATACGACAGTAGTGTTATTGTATTGTGAAGGAATTTAAAATCACTATTTTAGCTTAAGTTTAAAAATATATCTAGGGTGGGTGGGTGTCCACTATCCCACCCTACAATTATTTTATTATAATCGAGGGTTTTTCAAAATATTTTCTTATATATGATATAGAATATTAATGTGATTTAGATCATAAAAGAATTATTTTAAAATTGAAAATTTTATTTAAACTAGCTCTAATGTTTTACTAATTGGAGGTTAAGTCAGGTGCCACCCACCCACCCTACATATACACGAATTTTTCAATCGAAATCACTGGTGTGGTTCTTGAAATACGACAGTGTTATGTTGTTATTAAGGGATTAAAAATCTCTGTTTTAGTTTAAGTTTAAAAATATATGTAGGGTGGGTGGGTGGCCACTATCCCATTCTTCAATTATTACATTATAAACGAGGGTTTTACAAAAGATTTTCGTATATATGATTGAATATTAATGTGATTTGGATCTGAAAATAATTATTTAAAAATTGAAAATTTTAATTAAACTAGCGCTTATGTTTTACTAATTGGAGGTTGTGTCAGAGGCCACCCACCCACCCTATATATACCCTAATTCTTCAGTCGAAATTACTGGTGTATTTCCTTAAATACGACGGTAGTATTATGGTTTTGTTAAGGGATTTAAAATCTCTGTTTTAGTTTAAGTTTAAAAAATATATGTAGGGTGGGTGGGTGGCCACTATTCTACCCTCCAATTATTATATTATAAACGAGGGTTTTCCAAAGATTTTCGTATATATAATAAAATATTAATGTGATTAAGAACTTTAAAAATTTAGTTTAAAATTGAAAATTTTAATTAAACTCGCGCTAATGATTTACTGATTGGAGGTTGTGTTAGAGGCCCCCCACCCACCCTACATATACACGTATTCATCAATCAAATTCATTGGCGTGGTTCCCTAAATACGACAGTAATGTTAGTCTGTCGTTAAGCAATTTAAAATCACTGTTTAGCTGAAGTTTAAAAATATATGTAGGGTGGGTGGGTGTCCACTATCCTACCTTTCAATTATTATATTACAAACGAGGGTTTTCCAAATAATTTTTTGTATAAAATAGAAAATTAGTATGATGCAGTAATTAAAAGAATTATCGTAAAATTGAAAATTAATTTTAATTAAATTAGAGCTTATGTTTTACTGATTGGAGGTTATGTCAGAAACCACCTACCCACCCTACATATACATATATTTTTTAATCAATATAATTTGCGTGGGTCCTTAAAATCGATAGTAGTGTTGGTCTGTTGTTCAGGAATTTAAAATCACTGTTTTAGCTTAAGTTTAACAATATATGTAATGTGGGTGGGTAGAATACTGGCCACCCTTCAATTATTATATTACAAACGAAGGTTTTCCAAATGATTTTTTTATATAAAATAGAATATTAGATAAGAGAGTTATTGTAAAATTTAGAATTAATTTTAATTAAACTGATACTTATGTTTTACTGATTGGAGATTGTGTCCGAGGCCACCCACCCACCCTACATGTACACATATTCTTCAATCGAAATTACTTGCGCAGTTCCTTGATTACGACAGTAGTTTTATGGTGTTTGTTAAGGAGATTAAAATCACTATTTTAGCTTGTGTTTAAAAATATATGTAGGGTGGGTGGGTGGCCACTATCTCACCCTTCAATTATTATATTATAAACGAGGGTTTTTCAAAAGATTTTCTTCTATATGACAAAATATTAATGTGATTTAGGTTTTAAAAGAATTATTTTAAAATTGAAAATTTTAATTAAACTCGCGCTAATGTTTTACTGATTGGAGGTTGTGTTAGAGGCCACCCACCCACCCTATATATACACGAATTCTTTAGTCAAAATCACTGGTGTGGTTCCTTAAATACTACAGTAGTGTTATTGTATTGTGAAGGAATTTAAAATCACTGTTTTAGCTTAAGTTTAAAAATATATGTAGGGTGGGCGGGTGGCCACTATCCCACCCTCCAATTATTACATTACAAACGAGGGTTTTACAAAAGATTTTCGTATATATGATTGAATATTAATGTGATTTAGATCATAAAAGAATTATTTTAGAATTGAAAATTTTAATTAAACTAGCTCTAATGTTTTACTGATTCGAGGTCGTGTCAGAGGCCACCCACCCACCCTACATATACACGTATCCTTCAATCGAAATCACTTGCGTGGTTCCTTAAATACTACAGTAGTGTTAGTGTATTGTTAATGAATTTAAAATCACTTTTAGCTTAAGTTTATAAATATATATATAGGGTGGGTGGGTAGCCACTATCCCACCCTCCAATTATTATATTATACACGAGGGTTTTTCAAAAGAATTTCGTATATATGATAGAAAATTAATGTTATTTTGATTTTAATAGAATTATTTTATAATTGAAAATTTTAATTAAACTAGCGCTAATGTTTTACTGATTGAAGGTTATGTCAGATGCCACCCACCCACCCTACATATACACGAATTCTATAGTCGAAATCACTGGTGTGGTTCCTTAAATACTACAGTAGTGTTATGGTGTTGTTAACTAATTTAAAATCACTATTTTAGTTTACATTTCAAAATATATGTAGGGTGGGTGGGTGGCCACTATCCCACCCTCCAATTATTACATTATAAACGAGAGGTTTTCAATGGATTTTCTTATATATGATTGAATATTAATGTGGTTTGAATCTTAAAAATAATTATTTTAAAATTGTAAATTTTAATTAAACTAGCGCTTATGTTTTACTTATTGGAGGTTGTGTCAGAGGCCACCCACCCACCCTACATATACACATATTCTTCAATCAAAATTACTTGCGCAGTTCCTTGATTACGACAGTAGTTTTATGGTGTTTGTTAAGGAGATTAAAATCACTATTTTAGCTTGATGTTTAGAAATATATGTAGGGTGGGCGGGTGGCCACTATCCCACCATCCAATTATTACATTATAAACAAGGGTTTGTCAAATGATTTTTTTTGCATAAAATAAAATATTAGTTAAAAGAGTTATTGTAAAATTGAGAATTAATTTTAATTAAAACTAGTTTAAATTTAAAAGTATAAGTAGGGTGGGTGTCCACTATCCCACCCTCCAATTATTACATTATAAACGAGGGTTTTACAAAAGATTTTCTTATATATGAAAGAATATTAATGTGATTAAGAACTTTAAAAAAAATATTTTAAAATTGAAAATTTTAATTAAACTAGCGATAATGTTTTACTGTTTGGAGGTTGTGTCAGAGGCCGCCCATCCACCCTACATATACACGTATCCTTCGGTCAAAATTACTGGTGTGGTTCTTTAAATACGACAGTAGTGTTATGGCGTTGTTAAGGGATTTAAAATCTCTGTTTTAGTTTAAGTTTATTTATATGTAGGGTGGGTGGGTGGCCACTATTCCACCCTCCAATTATTACATTATAAACAAGGGTTTTTCAAAAGATTTTCGTATATATGATAGAATATTAATGTGATTAAGAACTTAAAAAATTTATTTTAAATTTGAAAATTTTAATTAAACTAGCGCTTATGTTTTGCTGATTGAAGGTTGAGTCAGAGGCCACCCACCCACCCTACATATACACGAATTCTTCAATCGAAATCACTGGTGTGGTTCCTTAAATACGACAGTAATGTTATTGTATTGTGAAAGAATTTAAAACCACTATTTTAGTTGAAGTTTAAAGAAAAATGTTAGGTGGGTGGGTGGCCACTATCCCACCCATAAATAACTATATTATAAACGAGAGTTCAAAAAGATTTTCTTATATATGATTGAATATTAATGTGGTTTGGATCTTAAAAAGAATTATTTTAAAATTGAAAATTTTAATTAAACTAGCGCTTATGTTTTACTGATTGGAGGTTGTATCAGAGGACACCCACCCACCCTACATATACAAGAATTCTTCAGTCGAAATTACTGGTGTAGTTCCTTAAACACGACAGTAGTGTTATGGTTTTGTTAAAGAATTAAAAATCACTGTTTTAGCTTAAGTTAATAAATATATGTAGGGTGGGTGGGTGGCCACTATCCCACCCTTTAATTATTATATTATAAACGAGAGTTTTTTAAAAGATTTTCTTATATATGATTAAATATTAATGTGGTTTGAATCTTAAAAATAATTATTTTAAAATTGAAAATTTTAATTAAACTAGCGCTTATGTTTTACTGATTGGAGGTTGTGTCAGAGGCCACCCACCCACCCTACATATACACGTATTTTTCAATCGAAATTACTTGCGCAGTTCCTTGATTACAACAGCAGTTTTATGGTGTTTGTTAAGGAGATTAAAATCACTATTTTAGCTTGTGTTTTAAAATATATGTGGGGTGGGTGGGTGGCCACTATCCTACCCTTAAATTATTATATTACAAACAAGGGTTTTCCAAATAATTTTTTGTTTAAAATAAAAATTTGTGTGATTGCAGTAATTAAAAGAATTATCGTAAAATTGAGAAATAATTTTAATTAAACTGATACTTGTGTTTTACTGACTGTAAGTTATGTCAGAGGCCACCCACCTACCCTACATATACACATATTCTTTAATTAAAATCATATGCGTGGCTTCTTGAAATCGATAGTAGTGTTAGTGTGTTGTTAAGGAATTTAAAATCACTGTCTTAGCTTAAATTAAAAAATATATGTAAGGTGGGTGGGTGGCCACTATCCTACCCTCCAATTATTATATTATAAACGAAGGTTTTTCAAGATTTTCTTATATAAAATAGAATATTAAATAAGATTTATTTTATAATTGAGAATTAATTTGAATCAAACTAGCGCGTATGATTTACTGATTGGAAATTGTGTCTGAGGCCACCCACCCACCCTACATATACACGTATTCTTCAATCGAAATCACTTGTGGGGTTTCTGAAATATAACAGTAAACGAGGTTTTTTCAAAAAATGTTAATTTGTTAAGTATTAAAGTAAAATCACTTTTTTAAATTTTCAAACACTTTTATTTGTTGGAATTATAAAATAAAACAAGTTTTAAAAAAATATGTACGGTGGGTAAGTGGTAAGTATCCTATCTTCCAATTATTATATTATAAATAAAGGATTTTTCTAAAGATTTTTAGTATAAAATAGAATATTATTGTGATATGATAATTAAAAAAATTATATTTCATTAATGATTTTCTCATTTACCTCGTGGTGAAACATTGTGGAATAATAGGTAATTAATTAAAAACACTTGGTTTGTTTCACTAAATTTTATATTCACTCGACAACGAAGAGATTTGGTCTTTCCCAATACTCGAATCACTTATTGCTTGAATATATAAACATCGCCGGATTTCTTCTAATAATTACTCTTGAAAATGCTGTAAAAAGCGAAACTAGTCGAGTGAATATAAAATTTAGTGAAACAAACCAAGTGTTTTTAATTAATTACCTAAAAGAATTATTATAAAATTGAGAATTGAAAACTTTTATATTGCTTATTCTCTCAATTACAATACATAACTGAATTCAATACTCTGCCAATTCTGTTTACATCCCTTCTTGTCCCTCTTTCACGAACCAGCATCGTTATCATCTTTATCCTGGCCCCATATTATCTCATCTTTCTACATTTAATCCATTTAATTCTCTTCAAATCCCTTGAATTCCTCTATCATATTCCTTTACGTATTCTTCCTATCCATACACAACGTGCATTCTCAGTATCCCTAGCACATTCATTTTTTTCTCCCTCTTTAATCCGTCCTGCATGTCGCCATTTTCAAACGGATTTCATTCAGGTTTTTTGGTCTGCCTGCAATCATTATGTTCTTCTCTACACATCCATGTCTCTTTTACCATGCCATATCTTACGCTATCTATTGTACTCATTTCAACACATTCACCCTTTGTTCCAACCACTCGTTCACGAACCCCTCTGATAAAACCACCCTCTAATAATCTCTCAATTCCTGCATTTCCTTCATCTAATCAATTCAAGGTCATCATCAAGTTTATAATGGTCATTTCAAGTTTATTTTTAGTCTTTTAAGGCCATACAACGCCCATTTAAAGTGATTCAACGTTTATCAACGGCTATTTAAAGCCATTTATTTTAGATAATATAATGATTACTTACGTTTGAGTATCCAATAGTCATCTACGATCATTTAAAGTCATTAGACAATCATTCAGGCCTATTTCTGTACATTTAATAATTATTGAAGGTTATCTAATAGCCATTAAATGTTTTTAACGACCATTTACAGTAATTCAAGGTCATTACACAATATTTCAAAGTATTCCAATGGTCATTCAAAGCTAATTAAGGTTATCGAAGAACATTTAAGGTAATTCAATAATTTATCAAAGTCATCATTCAATTATTCGGTAATTAAAGATTATCAAATGGTTATCTGGCGATTATTTAGTCGTTATGAGGTCATACAAGGCTATTTCTGTTGATTTAATAATTATTACAGATCATCTGTCATTATTAAGAAACCATTTAAAGACATACTAGGTCATCATTCTTTAAGAATATCAAATGGCCACTACAATTATTTTAGGTCAATTAAAGTCGATTATTTAAGATGGTTTACGGTCAATCAAAGCTATTTCCAATCGTGTAAAACATTCAAGGTTTTCTAACGACTTTTCAAGGTCATTCAATGATCATTCATAAATAATTATGGTTATTCAAGTACATTTAAGATGATTCATCATTTATTTTAAGTAATACAACGGTTATTCAAGGTCGATATCATTCTGTAACAATTATTTAAGTTATCAAACGACCATTAAAAATTATTTAAGGTAAAATTTCAAGGTTAAATAATGGTAATTCAATCATTATCATGATTTAACTATTTAATTTTGTATTAATATTAGGAAAACTGCATACGTGCAATTACTTCTTAAATAAATTAGCAATTGTATCAACTTCTTTTTCATTACCAATTATTAAAATTATTACTTGTCAGAATGATGACCATTTATTATTACAAAGACGTCCTTCTGATGTAAGAAAAGTCATCTGCCTTGTAATTACGTGAATGTTGCAACGGAAACGTTTCACGTCTTTAGAAGTGAGTTCAATCGTTCAAGTCGTGATGGAAGAATCGTACGTATTTTTTGAGTTTCATATGAAATTCCTCAGCTTCTTGCAGCTATGGCCGAAAAGCGGTGAGATTAAACCGAACACGTGGAAACGCTTGGAGACTTATTATTTCATCCTGGTACTTCTGCCGAATACAATACCTTTAACAACGGACGTTGTTATGATCATATCAGGTTTTTTTATTAAATAAATAGATGAGTATTCTTAATATTTCGATTATTTTAGAGGATGACGTTGATATCACCATGATAATACAACCTGTACTCGCCTGGGTGTGTCTACTGGGCGAGCAATATATGGGATTGTGTTTCATCTTAAACAGGAAGTCGATTAAGAGGCTTATCGAAAAACCGTACCAATTTCAAGAGTTTACCAAACTCGAGGGCATGATAGAGACCGATAAAAAGGCGACGTTTTATGCGAAAGTCTTGGTCGTGTACTCGACGATCGGTTCGTTAATTTATGTGGTAATGCCTTTGCTCACGGTATCTCACTGCGAGGCGACTAAGACTCGTAGCATGGTCGAGTATGGAATACCGTGCGGAATGGTGGCAAGAGTTAGGTTGCCTGTACGATTCGATTATACGCCTATGTATCAGCTCATGTACTCCCATCAGGTAATTTATACTAATACGATATGCTTAGGGTGTAATTAATCATATCAAAATTATTCAAAGCCATACAAACGATCAGTCAAAGTTATTTAAGGTAACTCAAAATTATCTAATATCATTTAAGGTTATCCTCTGATGATCATTAGGTCATTTCTAGTCATTTAAAATCTCTTAATATCATCCAAAGACATATAAAGCTCTTCAAGGTCATCCATATTTCAAGGTCATATAATATTAAATGCTTTTAAGGTTAGCCAAGGATAATTTTCCTTCAATCATAACCACTACTTTCGTTTGCAGGAAATAATAAGAATGTTATTATTGATATTTTTTTTATTTTTAGGTATTTTTAGTGTTCACTATATCTTGGGTAATAATAACTCTGACGATGCTAGTGTGTGGGATTTTGATGCAAGCTACACACCACCTAAAAATGTTGAGGAATTTTATTGCGAGCGTTTCTGAGGAACGCGATACGATCTCTGATGAAGACTTTAATTTCTGCGTTAGGTATCATATCGAAATAATTAAGTAAGTGCTTTAATTTATCAAACGCAATTTTATTGTTAATAATATTTGCATCATCTTGAAGTTTAATAGTTTCTTAATATAATAACCACGTGTTCAAGTGTTTGTAGTAATGCATGGTCAAAAATGATTGAAGTTCGCGATATAAACAATGATTTTGTAGATTCTGCGATGATTTAAACGAGGCATTCGGCAGCCAGATGATGATGCACCTGTCCTTAACGTCATTAATCATCAGCATTCTGACGTTCGAACTTATGATGGTCGAAATGGCCGACTTTCTCCGTTTCAGCTTGCACTTGTTAGGTTGGCTCTGCCTGCTGCTTCTAATTTGTTACTACGGACAGACTTTGATAGACGAGGTACGAAACTAAACATTATTCAATAATTTATAATATTACTGTACTTCGTCTTCATGTTTTAGAGTGAACATATAGCAATAGCAATATACGACACCAGTTGGTACAACAGCTCATTGGCGACGAAGAAAGACATCAAGCAGATGTTGATGCGGGCACAGAAACCGATCACCTTGAACGCGATCAAATTGGGCGATATGTCGTTCGCGACATTTTTAAAGGTTTACGCTAATTATGTTCAATATTTTCGCGTTAAATAATACGGATGTTACATTTCAGATCTTGAGTTCGGCTTATTCCTACCTTACCTTGTTGATAAACATTAAATAAGAAGCCTCCATCGTAAAGGAATTAAATAAAACTACAACACACATTCTTTTTTTTAATCTACGTCCACGTTAAACATTTCGTAATATGAAGAAACAATTAATTTAAAAATATACGTTTTGGGTTTTTTTAAGTACTGTACAATGTAGAAATATGTCTGTGTGTGTATATGCGTTTTAAAAACCAATAAAGATTTTAAATTCAAGCTTTAATTCTTTGTTGAAAATGTCAATGTCAAATGAAGAAAAGAAAAGAGGAAAATAAAACAGAAAACGTAAACAGTTGGACATAAGACGAATGTGTAGAAGACAAAAGACAGTAGACATGAGACAATAGTAAAAAAGACAAAAGATGAACAATAAAAAACCAATATAGAAGAAGAAGGACTGAAGAACATTAAAATAATAATTTAAAAATACGAAAACATTTCTGTAAATCTACAATAATGAGAAATTATGAACAAGAAATGAATTTACGCTGATTTCACATTATCAGCGGATTGAGTAGCCATGACTGACCATCAGATGACTTTAAATGACCATCCTAATACCATTGAATAACCTCAGATAACTATCTAATAACTCTAAATAATCCTGAATGATTAACTCTGATTAAAACGTTATATTACTGAAAATAATTGTTGAATGGCCATGTGTATGACCTTAAATAGCCTTGAATGATCATTTAATGACCTTGAAATATCGTCGGATGACCTTGGATAGTTTTAAATGACCATTAGATGATCTTGAAAGATGATTGTGTTAGATAATCTTGAATAAATAATAAATAACCAGAAGTAGCCTTGAATGACCAACGAACCACTTTAAAAGATTATCAAATTATAGTTAGATAACCTTAAATGACTATCTAATGACATTAATAATAATCTTGAATGATCGACTTTAATAAAACGTTCTATTAACTAAAATAATTAATAATTATTTGTGGTTAAAACATAGTACATTTTTCAATTCACTATGTCCAATTTCAATTCTCTTTATTAATAAACCACCTTCAATATTCTTGAATAACCATCGGATGACCTTAAATGATATTAAATAGTCATTGAAAAGCCTTGATGACTGTTGAATAATTTTGAATAATTATTAAATGACTTAAAATACCTTTGAACAACTGCCTTCAAATTATCGTCATTGGATAACCTTGAAAATCATTCAAAATATATTTAGATAATCAAATTGCCTTGACTTGCCATTGAATGTCCTTTAATTTTCCATTGGGTGGACTTTAATGATCATTATTAGCTTAAACCAAAACCAGATGATCATTTGATAACCATTCGATAACCTCAATTAACTTTGATAATAATATAACCTTAAACAGCTTATGGTGACCTTTATTAGCTCTGAAAGGTCATTAGATGAAGAGATTTTGAAGAAACGTTAATAATAATATTCAATGGTTACTAAGATGACTGTATGACCTTGAATGGCTTTAATAATATTAATTAAATTATAAAAAAATAGTCTTGAATTTCCATCGAATGACTTTCAAGGATTGTCAGATGATCATTAGATAACGTTGAATGACCGCCTAATGACCCAAATGATCTAGAATTAATTAATAGATTAACCGTTGTATTATCTAAAAATAAATATTGAACCATCCTGAATGCCCTTTGATACCTTGCATAGTCTTGATTGGCCATTTGATGACCTTGAAAGATCGCCGTCTTTGATCTTGAATTTTATTCGTATTACCCTAAAAATGTAACGTTCAAGTATCTTAAATGTCTTAGGATAACCTTAAATAGTCTTGAATGACCACTGAATGATTTCAAAATGTTTGTTGTTCTTGAATGACTGTGTATGGTCGTTGGATGACTTTAAAAAACTTTGAATGACTAAAAATAGCTTTGAATTATCGCCTAATGACTTTTAATGATTGTAAATGACTATAAGATAATCTTGAATAAACATTATATAATTTAAAATAATTATTTAATCCTCAAAACGCAAAATGTCTTTATTATTATCGTTGAATGTCGTTGAATTACTTCAAATAGACTTTGGGTGGCCTCAAGAGACTTTAAATGATTTACATGTTGAATAAACTTGAAATGATCAACATAAACTTGATGATGATCTTAAATGATCGTCATATAATTGATAATCTTGAATGAATGATCGTCAAATGACCTCAAATGATCTTGAATGATCATAGAATAACATTGACGGATTTATTATAATCTTGAGTCTTGATGGTCTAATGACCGAAAATGATCTTCAATGATCATCGAATTACCTCAAATAATCTTGAATGATCATAGTGTAACCTTGACGGATTGACTATAATCCTGAGTGAATGATCGTCTAATGACCGCAAATGATCTTGAATGAATGATCGTCGAATGACCTCAAATGATCTTAAATGATCGACAAATGATCTTGAATGAGCCTCGAATGACCTCGAATGATCTTGAATGATCATAGTATAACCATGACGGATTGATTATAATCTTGAGTGAATGATCATCTAATGACTGCAAATGATCTTGAATGAATGATCTTCGAATGACCTCAAATGATTTTCAATGATCGTCAAATGATCTTGAATGAACGTCGAATGACCTCAAATGATCTTGAATGATCATAGTATAATCTTGACGGATTGATTATAATCTTGAGTGAATAATTGTCTAATGACCTCAAATGATCTTGAATGAATGATGGTCGAGTGACCTCAAATGATCTTCAATGATCGTCAAATGATCTTGAATGAGCGTCGAATGACCTCAAATGATCCTGAATGATCATAGTATAACCTTGACGGATTGATTATAATCTTGAGTGAATAATTGTCTAATGACCGCAAATGATCTTGAATGAATGATCGTCGAATGACCTCAAATGATCTTCAATGATCGAAAACTGACCTTGAATGAGCCTCGAATGACCTCAAATGATCTTGAATGATCATAGTATAACCTTGACAGATTGATTATAAACTTGAGTGAATGATCGTCGAATGACCTCAAATTATCTTGAATTTGAATTAATTATATAATCACTTTAAATGACCTTGGATAACCTTAAATTCCCCCAAATGATCTTGAGTGACTGAATGTTCATTCGATAATCTTAAGAGAAGAGAATGTGAATCACTAGAGATCATTAACCTTAAATAGTATTAGAAACCCGTAGCATAGACTTAATAATGTTTGGATGACCTCCAGAGGTTTTGAAAGACTGTTAAATAATGTTAAATGATTACTTGGTGACCTTAATTGACCTCGAATAATCGTAGATGATCTCAAGTGATAGCTAAATGACCGCTGGATAATCTTGAATGAACACCTAAAGACTATAAATGATCTTAAACCTAAAACAATTGTTGAACCACCTACAATTTCTATGAATAACATTAAATAGCCTTAAATGGCCATTTGGTGAACTTTAAAAATGATAAGATGACCTTGAATGATTTCTACGATTAGAAATAGTCTTGAATATTTTCAATGACAAGTAATCATTAAATTTAAATGTCATTAATAAACCCCTAACATTAAATGATCTTTAATGACTTAAAAATCGTTGTATGACCTTGGGAGATTTTAAATGACTGTTAAATAATGTTTAATGATTACTAGGTGACCTTAATTAACTTCTAATAATCGTAGATGATCGTCAGATGTCCTTTGGATAATCTTGAATGAGCAACTAATGACTGTAAATGATCTTAAACCTAAAATCATCGTTGACCCACCTAAAATATCCATGGATAACATTAAATAGCCTTGAACGGTCATTGGGTGACCTTTAAAAATGATAAGATGACGATGAATTATTTCTATTATTAGAAATAGCCTTGAATATTTTGAATGGTTAGTAATTAAATGGTATTAAAAACCTATAACCATTAAATCACCTAACAAACGTTGTATGACCTTGAGAAATTTTAAATGACTGTTAAATAATGTTCAATGATTACTAGGTGATCTTAATTAACTTCTAATGATCGTAGATGATCTCAAGTGATCGTCAGATGACCATTTGATAATCTTGAATGAACACCTAATGACTGTAAATGATTTTAAACTTAAAATAATTGTCGAACCACCTAAAATATCCATGGATAACGTTAAATAGTCTTGAATTGTCATTTGGTGACTTTTAAAAATGATAAGATGACCTTGAATTATATCTATTATTAGAAATAGCCTTGAATGACCGTCGAATAACTTGATCTTGAATGATAGACGTTGATTAACCGTTGTATGACCTAAAAATAATTGTTAAATCATCTTGAATGTCCTTGGATAACCTTGAATAAATTTTAATTACCACTAGATGACCTTGAAATATGGTGGAATGAACATGTATGACTTTAATTGGTTGTTGGAGGATCTTAAAAGATTTTTAATGGCATATATGTTACTTATAGGGGTGATTTATGATTTCTATGTATATTTGGTTGCCTATGCTTGGTCAGACGGCCACTCTAAGTACTAGATTAGACCAGTAAGTATATTACCTAAAAATAATTGTTAAACCTCCTTGAATGTCCTTGGATAACCTTAAATAGATTCGAATCACCACTAGCTGACCTTGAAATATCGTCGAATGAACATATATGACTTTAATTGGTTGTTGGAGGACCTTAAAAGATTTTTAATGACATTTATGTTACTTATTGGAGTGATTTATGATTTCTATGTATATTGGGTTGCCTATGCTCGGTCAGACGGCCACTCTGAGTGTGTTCAATAAACCAGTACTAGATTAGACCAGTAAGTACTACTATTTCTATGGACTAGACTCTGAGGAGTATGGTCCTCGCCAACGTCCACACGTTCCTAATCTCGAGCTACAAGTAAAACATAAAATAATAAAAATCTTTAATTACTATTACTATTAAATAATCAGAAAAAACATTAAATGACCGCCGAATTACATTAAATAGTCAGCAGATGTAATAAATAGACTTAAGACCGTTAAATAATCTTCAATGATCACTAGATAACCTTTAAATATGATAACTTTGAATAATCATTGGATGGCCTCGAATATTCAAATATATCTTTGAATGACCATTTGGGATGACCTTGAATAACTTATAAAAGGTCTTTGAATGACTATTTGATCATATTAAATGATTATTAATGAACCAGAATAGCCTTGAATGGCTGCCTAATGATAATCGAATGATTTTGAAATATAGATTTCTATTAACCTTTATATTATCTATAATCGTTATTAAATAGCCTCTAATGTCCTTACAATATCTTAAACAGCTTTGAATTACAACCGGAAGACCTTCAAAGACTTTAAATGGTCATTAGGTGACGTTAGGAGATTTTAAATGTCCTTAGAAAATTATTAACAGCCTTGAATTACCACTGAAAGACCTTGAACGACTTTAAATGGTTATTAGGTGACCTTAGGGGATTTAACATGTCCTTGGAAAATTTTAAACAGCTTTGATTTACCACTGGAAGACCTTGAACGATTTTACATGGTCGTTGGGTGACCTTTGGAGATTTTACAGGACTGTTAAATAAAATTGAAATAATAATTGGATGACTTAAATAACTTTAAAACGGATGTCTTTAAATGATTGTCAGATGATTATTGGATAACTGGAAATAATCGTCCTTGGATGATCTTATTTTATGATAAAAACTATTGTTGAATCACTTTAAATGTGCGTAATTGAACCTGAATGACCGTTGCATGCTTTTGAGTGGTAGTTTGATGACCTTAAGGGACTTTCAATGGCTGGATGACCTTGATAGGGTTATTAGGTCACCTTAACTAAGCTTCAATTATCGTTAAATGTCCTTAAATAAACTTGAACGACCGTTGCATGATTTTGAGTGATCTCTTGATGACTTCGAGGGACTTTCAATGGCTGATAATCTTGAAAAGGATTATTAAATTACATTAACTAAGCTTCAATGACCTTAAATGACCACTCGGTACTTTTGAATAGTCTTTATATGGCCTTGAATGATGATAGTATAGTGGTAGACATTATCACCTTCCTTAAATTGTCCGTTTCCACAATTTACAGTCTAAGTGTATTTACAAACGTTCTAGAGAAACAATTACCACATCGATAAGTCGTATAGTTACAAAATCTCTAATTTATATTATAATAACTGGATGGTGAGTTAGTGGATCAATTATTGACCAATACTACAAAGATAGATTAACTATTATTATTGTTTTGGTAATCTAAGAGCAACAGTGATTAAAAAAAATATAATTATATATGAAGAATTAGACACGATGACTTTGTTTTTCCACTTTAAGATGTACCACAAAGTGAACGCCTCCACAATTAAACATAATTATGTATTCAAGATAAATAAAACAATTAATTGTTGTTGTTTATAATAAAAAGTTAATTGCTTCATTTATTTTGAATTATCAAAACGTATCACAAAATGAAAGCCTCCACAATTACTTATATAATTACGTATGTATAATGGATGGGTTATGTAATGTAATAAAAATAAATGTTTTAATAGAAATATATTTTATTGTATAAATGTAAATACATAATAAAAAATATGAATAACAATAACATATTAAAAAGAAGTTTATAGAAAGCAGTAACCATCCGTACACATTACAAAAAAAAACAGTTAATTAATAGAAGAAAAGGCACTCTCATCACCTCAAGTAAGCTCGATATAAAAATACAAATTGCACCATCCACAAGAACTCGTATGAGTTTTTTTTATAATTATAATTATTACAGCGCTCCAATTGTGACGGTTTCTTTAATATCGATTGGACTAGTATCGTAATTCTTCACAGTCAGGGGTTCAGAACTGTAATAGTCCCCCCTGACACCGCCCGATTTGCTGGTTAGAAAAATATTGGTGATGACAATGTCGTGTGATACGGCCTTGCACATATCGTAAACCGTTAACGCTGCGATGGAAACGGCCGTTAACGCCTCCATTTCGACGCCGGTTTTACCATCACAAGAAACTGTAGAGTTGATCACAATGGATTTCTCGCTATCATCCAGCTGTGCGTTTACTTTAACCACGTTTAGGGTAATGTTATGGCATAGTGGGATGAGTTCGGATGTCTTCTTAGCGCCGGTTATACCGGCCAATCGGGCGATCGTGAGGACGTCGCCCTTTTTCAAACCGTTCATCCTGATAAGTTTCACTAATTCATTACCGATTTTGACGATGGCCCTTGCCGACGCCGTCCGCGCCGTCACGTTTTTAGCGCCGACGTCCACCATCCTAGCAGCGCCGTCTTCGTCGGTGTGCGTCAGCACGCGTTCCGTCGAGTAACACCTCAGCACGTTCGTACCATTGAAGATTCGAGGTTGGAATAGGTGTGATAAGTTCGTAAAGGGTGTTGTTGATTGCATTCGGTTATGGGTATTGCTTTCTGTAAACAGAAAAAATTGGAGCGTTAAAAAAACCAATAAGATTTTAATTTTAAAAAAATGCAGGCCAGAATTTATATAAAAGCTGTCTAAATTAATACAATGGATAACTTAAATACATGTTACACATAATATTGAATGACTAAACTATACTAATCCCAATTAACGCAATGATTAAGCCTATGACAATATGTGTTATCGTTAAATAGCCACGAATTGATATCAAGCGTAACACAAAGAAAATAATTAGTTAAATATTAGGTGTACAAATGAATCCATCAATTAATTTTCTCGTGAAAATAACGCTCAGTTTATTCCTTACTTCACTTGTAAGTAATAAATAAACTGAGTATTATTTTAATTTACAAAACACTTAAAACGTAAAGTCAAACCAACAATAATATTAATAATAACTCATCTTTATTCCTATTAAAAAATACAGTACAATAGTATTTACTCATTCTACGTAGTTGTATAGTGTTGATATTTAATAATTAAAAATGATAGTCTGTATGTCGGAAGATTAAGACAATCTTTAAAAGTAGTCAATTCAGTAAGGTCGAAAATGGCAACAAATTAAGTTGTGAATTTACTTACTAATTCCAACAAGGAAAAAATGTTGAAAAAATGTGTAAATTGTTTACTAGAGGTGGTGTTTAGTACGATGTATGCATTTTGCTTTAAGCGATTTAAAAGCAGTGATGTCTGTCTGAACAAAAAACAATGTCCTTGAGAGAAGATGAAATTGGGATGAAAGCGGGTGTATTATACTGGTAAAGAAGAACGTCCAGTGAAGTTATTGCATGACAATACTAGGCACAAAACATTGCTTTCAATACAAAAAATATCATAATGAGTCTAGGCTGGGATGTCTTGTAGCACCCGGCTAATTCATCAGACGTTGCTCTATTCGATTACAACTTATTTCTATCTGTTTAACACTTCTTGTCCAATAATAATAATAAAACAATATATTTAATTAATTGCTCACTTAACCAGTGGTGAAACATATTTGAAAAATCTTGATTAGATATTAAAAACACTTGGTTTGTTTCACAGAATATTATAATGACATTTTGTCGAAACTAGTCGGAGAAAAAATAATAAATATTTTGTGAAACAAACCAAGTGTTTTTAATTTCTAATCAAGGTAATAAATCAATCTTTATTCTACTTCAATATACACATATTATATGCATTTCCAATCAATAAATGACTTGATGACTTTATGGTCATATGTTTCCAAGAAGGAATTCATCAGTTGCCTAAAAAACGGCTTAAAATTCAATAAACCAATGGTGAATACTATAATCGAACAATTTAACACACTTTCGTTTAATATAATTAGAAAAAATGATCGATTATTCATTTGTACACATAATAAATTAATTTTATTTATTTAATTCAACATTTTGTATCTCTCGTCCGAGACCAATACACAACACATGGATAGCTCTAGTGATGATGGCGTAATAACAACAACATGCAACTGGACATGCACCCGATACCTTCAATAACAATTATTTACCTTAATTCTGATTAAAACACATACTAACTACAGAACAAAATAGTATCAACCGCCAATTAAAATCATAGGCCTATTTTCCATTTGTGAAAGATTCAGCATGCCTGAAACAATTGCAATAATTGGGCATTCGTCGGAAAGGCGGTAGAAGAAATGAGGGAAGGACGGAGAAATGAAAGAAACGGGAAAAAGGAGTGAATTAATTAATTAAAATTTTTTTTTGAATAAATCTATTAAATTTTGCAATAGTTTTATGTTTGTTTACGTTGACAACTTTTAATTAAAACCCTCGCTTATGTTTTACTGATTGGAGGGTGGGATAGAGGCCACCCACCCACCCTACATATACATGATAACTATAATTGCTAATCGTTGATGATTTTGCTGCTAAAAACAGTCAAACCCTTTATGTAATAAAAAATTAAACAAAATCAAAATTTTAGTTTAAATATAAATGACGTTCTATAGCTAATATTATCTAATTTAGATTTAAAGTCTGCCCACCCATCATACATCAAATTTTTACTAATTTACACACTCAAAAATTTTACCTTTTAAATTTCTTTTTCATTCAAAAAGTTTTTTTATTAATTTTACTCCAAACCGCGAGACAATCAGTAATTAAAATTTATGTGTATATGTAGGGTGGGTGGGTGGCCACTATCCGACCATTCAATCAGTAAAACATCAAAAATTCTTTGAAAAATTTGTGTGAATAAAACTCTAAAAATTGCAATTATTTTGTGTTTATTTATGTTTTACAACTTCTAACTAAAACCCTCGCTTATGTTTTATTGATTAAAGGGTGGGATAGAGGGCAACCACCCACCCTACATATACGTGATAACTATAATTGCTAATCGTTGATGATTTTGGCTGATAAAAACAATCAAACCCTTTATGTAATAAAAAATAAAACAAAATCAAAATTTAAGTTTGAATTTAAATGACTTTCTATAGCTAATATTATCTAATTTAGATTTAAAGTCTGCCCACCCATCATGTATCAAATTTTCACTAATTTACACACTCAAAACTTTTACCTTTTTAATTGTTTTTCATTCAAAAAGTTTTGTAATTAATTTCATTGGATACAGCGAGACGGTCAGTAATTGAAATTTATATGTATATGTAGGGTGGGTGGGTGGCCACTATCCCACCCTCCAATCAGTAAAACATCATCAAAGTTAAAGAGAATGAAAAACAGAACAAGTTTTATTAAAACATGTTTTTCATGAAGTTCTTCACTTAATAATTTTGACAGTTTTTGCATATTGCTAATAAATTATAGGAGTTGCATGAAATTTATATAACAAGTAATTGTAAAGAATTAAAAATTGAGCCGATTATTAAGAATAAACCTCATAGTTTTCGAGAAAGTACTATATATATATGGTCACATCACCATTTTCATTGTTTCTGATTATAAAAGGATGAAACACATAGATGTAGCATGAAAAAAGGATTGATGATTGAAGGAGACACAACTTTCAGCCTTTAATGCACTTCATCACTCACCCGCATGCTGCTTTTTCTTCCTCCTGACAGCCGCACCGATTAAAGCCGTGAGATCATCATCAGAGGAACCTGCCCTGATTGCATCTCTCAAGGACACCTCGGTGTTGCCAAACAGGCACACCTTCAAGTTACCATCAGCCGTTATCCTCAAACGGTTACAGCTTCCGCAAAAGTGTTCGCTCATCGACGTTATGAAACCTACTTGGCCTACTGAACCAGGAATTTTCCACGCCTGAAAATTATTGATTATAAGTAATAATATTTCATTAAGTGAATTTGCATACAAACATTTAAAAAAATTGTATTCAAAAGAAAATTATTGATAATGACAATATTTTATTAAGTGAATTTGCACAAAAACGCTTTTAAAACTTGTACTGGGGAAAGAAAACAGGATCACTTTGATACTGTTTTCTTTCTCCAGTATATTCAAGATGTACCACAATTAAACATTTAAAAACTTGTATTTTAAATAGTATAAGAAGTCAATTTTAATTTATTTATTTTATACCTTTGATGTGTCATTTGGTGCATTCTGCATCGGATAAAAATCGGCCCATTTACGTTTAATTGCCGTCACCATATCTTTGTACGACACCATCTTGTCCACCTCCCATTTATTTCCACTGAAGGGCATGTATTCGATGAACCTGATGTCGACGTTTTTATCCTCAGTCATTTGCACGAAATCACAAATCTCATCCTCGTTAAAACCTGCAATTAACACGAGCATAAATTTTTTATCATAAAAAACAATTGAATTAATAAATCAACTCACCTTTCATAACAACACAATTCACCTTTACTGGACTGTAACCGAGCTGCACGCCCAAATCAATGCCCATAAGTACACGTTCCAGTCCTTTTCTCCTCGTGATCTTCTCGTACTTTTCGGGTTTCAACGTGTCCAGACTGACGTTGATGATGTCCAGGCCGGCACGCTGCAACGCCACCAATTGCCTCGTGAGGACCAAACCGTTCGTCGTCATGGCAACCGTTTCTAATCCTTCGATTTGTTTCAACAGTGCTTAAATGATAAAGTATAAAAATATATAGTTGATTTTACATATGTATTAAGATTTTTTGAAATAATAATCATTTGTAAGTATTCTCTAAAGTATTTGGTTTTGAGTTACATGAAGATTAATTTAATTAAACAATAATAATAATCTTTATTTAGCAATGTTGCTATCTAATTTAAATGAAAGGTAAACCAGTGAAGAAAAAGAATTACTAATGTTTCATTTAATTAATTGATTGTTTCCCTTACAGTAACAGCTACTGACCGGTTTCGATCTATTTTGGATCTCATTAGTGTAGCTTAGTTCCAGACAGGCAAAAGACATTGTACTATGAAATTTTATAACTCCTGGTATATAAATAAATTAGTGTTATTATTATTATTACAATAGACTTACTTATTATATCTACCAAATCTTTTCGTACGGTCGGTTCGCCGCCGGTCAGTCTTATTTTGGTGACGCCCTCCTTGACGAACAGCCTGGCCACGTGGACGATTTCGTCGGTGGTGAGTAAATGGCTCTTCGGCGAGAGTTTCACGCCATCAGCGGGCATACAGTATTGGCCTGTAAATATGGAAAACTTCCGTCATTCGCTTATCGTCGTTATATCGCAGTAATTCCAGATAATTGCGTCTAAATTGCTTAGCTATTTGTAAACCCGAACGATTCTCATTACATCATTTCGACGACCTTGTTTGTCTTAATTAACACATAATGTATTACCTGTAAAGTGCATTTAATTTACATCTCAACGTAAGAGATTTGTAATAATTTGTACATCTATATAAATAACACTGTTGTTTCCTTTCTTCACACTTTATTTTCTAATGCTTAGATATATATATATATATATATATATATATATATATATATATATATATATATGTATATATATTGATTGATTGATTTATGTGAAGATCAAATTAATTTGCCGAATAAAACACTAATAACCTTTCTTCGCACTATATTATCAATTGATAATGTTCACTTTGTGTCCGATTCAAATAAAAGTGTTAAGAAAGGTTTGAATGCTTTATTCGTCAAGCTTAGATATATATTTCAAGTTACTCATTATCAATAACGATAATACTCTTTATGAAATTCAAAAACAAACATCGATTAAATCTATACTTATGAAGAACAATAAACATGAAACTTATTAAGTAAAGATTGTACAAAATATTATATCGTATTATTAAATAATTATACAACAACGAGTGTAAATTTTACTGATTGGAGGGTGGGATAGAGGCCACCCACCCACCCTACATATACATTTTTAAATAAGCCACTGACACTGCTTTAATTTCCAAAAAACTTCAGCAAACTTATTGTTGATTGTATCAAGGAATTACAAACAGCGATTAGCTTAAATTTATTTTTATATGTAGGGTGGGTGGGTGGCCACTATCACACCCTCCAATTTTTATAATAACATCGAGAATTATTAAAGAAAATACGAATATAAAAAAAGTTCTTGATTTTGAGATTTATTCCTTAATTGATTCATTTTTTTTTCAATGCATGTTTATGTCGTTGCCATTTTGTTTTCCGTACTGTTATAGCAATTCTTTTATGGAAAATTTCAAATGTATTCCTTTATTAACATATTTTGTGATTTTCAGGTTGATTCCTTGTTTGATTCGCTTTTTACAATTTTTTAAACTGCCGAATGCAAATTTTCATTCCACAATTCATGTTTACGCCGTTGCCATTTTGTTTTCCGCAATGACGTAGCAATTGTTTTATGGGTATTTAAAAATACGTTCCTTCACAAATGTATTTTATGATTTTGGGGTTTATTCCTTGATTGATTAATTTTTTACAATTTTTAAAACCAAAGAATGTAATTTTGACTTTTCAATGCACGTTTGCGTCGTTGCCATTTTGTTTTCCGTGATGGTATAGCAATTCTTTTATAGAAAATTAAAAGTACGTTCCTTTATTAACATATTTTGTGATTTTCAAGTTGATTCCTTGTTTGATTCAGTTTTTACAATATTTTAAACCACCGACTGCAATTTTTATTCTCCAATTCATGTTTACGCCGTTGCCATTTTGTTTTCCGCAATGGCATAACAATTGTTTTATAGGTATTTAAAAATACGTTCCTTCACAAACGTGTTTTATGGTTTTGAGGTTTATTCCTGGATTGATTATTTTTTTACAATTTTTGAAACCTAAGAATGTAATTTTGACTTTTCAATGCATGTTTGCGTCGTTGCCATTTTGTTTTCCGTACTGGTATAGCAATTCTTTTACGGAAAATTAAAAGTACAATCCTTTATTAACATATTTTGTGATTTCCAGGTTGATTCCTTGTTTGATTCAGTTTTTACAATTTTTTAAACCACCGAATGCAATTTTCATTCCCCAATTCATGTTTACGCCGTTACCATTTTGTTTTCCACAATGACATAGCAATTGTTTTATGGGTATTTAAAAATACGTACCTTCTTAAACGTATTTTATGATTTTGAGGTTTATTCCTTGATTGATTTTTTTTTTACAATTTTTGAAACCTAAGAATGTAATTTTGACTTTTCAATGCATGTTTGCGTCGTTGCCATTTTGTTTTCCATGATGGTATAGCAATTATTTTATGGGAAATTAAAAGTACGTTCCTTTATTAACATATTTTGTGATTTTCAGGTTGGTTCCTTGCTTGATTCGCTTTTTACAATTTATTAAACTACTTTATGCAAATTTTCATTCCCCAATTCATGTTTACGCCGTTGCCATTTTGTTTTCCAAAATGACATAGCAATTGTTTTATGGGTATTTGTAAAAACGTTCCTTCACAAACGTATTTTATGATTTTGGGGTTTATTCTTTGATTAATTAATTTTATACAATTTTTAAAACTTTTGAGCAATAAACAATGAGTATTTTTAACAGTCATTTGTTTTCTATCGTTTTTATTTTTAATATACGAACAATAAACAATTGATAATATTTCAGCCATACATTTGCATTTGTTTTTGTTTTGTTTTTAAACCTACAAACTAAAAGACGATTAATAAAATTTCAGCCATTAAATTAACTTTTAATGTAAAATAACTTGTAAATCACTTTCTCCACAGTTTATTTGTTGTAGTTTTTACCTACAAACAAAAAAAAACAATTGATAATATGTCAGCCATTCATTTGCACTTGTATTTTTTCCTTTTAAATCTGGAAACAAAGAAAACAATTGATAATGTTTCAATCATTAATCATTGTTTGTTTTGTTTTAAACCTTTAGAATAAAAACTTTCAGCCAATAATCTTCAATTGTTTTAAATATACATATTGAAAAAAACAATTGATAATATTTCTACTATTAACTTTCAATTCAATTTTGTTTTGTTCTAACCCTAAAACAGACATTCTTTTTCAACATTTTTTTAAAATTTATTTTAAACATCTAAAAACAATTGATATTTTTTCAGCCATTTATTTTCAATTGTTTGATAATTTGTTTTAAACATACAAACAAACAATAAAAAACAATTGATATTTTTCAAGCATTAATTTACAATTGTTTCTTTTTCTTTTGTTTTAAACATAAAACAAACGAAGACGATTAACAATCTTTCAGTCATTCATTTCCAATTGTTTTTTTTTAACATACAAATATAAATATTATTATTATTACTAAATAAATCACAATTGATATTATTTCAGCCAATAATTAACAACAAAACAATTGAAAGTTCCGTTAACTTTCAATTGTTTTTTTTGTTTTAAATATATATATTCAAACAAAAATAATTGATACTTTTTAACCATTCCATTTCCATTGTTTTATTTATGTTTTAAACAGAGAAACAAAAAATAATAATTTCAATTTTTTGTTGATTTATTTAATAAAAAAAACAATCCATATTTTTCAGCAATGATAGTCAACTGTTTGCGATTTGTTTTAAACAATTAACAGTTTTTTACGGCCTTCATTTTTGTTTTGTTTGTTAAATATGCAAACAAAAAACAATTGATAAAGTTTTAACCATTCTGTTTCAATTGTTTGGTTTGTATTGTATTTTAAATATCGAAACAAAAGAATAATTTCAATTGTTTGTTATTTTATTCCAAATAAACAAAGAAAAAAAAGAGGCAATAATTTTTCAGCCATGATTTTCAACTGTTTTTGTTTTGTTCTAAACAATTAATAGTTTTTTTTTTAACCAGAAATGTTCAATTGTTTGTTGTTTTGTTTTAAAAATATAAACAAAAGAACAATTGTTATTTTATAAGCCATTGCTTTTCAATTGTTCTTTTGTTTAGTTTTAATTTAGAAATTTAAACGATTTATAATTTTTCAGTGATTCATTTCAACATTTTTTAAATTTTGTTTAACATACACATTGACAAATGATATTTTTTGTTTTAAACATTAAGAAAATACAGCCATGACATTCAACTGTTTTTTTTAAGCAATTAATCGTTTTTTTTTCAGCCAGAAATTTTCAATTGTTTATTGTTTTGTTTTAAATATGTACTACTATATAAACAAAAAACAATTGATATATTACAAGCCATTGCCTTTCAATTGTTCTTTGGTTCTTTTTTATTTATAGAAATTAAAAAAAAAAACAATTGAAAATACAAAGAAAAAACAATTCATGATTTTCAACTGTTTTTGTTTTAAACAATTAATAGTTTTTCAGCCAGAAAATTTCAATTGTTTGTTGTTTTCTTTTAAATATATAACCAAATTACAATTGATATATTATAAATTATTGCCTCTCAATTGTTCTTTTGTTTTGTTCTAATTCTAGGAATTAAGAGGAAAACGATTTATAGTTTTTCATGATTCATTTCAACTGTTTTTTTTTTTAATTTAATTCCTCTAAGAAATATATTGTTTGTTTTAATCATTAAAAAAAAACAATTGGAAATGCAAAGAAAAAAACAATTGATAATTTTTCAGCAATGTTTTTCAACTGATTTTGTTTTTTATTTCTAAAGAATTAATAGTTTTTTTCAGCTAGAAAGTTTCAGTTGTTTGTTATTTTGTTTTAAATATATATACAAAAAACAATTCATATTATTATAAGTCATTGATGTTCAATTATTCTTTTGTTTAGTTTTAATTCTAGAAATGAATAAAAAACGATTTATCTTTTTTCAGGCATTAATTTCAACTGTTTTTTTTGTTTATTTTAAACATACAAATAGATGTTTTAATTTTGTTTTAAACGTATTAAAAAAAAACAATTGAAAACACAGAGAAAAAACAATTGATAATTTTTCAGCCATGATTTTCAACTGTTATTGTTTTGTTCTAAACAATTCAAGTTTTCTCAGACAGAAAATTTCAATTATTTGTTGTTTTGTTTTAAATATATAAACAAGAAAACAAGTGATATATAATAAACCATTGCCGTTCGATTGTTCTTTTGTTTAGTTTTAATTCGACGAATTAAAAAAAAAAACGATTTATAATTTTTCAGTGATTCATTTCAACTGTTTTTTTTAAATTTAATTTCTCTAACATACAAATAGACAAATGATATTTTTTGTTTTGTTATAAGCATTAAAAAAAAATTGGAAATATAAAGAAAAAACAATCAATATTTTTTCGGCCATGACTTTCAACTGATTTTGTTTTTTTTTTTCTAAACAATTAATAGTTTTTTTTTTGGCTAAAAAATTTCAGTTTTTTGTTATTTTGTTAAATATTGTTATATATAATATATTGTTATATATAACCAAAAAACAATTGATATTATTATTATAAGTCATTGCTGTTCAATTGTTTTTTTGTTTAGTTGTAATTCTAGGATTTAAAAAAAACGATTTATATTTTTCAGCGAATCATTTCAACTGTTTTTTTCTTCACATTTTTAATAGACAAATAATTTTTTGTTTTGTTTTAAATATATTTAAAAAAAAACAATTGAAAATACAATGAAAAAACCATCAATAATTTTTCAGCCATGATTTTCAACTGTTTTCATTTTGTTTCAAATAATTAATAGTTTTCTCTGCTAGAAATTTTCAATTGTTTCAACAAATAACAATTGCTATATTATAAACCATTGCTGTTCAATTGTTTTTTTGTTTTATTTTAATACTATGAATAAAAAAAAAAGATTTATATTTTTCAGGCATTCAACTGTTTTTTAATACACAAATAGACAAATGATAATTTTTTGTTTGTTTACAAGAAAAAACAATTGAAAAATTTTCAACCATTTTGTATTTTAAACATATAACCAAAAAAACAATTATTTTTTCAGCCACTCATTTTCAATTATTTTCGTTTTGTTTTAAATCTACAAAAAAAACTATTGATTAATTTCAAACAATAATTTTTTATTATTTTTTGTTTTGTTTATTAATTAAAAAAAAAAAACAATTGATTATCCGTTCATTTTCAATTGTTTTTTATTTTATTTTAAACCTACAAAAAACAACCAATCGTTTTTCAGCCATTCGGTTTCAGTTGTTTTTTTGTTTCTTCTTATTTTCTTTTGTTTTATGCGTGCACACACAAAAAAAAACAGTTGATATTTGTTTTAACCATTATCTTTTAAATTGTTTATATTGCTTTAAATATACAAACAAACAAGAAAACAATTGATAATTTTGAAACCATTAATTTTCAATTGTTTTAAGCTTTAAACAAATAAAACGATTGATTATTTTTGAGACATTAATTTTCATGCTTTATTTTACATATTTTAAACCTAAAGAAAACGGATAATTTTTAAGGCAATAATTTTCAAGTGTGTTTTGTTCTGTTTAAATATATAAACAGAAAACAATTGACAATTTTTCGAATGATTCAGTTTCAATAGTTTGTTTTTATATTCTAAACATCCAAACTAAAAACAATTAGAATTTTTCAATTGTTTCAAACAAAACAAGAAAAACAAGTCTTCAGATTACTGATCCAGCCGTATGAGTCACTCCCCAAACTTTTGGGATTAAACATTATAATTTCCATAACTAGTTTTAATCACAAATAATTCCTAACAGGATTTAGTACATCTACTAAACCTGTTTACTGTTTTGTATCCTCTTAATGTGACCAATGCCCCCCAAAAACATCTTTATTAACATATGGATACATAATAATAATACATTGATTCTTGAGGCTTCTATTTCGTTATACATGTAGAATAAATAATAATAACTCTATATAATTACAAATCTATAGTACATATTAATACACTCGTCAAATAATTATTGGTTCTTCCATCTATTAATTTATTATATATATAAAATCTTTATATATAGACCTTTTTTTACATTTAAAAATATACAAATTAAATAATATAATACATAATATAGGTTTAAGCCTGTTAAATGGCTATCGACTTAATTTATTACTTATCTTTATTGTGCTATTTGTACTTGTAAATGTTTGTGTCATCGAAACTAGTTAGGGAAACTAAGTAAATGTGCAAATAGAAATTAAATAACCAATTGGTATCAATAGAAATTTTATCTTATTGTTTACATTTGTCATGTTGACATAATATACAGAACAATTTGTTTTAAAAGTAAACTTGTGTATTGTGAACTAATAAAAACTATTGGCTTAGCAAAATGTGTAGATATGCAATTCTGAACATTGGGAAAAATAAATAAGTGTTTTAGTTTAGAGTGTATTACGAGTTACCATGTAATTACGGTTGCAGCCACCTATGTTATTAAAACAAATGAATTTGTAATTTTAATTTGACAAACAATAAAACAAACTGCATTCAATTTTTTTATGTTATGTTTATAATTATTCACACAATTTATCTATAAATAAATTTATTAGCTGCAATAGAATTATGATATGATGATTCTAATTGGAAAATAGAAATACTCACATCGTAAATTACACCGTTCTGTCAGTGAGATCCTCAGATAAGTGTGATGCCTTCCGAATGTGTCAGTCAGGGGGCTCACATATTTCTCCTCCGCCTTGAAACGATAAAGTATGATAACACACGACCAATTAGCGAAAAAAAGCCTTACACAATCAACCCAATTACGGTGCTTCTGCACCAAAACAAAACAAGTGGTTGGGAGTGTAAAAATAAACCGGTTTCGATTGATTAACGTGTAAACGTATGTATATATGTGGTGTGGATGTGTAAACAGGTTTCATACCTTCAATTGTATCGGATTTGCGTGTTTCACGGCGAAACGCCGACGGAATATATAGAGAACGTCGTGGAGCTTCGTCCTGAACATCATTCGCGTCACTGATTCAAGAATACTGATAATTTACGCTCTGGGAAGAGATAACCGGACGGAACGTCGCGCCCGAAAAACAAATCCACGAGTCTCCTCCCGACCACTTGTCCCCGTGCATATACAGAAAAGTTGCGAGAGAAAAAAAAACGGATTCATTAATTTTGGCCTTGAAAAATTGTATTTATTTAACAATCAAAATACATTAATTTACATAATTAGATTATTTTTAAAGTAAATTATAAACTCATTCGCTCATATTAATAATATACATTTTTTTTTCTTTTAAGTCATTTTGACTTAATAAATCCAACTTACTACACACGTTAGTCAGCTGTTTCCTACTTACAAAACAAAAATTTTTGATATACTGAAATTAAAATTATAAACTAATACAAAATAATCAATACACTAAAACATATATACGCACTTATACACAACATATTAATTAATTAATTACGAATAACAAGTGTTTGATAAAAATTACATTACAAAATAGTAGGCAACCCATTTTTCATTGTGACATTTAATGTATTAAATTATTATTCCACCCCGATAAACTATAGTAATCATGTCATTTACTTAAATTGCTTCTACTCTAATAGTTGCATCTAATTGTAGTGTAAGCAAATTTAAACATTAATTTAAAATTATCAAATTTCACATACAAAATATGTTTACGAAAATAAATTGGGTTGCATACGTAATGTTTACACTAGTTTGATTTTTGTGAGTTACGTGAAGATAAACTTGATTAATTAAAAAAGCACTAAAAACAGTATTAAAACATTGATTATGGTTACATTGTGTTCGAAAAATATATCTGTGAATTTAAAAAATTGTGAAGAAAGGTTTTTAGTGCTTTTTAATTAATCAAGTTTATCTTCACCTAACTTACAAAAATGAAACTAGTGTAAACATTACGTATGCAACCCAATTTGTAATCATAAGAATGTTTTGTATGAGAAATTTTATAATTTTAAAGTATTTAACATAATCTTACGTTTTGAGCAAACAAATTATAGAACCTCATAATTAAATTAAAAAATAATGGCATTGTAGTTCCATATTATTATAGTGTAAGCAAAATTAAACATTACTTTAAAATTATAAAATTTCTCGTACAAAATATTCTTATGGAAACAAATTGGGTTGCATACGTAATGTTTTGACACCATTAAAATAAAAGAAGTATTTAACATAACCATACTTTTTGAGCAAACAATTTAAAGAAATTAATATTAAAATTTTTTTAAATAATGGCATTATTCGCCGCTTACGCAGAAGCCAGCCAAACCGAACAGGAAACCAGCAAAAACGAAGAGGACTGGTTAAGCCTGTCCAGTTTTAAAATCGACGTTAATCCAGTCAAAGAGCAAAATTTACCCCCTAAACGAGTACATGATGATCAACACAAACACAAAAAGAGCAAGAAGAAGAAACGTAAAAAATCTAAACGCCGCTCATCATCATCATCATCATCATCAGAGGAGAAGAAAAAGATACAATCCGACGACGGGGAGTACACCATTGATAAAAAACGCATTTTAGAGTACCACAACGTCAGGACGATCGCCAGACCCAGCGCTCCTAAATATCCCCATCCAAAATACCGAATAATTCAGCACACAGGTTCTAGGAAGCGTAAGTTTAAAAGGTACTTTCAAAACGTGATCGAAAGCGAGGAGGTTTTAAGCGGTGACGAGGTTTCGGTAACTAAAAAGGATTTGGATAAGCCTGTGGACAAATGTTTAGATCCCGTCGCTGGTGGAGTGCAGCATGAGGAAGAAATGACGAAAATGACATCGTATTACAATAAAAGCTTAGCCGATGATTCTGCAAACATCGAGTTATGGTTAAAATACGTGGAGTTTCAAGACACCGTGTTTCAGTTTGAAAAAACCTTCAGGAAAGGTAGTATTGCCAAAGGTTTGAGGGTTACCGCCGAAAGGAAATTGAGTATTTTGGATAAAGCCCTGACTTACAATCCTGATTGCGAGGAACTTTTAAGGACACGTCTAAACGTAGCTGTCGGAGTGTACCCAGCAGACGAACTACAAATACAACTGGGTAAATTGGTGGAAAAGGAACGCGCTAATATAATTTTATGGCAGGGATATATAGAAGCTACTCAGTGTTCGATGTCTCATTGCAACACCCCCTCCGTCCTACCTTTATATATTAAATGTTTACATACTCTGCACACCCTGAGACGTACTGCAAAATTAGAGAAAGGTTTATTAGAGGAAAATATTCTACGCATGTTATACCAGTGTGGATTATTTTTAAAACAGGCCGGACTATTCGAACAATTGTGGACACTTTTAAGGTTATATTTAGAACTTAATCTTTCACCAAGTAACGAAAGTAAGTTTGGATTTATGATATCATCGGATGATAAGCAATTAGTCGAATTGGAGGAAGTAGTCTTAAATTCACAACTACCGATACACGAGTTGTGGTTGAGGATTGAAAAATTAAGAGAGGCTTGCCATTGGTTACCATGTAACGACCCTAAATGTGAAGATCCTCAAAGGGTGGTCCTTTCTGAAGATGTTTCAGAACTCATACATCCCATTACAGTACCTGGTAATACATTTAAATTAACCGTTACGATTTTAACTTTACTTAAAATACCTTTGTTACCGTGCAGGCATACCACAATGCAAGAATTTGGTATTGATTATGTGCCTTGGGCTCTAGACGCGATCGAATCATTACTGCCAATATTTTACCCCTTGTATTCGATTGATTTAACCAATACACACTTATTAAAGTTTGCACAGAAACTAGCAGTCGGTCCTCAGTACCTTAAAACATTACCTGGACAAGAAGAGTTCTTACAGTTTATATTAACAATAATGAAATCCTGTATGGATTGTTTGCAAGGCTTCGAACAAACGGCTATCGGTGTGTGGTGGTTTCGTTTCCAGAGTATATTGATTATATTGGAAAAAACTGAGTTGTTTAAAATTACCTCGACGTTCAAAAAGAAGATGAAGAGTGATTCGAAACATGTGCTCAAGGCGAATTCGACGAATGTGGTTTTATTTAAAGAATACGCCCTACTCGAAGCCACCCATGGTAATGTAGAAGCGGCGATTGGTGTTTTAGAGACTACAATTAATTCGACTTGTAAGGATAGGCCTATTGTGAGTGTTAGTGACGAGATGGAGCAGGCTTCTTTATGTTCCGCTTTTAGAGCTTTAATCGAGTTGAATCTTAAAGATGTAGAGGGGAACCGTCAGAAGTGTTTAAAATATTTCGTCGCGTTTGTACGTGGTGAAAACTTATCGAATCTACCTAGATTTTTAACGCAAGGTGCTTTAAGCGAGGTGAAAAGTGTGTTTGCTGAAAGGACGTCGAAATTACTGGATGGTTTCGATGGTTCCAAACAGCAGGGCGTTTATCATTTTCTACCGGATCCCCTAATAGATTGGGTTATTTGTAATGGTTGGTTTCTCTATTTGAATGATTCGTTCGATGCCTGTAGGATTTTGGTTGAAAACGTGTTGGATAAACTGGAGGGAGTTAGCGTGGATAGGTCGTGGCATAAGGAACAACTCAACGAGTTCATGGTGGCGCTGTTGTTTAAGGAGTGTACGGAGAAGCCGGGCTGCGGATTGTATCCGAAATTGGATGTGGTGTTGAGGAAGGGTATCGAATTATATCCTAATAATTTGTTTTTATTATCGACGCTGGCGAAGGTGCAACTGATGCATTATTCGGTCGGACAGCCTTGGTGGAGGGTGAAGTCTTTGCTGTTAAAGAGTGGCCATGCTCTTCCTACACTGTTTTTGGTTTTAATTACTAATCAAAGAATTTCTGATATCGAGGAGAATTGGGTGGATTCAGTCACTGGTAAGTTTTCGTTGCGAATAATTATTTAATGTTTAATTGAAATGTTGTTTTAGGTAAATGTATTATATCGGACGATTGTTTCAAGAATAGGATGTTATCGCTGTTTCAGAGGTTGACGAGTACTGACGTTTGCACCAGGCGTTGCGGTTTGATGTGGAGATTGTATTTGCAATTCCTTCACGCGTATTTCGATCCGAAAGTTTGCAGGAACGCGTATTATGCCGCTGTGGAGGAATGTCCTTGGTTTAAGGTAAATATTTATTTAAATCAATGTTTAATGTACACCTGTAAATATTAATGATTAATAAGTATAGAAAGGTTTTATCTTTTTTTTAATCAGCTACAAATTATTAATTGTATTTCAACTTTTAACCATCATACGTCGAATGCCATCTGTTGATTATTAACTATCAATTGTCTACTGTCTAATGGCAAAGAAAGTTTTTAACATTTTTATATACAAATAAAAGTTGTCAAAATAAAGATTAAGTTAAGTTAGGTAATAAAATAATGTTTAATTTTAGAAATTTTATCTTTAAATATAGTCCTTTCAAAATAAAGCACAACAAAAAAAGATTAAATTAGGTTGTCATTATTTTAGTGGCAACAAAAATAACTGTCACAAATTTGAAGGAGTAAAGTAACTGTTACAACTTAAATGACAGATAACTGTCACAATTTAAATAACAGATAAGTGTCACAATATAAATAACAAATAACTGTCACAATCTAAATGACAAATAACTGTCAGAACTTGAATAACAATTGGATAACTGTCACAAATTAAGGGATAAAAACAATTGCCATAAGAGGCAAAAATGACTTGTAAACTGAATAAACAATAAATTGTGTTTTCTTCTAACCTTATCTATAACTGTAATTTGTTTATAAAAGTAATTATTGTTACCCAATCTAAATTTGATATAATTATTCATTTTTAGGCATTGTATATAGATGCAGCGATATACATTCCAGAAGAACTGCCTCAAATACAGGACCTGATAATAGAAAAGCAGCTGAGGATACACGTAACACCGGAGGAATTGGACGTGCTACGCAACTAATTGTAAATAATATTGTGATATCTGTACACATATAAAATAAAGTTTTACGTTTTTTTATGCATATAAATCTGAATTTATTTCTTTTGCATTGATTTACATTCATTACTTATAATCCAAACTAAATTAAATTAAATTGAAGGCATTTTATATTTCTGAATGATGTGTATTCAATAACACACATGTAATGTACTTTATTTTCTTAAATCGTTATTCAATCAACTGCATAAAGAAAATGGGTGCGACCGTTACTATGTTGTAATTCATACTTACTTATTTGAATTTTTATAAATAATTTAATTTTAGGTTAAATCATTTTGAACTATAAACAAATTAAAATCGTGCCTTCTTTTTTTGTTTCTTATTGCCAACGTAATAAAAACAATTAGGAAAGGGCGGGAACTTTAAAATTGTAAACATAAATCGTTCAAACGATTAGAAATATACGCATATCTGGTAATAAATTAATGCGCTCGATTCATTAAAGTTTATTATTACATACGAATGACATTGAGGTGTTGTTCGATTATGAAATATTAAGCCCGACTTCTAAGCGTCATAAATTACCCGTTTAATCGATCCGTTACCGCTAAACGTAAACGTGTTTGGCACACTTAATTAACACACCGATGCCCCAACAAATTACGGCGTGCAGCGTACGCGGGTACGTCCGGATAATTCGATTGCGCGTCGATTCCGCGTTTTCATTTTCAGATTAACCTATCAACCTGTTCCAGTGACATTCCGCGAATTCCATTCCTATTGCACACTGTAATTTATTATTCCTCTCTAGGCCAAATAAATAATTACGTTTCACATTCACCGCGAGGCGTGATACTGGCGGTGGTTTCAGTGTGAACATGCCCGACACTGTCGAACTGGACATTGTTCAGGTGCTCAAAGGTGCTGCCCTGACCAGTGCAGAGTCCGAGATATGTGACTTCTCCATCGAGGAACAGAATGCCGCCCTGGAGACGCAGGGGATTGCACCCAAGGTGGACCCCAACAAACCGCCAGCAATCGGTGATAATGTCAACTACATCGTGGCCGCCGTAATTTTCAACGAACACAACGAGATCTTGATGATACAAGAAGCTAAGGAACACTGTGCCGGTAAATGGTAAGTGTTGTTTTCTTTATACATTATAAAAATGACCTAAATATAAATATTTATTTGACTATAAACATTTAATGTTGTTAAATAAAGATAAAAGTATATACATATAATTAAAAAACCCTTTGACCCTTTCGGGTGTTGGGTGAGATAATAATAAATAAATAATAATTTTATTTAGCACTTTTGCTATATTATTATTGTTATAAGTAAAAGTTCTTGGAAGTATACGATTTTATAATCTAATTGACTTTTATTTTTTTATTGTCATTTGTTTCTAACCTTTAATAGAAAGATTATTTATTCAGTGCTTTATTGATTGTAGGTACTTACCAGCGGGTCGTTTGAATAAAGGCGAGGACATATGCACGGCCACGGAAAGGGAGGTGCTCGAAGAAACGGGGCTGGTGGTGAAGTGCACCTCGTTGATCATGGTGGAATCGGCGAAGGGTCTGTGGTTTCGTTTCGTGCTGACCGCCAGCGTCATCGGGGGCACCCTGAAGACGCCGTCGAAGGCCGACCAAGAGTCCATACAGGCAAAGTGGATCGGCAATCTGTCAGAATTAACTTTACGATGTAAGGATGTGTTAGGACTCATTGACAGAGGAAGGTAACCGTTTGTTTGGATTCGAGTACTCTTAATGAGTGCACACACGTTTATTCCATAGTGAAAATAATTATTTTTAGAAATTAACATTGCATACGATTTTTAATCATTATTTAAATTTTATTTCTTGATATCGTCTACCAACATTCTAACCTAATATTTTTTTAATTATTGCCCAGCAATTTTTATAATCGTTTCAAAGCACGCAATTTTAATTGTTATTATTTTTTCCTTTTGGAAATTTTTCAATATTCCATTTAAAATAAATTTTGTTTTTCTATTTTGATTTTTTTAAGAAAATTTTCTAGTTACTAAATTTTAAAACTTTTTCAACCGGTTTTTGGCGTAGATTTTAAAGGATACCTTTCGGAAAATTTTCTATTGTTTTTTTTAGAAAGTTTTCAAGTCCCTTTGTTTTCAAGTGCTTTTTAAACAAGTTTTGATTATAAAAAAAGAAATTGGACAGCTTCCTTCAATTGTTTCTTACACAATTAAGAAACATTTGAATTGAATTGTGTAAGAAACAATTGAAGGAAGCTGTCTAATTTATTTAAAATAACACTTCAACTGTTTTAAATAATTAATTGTTTCAATTTTGAGAAATTCACCTGTGTTTTATTTTTAAATGTATTATTTAACAATTGACTGTTTCTAGCAAAATTACAACCTAACCTAAAATTAATTGTAAACAATTGAATGGTGTTTGTGGATTTAAAACGATTAAGAAATGATTATTAAGGTTTTATTAGATAATTTTAGCTTTCATAAACCGGATCAGTTATTTTCAACTTAGACGGCTTCCGCTGTAAACAGACCGCGAAGGCATTACGTGGCTGAGATCACCTCATAATTGTCTAGTATCTTCTTGTCGCTGGTGTGTAATTGCATGAGCGAATTAAATACGTGACCCTGTTAGTGAAATTGCTCAATTATAACTGAAACGAAAAGAGGAAGTAGCAGCGAGCGTTAAAGCTGGAGATAATATTTTAAATTTATAATCATTAGTTAGCAACATTGCTAAATAAAGATTATTATTATTATTATCACTGAATGATGATTGTATTGTAAATTTAAAATATTGTTTTAATGAATAAAAGCCCGATCGATCCAATTGGTATTCAAATTTGAAAATACAAACTTTAAACAAAAAGCTTACTTCGTGATTATCATGAAGTTAACACCTCAAGCATTAACCACTTCCCGCATACGCCTGAGATATCTCGGGCACAAGTCCATAATGTTTAAAAATAATTGTGCAGGAAGGGGTTAATCAATTTGTGTAGCATTATAAGGTTTATTTATTATTATTATTGTTACTATTATTATTATTAATTAACCCCCACAATTATTTTCAAAAGTAGTGTCGTATGCCCAAAATATCTTGAGCGTATACAATTGCATCAGGATGTAATTAAATAAATGCATTTAAATAAAGTTTTTTTTATTGATACAATTTTTACAGTATAAGGGAATGGATCTGAAAATAATAATATAACGTTAGTATTTTTAATAACTGTGATTAAACAAAGCATTTACCCTATTAGTGCACTGCGTGTCGTCTCTATGTCGTCCTCTGTGTAATTAGTCAAATTACTTAGTTGATTCGACCACGAAGATAACCCTACCTCTTTACGAGCTATGGCAATAACCGCCGAAGCCAATAACGATGGCTTGTAGCACTGCATGTAATGAACGTCTAGAATTTGATGATGTTCAAAAAAACTACCCTGCATGTAATAAAATCCAACTTACTAACCTTCGATTATCTTATCGAGATACCTTCTTATCACTATATGCATCTCTCTGGTAGTTATTCTTGGGCATCTATCCCGAAACTCCAATTCCTCCCGGCACAGGGCCCCCTGTATGTAGTAGTGCGTGTAATGGGCGGCGGTCGGAAACATTATGTAACACTGAAAGAACTGAAGTATCAAAATCTCCATCGCCTTGTAATCCTTAACTGCAAACTTGTTGTTGATGGTGGCATTCAACTCGTTGATTTTAGGGATCGTTAAATTGTTCTCTTCCAATTTGGCTGAAAGTAATGTGTGTTTATTAAAAAACACTAGTAAATGGGAGTTTAATTACCTGCTAAAAGAAGGCAAACGTTGGCAACTAGCAAAATTCTCTCTGTCTTAATCGAGTGGTTGTCCATGAACACGTCAAGTAAGTAAACGGTTAAGTGTAATGTGCAGTGTGTTAGCTGCTTGTTAGTTGCGTACTGTTTTAAATAATCGATTATGTGCGCGCGGTAAAAAAACTAAACAGAAAAATAATAAACGTTATAAAATATACAATTTGCAATATGTTTGTGTTTCGGGTTACTTGTGGTGATCGATGTGCGAATGGTATCCGGTTGGCTTCCCTCTGCTTTATAACGTATTTATATTCCTCCCTGTACAATTTAATATCGTCCCATGTCTCCTTACGAATTTGTAACTAAAATCACCGAAAGATTTAACCACGAAATAAAAATGATTCTATGCACCCTTACATTAAACAACGAATCCTTTCCGGTGATTTGGTTTTTCATATTGTAGATCTTAAACACCGCATTTAATATTACCAAAGTACTATCAGAATCCATTTTTTTAATTTTCGGAGCAAGATATACTCACATTCAACTAACAATCAGTGCTATTTTTAGTTACAGATGAATTCCTCAATTCCATGATTGTGTTTTTTTGTGCGTGTGTAAATGTGTGTGTGATTACTTTTTTTGGATGCATTATCTATTGAAATGTTTTCAGGGAATTTGTTTCGGCCCGACAGGCAAACGATCTCTCCTGGCATCAAGATATTTTGCCAGGGCAGCGCTCGCACAAAAAGCTGTTGCTGCGACTGATCGTCGCCATTAAGAAAAAGGCGAACAACAAGGTGCACATCTTGCTCAGCGAGAGGACGTCTTGGCACCTTCCCGTTTGCGAAATACATCCCGCCAAGAATTTGCATTCGACGTTGCGGAGGTTCATGGTGGAGATTTTCGGTGCTGACGTGGCCACACACAGACCACACGGAATATTATCGGTAAATTTATAATTGCGATATATAAATGTATTATTATAGTCCAATAACATTGCTGAAGGATCATTTTTTAATAATAATTATTATTTTTAGGTTGAATTCGATTCACACAGCGGCAACGACGGTCTGTGCCTGACGATGCTGGTGGTGTTCAAAGCGCCTTTAGAAGAAGTGCCTATCATTGGAAAGTACGTGTGGCACGAGACCACCAAGCAATTAGGAGACTCGATCATGGTCAGGATAGCTTCTAGGAACTCTTCGTTTCCACTGAACGTAATCAACTAGCGCCACCTTAGTGTTCGAGAGACTAAATCTACTCTAACGTAACCCAGATCTACGGATAGGGCTTCTTGACTTAATATTTCTCATTCGTGTGTTCTGTTTTACCATTGTTTTATTACTTTGTTATTTTATTAATTTTAATTTATATTTTATACACTCGTTTTTTTGTACTAACCACATCAGTATTGCGGTTTTGGATTTTGAACGTTGAAGTTTTACTGTTTAATAAATAATAAAGTTAAAGGGTAATTAAGTGTTTTATTTCTTTTAAAAACTAATAAATTCAATATTACAGATAAATTCTATCTATCTAAACCATAGGATTTATAATTATTTATAAAGTAATAATATATTTCAAGTATGGATGTATATTTGGTTGCATATTTATGAAAGTAATGTTAAAAATGTTTTTTAAGTGTAAAACTCTAATTAAATAATTTAAAGTTATTTATTTGGAAAAGTAGGTAAAATCTAACAAGTGCTATTTAAATGAATTAAACAATACTAACAAATTGACCATAAATATTGATTATATTTGATTGTAAAGGTGAGTGTTTCGTGTTACATCTTAAATGAGTTGTAATTAAAACATGATAGCTTTGTTTTACCACTATATTGTTTTTTAGTTTGATAAAGATAATAATTCAACAGAATCACACAATGAATAATTTTAAAATATATAGTGAAAAAAAAGTTATCGTGTTTTAATTCGAATTTTATTCAACTCAAATAGATTTACATATGATCACAATTTTTGTTTAATTTTTGACTTCTTATTAGCTAAGTTATTGCGTCCAATGGTCAACATTTTAAGTACAAGTGCTTGTTCATGCTTTCCATTTTGTTTTTTCCTTTGAAATCTATTTGAGCCTACTTATAACTCAATAATTTTATTTTAGCGCTATATATTTTATATTTCTTAAAAATGTAATAAACATTTCTTATCAGCTTTTAACTTTTCAAGTAGTAGTGTTTGGCTATCGACCACGTGGTTCTTCCGCCGTGTGATTTGTGTATTCACTTTTCAAATTATTCAGACTAATCGATTTAATTTAGATTATAACTTTATTATATCAATACACTCAATTATTTAGCCCAAACACTTTAAAATATTATCAATTACTTGATAGTAACGGTTACAACTATCCTAATAATTAAACTTAGTCTATATTTTTATTTTATAATACAATATTTAATAATTATAAGTGAATCTGTATTTTTGGTTGCATAATTACGAACAAATATTTGATAACAAAAAACACTTTTTTTTAATTTCTCAACACTGTTTTAAAGAAAAAAACAATCTTTGTGTTCTCCCAATTATATACAACAAATACAGTTTGATACTTTTTAATTCGTACAGATTAACCGATTGAATTTAACTTATAAAATTATATTATACCAATACAAGTAATTATTTATAATTAAATCTAAATTATAAGTATCATTATTTTATGAATTTCTATGAATTACAAAGTAGTAATATTATTATAAACAAATTGGTCATATATCTTAATTTTATAGCAATCACTTCAACTATAAAATAATTACAAGTGAAGATGTTTATTTGGTTGCATAATTATGAGCAAATTTTGATAATAAAAACTACGCTTTTAATGTTGTAAAAATTATTTAACAAAACAAAAAGAAGTAAAATTTATTGTAGATTTACATTGTATGCATTTTTTAATAGTTTATTTTCGTTACAAATTATGAAGCAGTACAATTATGCACATGCGGTTGCATATTTCTAAGAAAAAATAACTTTTTCTGTTTTGAAAATTGTTTTAATCGAAATAAGCACGTGAAATTAAATATAGTTTCAAACACAAAATAAACGCCTCCACAATTAAACATCATTTTAAATTTAAAAACGTTATTCAGTTTAAAATTTTTTTTTTCTTATTTTTGTATTTGTATTATAAGTTGATTTAATTAAATTAATAAACATTGTTATTATTTACTTTTTGAATTTCCAATTGTGATTATTAAGTTTAATTGCGCGTAAAGAACTAATTACGATTTTAATTGGTATATTGTTTATAATTTTAAATTTCCCGCGACGGTAAAAATTTCGTTTTCATCCGTTGGCAATTTATCACACAAGCCGCTAGATCAACTCGCAATTTCGTTGTTGACATTTAGAAGGAATCAAATATCAAACTGAATGGAAAACTGAATTTTCGTAAACGGGGAACCCTAAAACGAATGGTGTTCACGGCGTTGGATCCACCGGCCCCCCATTCCAGATGCGAGGAACGGCGTACAGACGTCGACAACCGCGCGCAGTCAATCAGCATACAAATGTGAATATTGTGTATTAATATTCAATGTATTATATTATTGTGGAGTTATGTAAGTTAAACACACTACAGTAACAATGTCTAATGCCACCAATGGAACGGTGAAAATGCGCGGCCCGGGCAGGCCGCCCAAAAAGGTCATATCGTGTACGTGGTGCAACGAAGGTAAATTACCTTTAAAGTATGTGCTGCCGACCACTAACGGAAAGAAGGAGTTCTGCTCCGAGACGTGCCTGGCCGAGTTCAGGAAGGCGTACGTGAAGGGGGCCTGTTTACAGTGTGACAATGTAATAAGGGGAAGCTCGAATCCGAGCAAGGACTATTGCTCGGTGTACTGCATGAATAAGCACCAGAAACGGGCTGAGGTGCACGGTCGAGTCGTCGCCGTAGCCCCCACGCCATCAGTCGACACGGGCTCACCGGGGCCCTTCCAGTACGAGACTTTTCAGGTGTTCGACTGGGACGAGTACTTGAAGGAGACGAACAGCACGCCTGCCCCGTTGACCTGCTTCAAGCAGAGCCACGATCCACCGCTGAACGATTTCAAAGTCGGCATGAAGCTAGAAGCTTTAGATCCACGCAACGTTACCTCGACTTGTATTGCTACTGTGATAAGTGTTTTGGGTCCTAGACTGAGGTTAAGGTTAGACGGTAGTGATAATAAGAATGACTTTTGGCGACTGGTTGACTCTAGTGAGATACACCCCATCGGCCACTGTGAAAAGTCTGGTGGAATGCTACAGCCTCCTTTAGGTAAATATTTATTCATTTATTTTATTATAAATTATATAATAAATTATTCATATAATTGTTTTTTAAAAATTGTCCAAAGAAATAAATAAGGAATGATTAAAAGTGTGATTTGAACACACGCATAAAAAAAACATGACTATGGTTTAAATATAATATATGTAGTAATTAAAATATTTGGCGGGAAATTTAAATATGAATAAAAAATTAATTATTGATTATTAAAAGGTTTTAATCATTAAAATCTAATTATTATTTTAATTAATAGTAATTTGTTGGTTTGTTTCTAAAATACACATAAATACATATTCAATTGTTTTTGTTGATTTGTTTATTTTTGTGTAATCGATTTTCAATTGTTACATTTAAAAAAAATAATCCATAAAAACATATTCAATTGTTTTTGCTGATTTTTCCATTGTTTTTATCTGTTTATTTCTGTGTAATCGATTGTCAATTGTTTTAATACCTGCCTGTTACATTTAAAAAAATAATCCTCACACACATTTTTTTTTTTGTAAATTCGCGCGCTTTTCATTACGATTTTTTAAAACAAATACGATTCGCCTAAATATTATTTTGAGCTTTCAATTGTTTTTCACGTTTTCCTCGATAACTTTTGAACTCTCAAATGAAGTTAAAAATTGTTTTTGCCACAATTAAGAACGCTACGGAATATTTAAAATTATCGTAAAATTACAAAATCGAGTTGCAATTGTTTTACAGTTATTCCGCAACAAGCAACAGTTAGCTTTAGAAGTCGTATTGAAAACATTTTTCCACTATTGGATTACAAATAGCGGGAGCTTTGGTATTATAGCAAAACTAAAAATCGTCGTTCTTTTGTTTTTTTATGTTTTTATGAATAACTCGCGAACGGGTGAATGGATTTTAAAAATTCGCGCGCCTTTTAACATGAATGTTTAAAACAAATGCTATACGCGTAAAAAAATGTTTTGACATTCAATTGTTTTTCTATTTTTGTTAATAACTGTTAATTTAGTCAAGGGAATTAAAAATTGTTTTCACAATTATGTAGTACGCTTAAAAATCTTTCAAATTATAGTAAAATTGAAAAATCGAGTTGCAATTGTTTTACAGTTTTTCAGCTGTAATGTTTGATTTAGAAGTCGTATAGAAAAAATTCTTCCACTACTGCATTACAAATAGTCGAAGCTTAGGAATTATAGCAAAATTAAAAATCGTCGTTCTTTTGTTTTTTATGTTTTTACGAATAACTCGGGAACGGGTGAATGGATTTTAAAAATTCGCGCGCTTTTTAATACGAATGTTTAAAACAAATGCGATACGCGTAAGAGAAGCTTTAACATTCAATTGTTTTCTCATTTTTTCCGTTAATAATTTTTGATTAAGCGAAGAAAAATCAAAATTGTTTCCACCACGATGTAGAACGCCACGAAATGATTAAAATTATAGTAAAATTGCAAAATCAAGTTGCAATTGTTTTACAGTTTTTCAGCTGTAACTTTTGATCTAGAAGTCGTATATGGAACATTTTTTCACTACTGTATTACAAATAATCTGTGCTTTGGAATTATAGCAAAATTAAAAAAAAAACGTTGTTCTTTTGTTTTTTGGTTTTTACGAATAACTCGCAAACGGATCGATGGATTTTAAAAATTCCCACGCTTTTTAATATGAATGTTTAAAATAAATGCGGTTCGCGTAACAAAATGTTTTAATATTCAATTGTTTCTACGTTTTTTGTTAATAACTTTTGATTTAGTCAAGGAAATTAAAAATTATTTCCACCATTATGTAAAACGTTAAAATTTTTTAAAATTATCGTAAAATTAAAAATCTAGTTGCAATTGTTTTACAGTTTTTCTGCTGTAACTGTTGATTTAGAGGTCGTATTGAAAAAAATCTTCCATCATTATATTACAAATAGCCTGAGGTTTGAAATTATAGCAAATTAAAAAAATCGTCGTTCTTTTGTTTTTCTTGTTTTTACAAACAACTCACCAACGGATGGATGGGTTTTAAAAATTCCCACGCTTTTTAATATGAATGCAAATGCGATTCTCGTAAAAAAGTGTTTTGACGTTCAATTGTTTCTCCGTTTTTTTGTTAATAACTTTTGACTTAATCAAGGAAATTAAAAATTGTTTTCACCGCTATTTAGAACGCTACGAAATGATTTAAATTATCGTAAAATTTCAAAATCGAGTTGCAATTGTTTTACAGTTTTTCTACTGTAACTATTGATTGAGAAGTCGTATTGAAAAAATTCTTCCACTATTGCATTACAAATCGCCGAAGCTTTGGAATTATGGTATAATTTAAAAATCGTTGTTCTTTTGTTTTTCTCGTTTTTACGAATAACTCGCAAATGGATCTATAGATTTTAGAAATTTGAGCGCTTTTTAAAACGTATGTTTAAAACAAATGCAATTCGCGTAAAAACATATTTTGACATTCAATTGTTTTTTCGTTTTTTGTTAATAAATTTTGATTTTTTGAAGGAAATTAAAAATTGTTTCCACAATTATGTAGAACGCCTAAAAATCTTTCAAATTATAGTAAAATTACAAAATCGAGTTGCAATTGTTTTGCAGTTTTTCTTCTGTAACTTTTGATCTAGAAGTCGTTTAAGAAAAATTCTTCCACTACTGTATTACAAATGGCCTGAGGTTTGGAATTATAGCAAAATTAAAAAATCGTTGTTCTTTTGTTTTTTTAGTTTTTACGAATAACTCGCGAATGGATGGTTGGATTTTAAAAATTCGCGCGCATTTTAACAGATTTTCAGAACAAAAAGTATAATAAATGTTAATTTATTGAAGAATTTAATATTCTATTATTTTTTTAAGGCTTCAGGATGAATGCAAGTTCGTGGCCGATGTTTCTGCTGAAGACGCTGAACGGGGCGGAGATGGCGCCGTCGAAGATATTCCAGAAGGAGCCTTCCGGACCGAAAAACAATCTGTTCCAGGTCGGCCAGAAGCTGGAGGCGGTCGACAAGAAGAATCCGCAGCTGATCTGCACGGCCACCGTCGGTGCCGTCAAGAACGAGCAGATACACGTCACCTTTGACGGGTGGCGGGGTGCCTTCGACTACTGGTGTCGGTTCGACAGTCGCGACATCTTTCCGGTGGGCTGGTGCGCCAAATCCGGACACCCGATGCAACCACCCGGACAGAAGAATAACGGAGGAGCAAATAGGTAAGATATTTATTGTGACATTAAAATATTTATCTGAATTATTATTAAAGTAATAATATCCAGAATTTGTTTTGGAATCGGTTACGCCATCTGTTGGTAATTTTTTGAATCACCAAATGTACACCTTAACATTATTGGATTTCTGGTATTCTTGTTTTGGTTGATGTGTTAGAAATAAGTTTTTGTATGATTTTTATTTTTAGATTTAAAATAAGACCAACACCGATTCCACCGACGACACCCACAACAACCACCACCCCCATACCACCGGTAACGGCAACGGTCACACCGACGATATCCTCAACGGCGGAAGTACAATCTCCGGAAGCGGACACCTCAGCACCACCGCCACCACCCATCATCGTGTACATCCACAAGCAGTGCTTAGGCGGACCGCTTATCGATACCACCCAACTGGTTACCTCCGTCGAGGACACATCCCCTCTGGACGTGATAAAGAAACTGATTTCTGAGATACTGAAAGCGTCCAACAAGCCGGAAACCATTCTGGCCAGGCTGGGGACGCTGCGCGGCGAAGAAGTTGTCATAACGCACGGCGGCACGACGTACACCATCAAGTTGCCCACCCTCTTGAAGGTGAACGATGTTGATAACGTGTTTCAAGCACTCGGAACTTCACTCGGATGCTGCCCGAAGTTATTTAGTAAGTGTATTTTAATTGCATAATTCTTTCACCTCTTCCATTCGACCGTCATAATAATATAAAACTAAAGATTGAAAGACAAATTATTCCAAGTGTAGCCAATTATGTTACATCACTGAAGGACTGAGTGATGTAACATAATTGGCTATACTGTTTTTAGAATTATTTGATACAATAAATGTTATATGTTGCCCACATTTAGCATCTTTACGGATATTTGGAGAGACTGATAAAACTGTTTATTTCATTAATTTAAATCTTATTTTTTTTAGGTTTAAAGTCTGTACGAAATGAATGCTCGAATTGTGATGTCAGGATTCCACCTGTTAAAAGAAAAGCAGAACAAGAAGCGGCCACATCTACGACACCTACGGACACTTCGTTGACGGAATCTACCCTAGCGAGCCTCAACAAGATACCCACCCAAGAATGGGGCATCGAAGAGGTGATTCAATTCATCGAATCGACGGATCCGTGCCTGGGAGCGCACGCTGACTTGTTTAGAAAACATGTGAGTATATATCCCAATCATCAATCTCATAAATTAACATCGCCATCTATCGGAAAATTAAATAAACATTTTTAAAAAGGATAGTTTATGCGATTTTAAATTTTATTTTCCAGGAAATTGACGGTAAAGCCTTACTCCTCCTAAACTCTGACATGATGATGAAGTACATGGGCCTGAAGCTGGGACCGGCGTTGAAGATTTGTAATCTCGTGGCAAGACTGAAGGGCAGAAGACACAACATGCTGTAAAGACAAGTATGATGCCGTACTTATACAAAAAACAAAAGAAAGAAAAACGTTCGTTATCATGGGCTGAAAAAAAAATAGAGTATTCAATCCCCATCATTAATGCTTTATCCTAAGTTCACTATATTCCTTATCTTATTATTGTTGTTTTTTTTTTTTAATAGGACTTGAAACCTTTTTTAGATAGTAACACTGATTTTGATCACTTCCTATATAAGCAGTACATTAATTAATCCTCCTTTTTTTTTAATTCCTTTTAATATTACAAACAGCTGTCACATTGTGAGGTAGAGTATTTTTAATAATGAAGTATTTTATTATTACCCCGTATTGATGATGTAAATAGATTAATTTGCACTTCTATTTTTGTATTGATTGATTTTCTGAAGGGAAAAGGAAAAAAAAATATATAAGAAAAAGGAACACCTCTTTGAATTTTTGTTTGAATATTTATTGTAAAAAATAAATGTTTGATGAGAGACCTTTGAATTTGTAAATAAAATGAAATACGTTATTCTTGTCATGCTTTCGTTTGTAATTTTAAAACTGTAGTCTTTAACCAATAAAATCAACATCAGAGTTATTCATTGTTTTACTTTCTCACATTCCTATAATAAAATTTCGTGTGGATGCCGGAGGTAAATTCGCAAGTTACACAAACAACTGCTAGATGGCGCATGAAAGGTTTTGTGCTTTTATTCTATAAAATATTTAAAATATTAATTGCGTGACAGGTCGAAAAAATAATAAACAATTTATTTGTCATTATGTGTCATTCACCTATTCAATTGAGCGTGTTAATAGATAACGTACTAAATTAATTATTTAATGACAATAAATACAGACTAATTTAGAATAATTATAATAATTGAAAAATACACACACCTACAGTAATTTAAACACGTTTAGGTACAATAGAGGAGTAGATAAAAGAAAATCGTAAACGGTTAATATTTTTTTTATGTAATGTCAATTCATAAGAAAAAATAAAAGAAAATTTAGAACATTTGTCAACTGTCTTTCTTAAGGATCTGTAACTGTCAAATGTATGTTTTCAATTATCATCTCTAAATGTTAAAATACTAAAGTAAATTATAGATGTTGAATTGCATATACCGGGTGTTCAACTTTGTTATTAATTAACCGATTTGAATCAACTAAAAAGCAAATTGAATGGCCGTTTAAATAATATGAAAAGACATTAATTATATATCTTTTTTAAATTAACTTCATTGACAAATAATAGTCAACTTTAAATATTTAAATGTCTTCATATCCTTCTCTTATTTTTTATACTAGACATTATTTTTCTGAATTCAATGATCCCCAATATGTTGATTTTAATTTAATATTTATGTCAGAAAAAAATAATAAATCTTATTCATATGATATTTTCCAACAAATGTGGTGTGCCTTGAAAAAAAAAGTCGAAACAAACAAATGTCATTTGTTATAAAGTAATGTCAACCATTTATTATTAGTCTGTGTTTTACAACAAATGACATTTGATTTAAATCGGTGAATAAATAACAGAGTTATGGCGTTGGGCGTTTTTTTTTATCGAACACGCGGTATATTATTGACAGTAATCGTCTCACGATTACAACTTTAATCTGTCATCTGTCAAATTTTGACTTTTCTTTTGTTATCTGTCAAATCTAAATTTACATTGGTCATTTGTTAAACGCCAATTGAATGTAATTTTCCATTTCTTGACTGTTAACTTTTGATCTCTTGATTGTTAATTCACCTACGAATACTACTGTTAAATGTCATATGTCAATTGGCAACTCTTAAAAATTATAAAATAAAATTTATAAAGCCTAGATTGTTTACATAATGTTGATAATAACTATGTAAACAAATCTAGACATTGTCAGGTATCAATTGTCATGTGTCAAGTCGCAACTTTACATTTACCATCTCGAACCCCTTAAGTGCCAAGTGTCGAATGTGATTTCTTAACTATTAACTCGTAACTGTTTACTGTCAAATGTCAACTGTCATCTGCCATACACCATCAAATAAAAGCAACAAAAAAATTGACAAAGATTAGATTGGATACATATTTTGAGATTTTTTATTTTTATTTAATTTAATTTTTGAATTATCTGCCATATGTCAACTGTCAATTGTGATTTTTCAACTGTCATCTGTCATTTGTTAATTGTCATCTTTCAATTTTCAACTCTGAACCTACAGCTGTTAACTGTTATTTATCAACTGTTAATTGCCGTCTGTCAACTGTGATCTGTCAATTTTCAACTGTTAACCTACAACAGTCAAGTCAAATGTCATCTGCCAACTGTCATGTGTCAACTGTTATATGACAAATGTCATCTGTCATTTGTCAATTACCTTCTATCAAGTGTCATTATGGAACTGACAGGTTTCAACTGTCATCTTTTAATTGTCCTTCCTCTATCAACCTACAACTGTTATCTGTCAACTATTATCTGTTAATTATCATCTGTCAACTGACATCCGTCAATTTTCCTCTGTCAAGCTACAACTGTCATCTGCCATCTGTTAACTATCAGCTTTTAACTATCATTTGTTAATTTTCATCTGTCAATTTTCAATTGTCAATCTACAATTGTTATATGTCAACGGTGATTTATTAACTGTTATATATGAATGGTTAACTTGCATTTGTTAATTATCACCTCTCAATTGTCATCTGTTAATTTTCAACTATCAACTGTCATCTGTCAATTTTGAACCTACAACTCTTAATTGCCATCTGTCAACTGTTATATGTCAATTGTAATCTTGAAAACTCTCAACTGTCATCTGTCAACTGTTATCTTTTAACTATCACGTTTCAACTGTTATATGTCAACTGTCATTTGTCAACTATCATCTGTCATTTGATAATTGTCACCTATAACTGTTATCTGTCAATTTTTAACTGTTCACCTTTTGTTTTTCTGGAGAAAGGTGGCAGGTGATAGGTTTCAATGTCAACTCTCATCTGACTATTGTTAAGTGTCAAGTGTTGTCTGTCAACTTATAACAGTTATTTGTAAAATGTTATCTGTCAAATGTCATCTGTAAACTGTTAACTATCAGGTATAAACTTTTGTATGTCAATTTGTCATTTGTGAACTCTCATCTGTCTACTGTCATCTGTTACATATTATGTTAATTGTCATCTGTCAACCTACAACGGTTATCTATCAACTGTTATATGGCAACTGTTATTTGTCAACTGTTATCTGTTAATTGGCAACTCTTAAGAATTCAACAATCAGCTGACATCTGTTATTTTTGATCTGTCAACTGTAATCTGTCAATTTTCAACTGTCAACTGCCATCTGTCAATTGTTATCTGTTAATTTCTATTTGTGGTCTGTCATCTGTCAACTGCCATTTGTCAACTGAGATTTGTCATTTGCCATCTATCCACTGTCAACTGTTATCTCTTAATTATCATCTGTCAAATGTCATTTGTTAATTTTCAACTGCCAACCTACAACTGTCATTTGTCATTTGCCAATTGTCATCTATCAACTGTTATATGTCAGCTGTCATCTGTCAATTATTATCTTTCAATTGTTATATGTAACTGTCATTTGTCATTTGTCAATTATCTTTCAACCGTCGTCTGTTAACTGTGAGCTTTTAACTGTCATTAATTAATTGTCATCTGTCAATATTCACCTGTCAACCTACAACTATTATATGTTAACGGTCATTTGTCAACTGTTGTATGTCATTTGTCATCAGACAATTGTCATTTGTTAATTTTCATTTGCAAAACTGTCACCTGTCATTTCTAAACTGTCAACCTCCAACTGTTTTATGCCTACTGTCATCTGTCAATTGTCGTCTGTCAATTAGTATATGTAACGGTCACCTATTATTTGTCAATTGCAATCTATCAACTGTAGTCTGTTAACTATCAGTTTTCAACTGTCATCTATTAATTGTCATCTGTCAATTTTCAACTGTCAACTGTTATATGACAACGGTCATTTGTCTGTTAATTATCATCTGCCAACTGTTATCTGTTAATTTTCAATTGTCATCTGTCAATTTTCAACATGCAACCTACAACTGACAACTGTTATATGTCAACTGTTATATGTAACTGTCATCTGTCATTTGTTAATTCCAATCTATCAACCGTCGCCTTCTAACTGTCAGCATTTTACTGTCATTTATTAATTGTCATTTATCAATTTTCACCTGTCAACTTACAACTATTATATGTTAACGGTCATTTATCAACTCTTATCCATCAACTGTCAATTGTTAGATGTTAATTTTCATCTGTCAAATGTCATCTGTCAATTTTTAACTGTCAACTGTCATATGTCAACTATTATATGTTAACTGTCATATGTCAATTGTCATCTATTAACTGTCAGCTTTCAACTGTCATCTGTTAATTTTCAACTGTCAACCTACAACCATTATCTGTCAACTGTTATATTTCAAGGGTCATTTGTTGACTGTTATCTATCAACTGTCAACTGTTATCTGTTAACCAGCATCTGCCAACTGTTATCTATTAATTATCATTTGTCAACTGTCATCTGTCAATTTTCAACTATCAACCTACAACTGTCATCTGCCAATTGTCATCTGTCAACTGTTATATGTAACTGTCATTTATCAATTGTCAACTGTCAATTTTCAAATGTCAACCCACAACTATTAACTGTCAACTGTTATCTGTTATCTGTTAATTATCGTATGTCAAAAGTTACCTGTCAATTTTCAACTGTCAACCAACAACTATCAAATGTCATCATGTATGTTACTGTATGAAATGGCCTCCGTTAAATAAATTATTATTATTATAACTGTCATCTGTCAACTGTCATCTGCCATCAGTCATCTGTCATCTGTCAACCGTCAACTGTCATCTGTCAACGGTTATCTATTAGCTATCATGTGTCAATTGTTATATGTCAACTGTTATTTGTGAACTCCGCCCGTCCTTTTACCCAAAATTTTGAGTATACTTTCTTATTTTGTAATTTTTTGGGATATTTTGTTTGTTAGAAAGGAGTGCAAAGATGTAATAAATAAATAAATAAAAAAAAAAACTATAATCAACTGAAAGTTGGCAGGTGATAGATTTCAATGTCAACTGTCATCTGACTATTGTTAGGTGTCAAGTGATATTTCCTAACTTTTAACAGTTATCGGTAAAATGTTTTCCGTTAAGTGTCATCTGTAAATTGTCACCTTTCATCTCTTTGATTGATGACAGAGTATATGTCGACTGTCATTTGTCAACTGTTAAGTATCATGTGTCAACTGTCATTTGTCAACTTATCTGACATTTGTCAATTGTCATCTATCAACTGTCATCTGTCAATTTTCAACTGTACAATTTTTTGTTTTTCCCGAAAGTTGACAGGTGATAGATTTCAAAATAGAGGCGTCAAAAACAATTGGCAAAGATTAGATTTATTTATTTATTTATTTATGTATTTTCATCTTTGGTCTTCTTTCTTCGAAAAATACATTTAAAATCAAATTAACTATACATGTTATATTTTTTTAAATTTTTTATTTTATTCGAATTTTCAATTTGTAAATTATATGTATATTTTTTTGTCATATTATCCATCAACTGTCAATTGTCAATTATCAACTGTCAGCTGTTAATAATAATGATTTATTAACTGTTTTGTGTTGAACTCATTAATTTCATTAGTGTAAACTGTCATCTGTCAACTCTCAACTGTCAATTGTCATGTTTTAATTGTCAACTATCGACCGTCAACTGCTATCTGTCAATAGTTCTTTGTAAACAGTCATCTGTAAACTGTAACTCATGACTGCCATTTCTTTATTGTGAACTGTCAACTGTCAACTATCAATTGTCATGTGACAATGGTGAATTAACAGCTGTCAACTGTTATCTGTCAATAATTGTTTGTAAACTGTTATCCTTAAACTGTTATCTGTCAATTGTGATCAGTCAACTATCATCTGACTATTCTCAGGTGTCAAGTGATATCTATCAACTGTCAACAACGGTCAAATGTCATGAGTCAACTGTCAATTGCCATGAGTCAACTGTCAATTGTCATCAGTCAACTGTTAATTGTCAAACGTCAACAATCAACTGTCATCTATTACTATTAATTGGTAAGTGTTGATGGTCAAATATTATCTGTCAATTATCATTTACATTTTACAGTTGATAGTTGACAGATGGCAGTTGGTACTAAAGAGATGACAGTTGGCAACTTATATGATTGATATTTGTCAATCGACAACTCGTTATATTTGGGAGGTTTTATTGTGAGTTGTAGATTAATTAATTAATAAATTAACAAAGATAAAGGATGGATAGATGATAGATGATAGATGATAGATGATAGATGATAGATGATAGATGATAGATGATAGATGATAGATGATAGATGATAGATGATAGATGATAGATGATAGATGATAGATGATAGATGATAGATGATAGATGATAGATGATAGATGATAGATGATAGATGATGGATGACAACTTGTCCTCTCTTATATTTCATCATATGCCACTTGTAATCTGTTATTTCTCATTTGGTATTTTATGTCAGTTTATAGATGACAGAAGACAGACGACCTATGATAGATGACAAATAACAGATGACATTAATTAATGTAAAATATAACAGCTGGTAATGACAGATGATACACGACAGATAATAAACGACAGATGACAGATGACATATGACAGATGACAAATGATAGATGACAACTGAAACAGATCTCTCACATTGGTATATATGTATGTGTGTTTTATTGTTACTTGTCTTTATTTGTTTATATCATTGTTTCTACAGTTTTTGCTGTAAAAATAGCTCGAATTGCGTAAACATTGAAATTAATTGAGAGTGGGCTAAAAATTCAGGGTTCACTTGCAGAGAGTGCAATTACCAATTTTACAATTTTGGCGAATTTATGTAAAAAATACGATGTCCAAACATACTTGTGTTTTTTTTTCGTAGACGTATTTATTATAGTTTTTTTGGGGGGATTTTAATAAATTAACTTTTAGAGAGTTTTGCATTTATGAATAAGATACGATTGAAATTTTCAACTTCAAATTAAACTTATAATTATAGATTTTAAGTCAAAACTAGATTTAAACAATCTAAATTGAAACAGGAAAGAAACAAAACAGTAACTAAACAATGAAATACATTTTTGCGGCCTAATTAATTATTGGTTAATTGTAATAAATGGTTTTTAATGTTTTATGAATAAATGAATATTAACTTGTTTTTGAGTTGCGTGAAATTTATCTTGATTAATTAAAAAGCACTAAAAACCATTTTTTTTGTATTTTTATGATACTAGATTTTGGATATAAGTTGGGTGTAGTATTAAATTTGTTTCTGGTAAAAAAATAAAAGTGAGAATTATTTGGTCATTACAGTTTGAAATGAAATAAAGATAAAAAGAAAAGTTGAAATCCATCCAACCAATCCCCAAGTCCCGTACATCCCCAGTTGCGTGACATTGATGACTGTTGGTCATGCGCTAATATGTCTCACCGGTGGAGTTTGGAGAAAACGTTACTTATAAAGTATAGATTTTTGTCAGGGTAGCATAAACGCGAACAAGTGCCGGCGCGGTGTAAATGGCGCGAAATTCTACGCTCCAACATTGCAGTCACCATCAGAATACCATAAGGGTAGCAAGTAGAAACGGACACTGCTGAGGTTGGTGGTTGTCCGACGCGGTGCAGAATTTTTCTAAGGAAGCGCCAAAGAGGGCTAACACCATAAAGATATTGATTACCCCACTATAAATGGAATAGGGTTGAAATTACAATAATACATCGCACGTAAAGCGGTGCGTGTTTCTTTGTTTTGTTACCATTGACCTTCACTGGCGTTATCAAAGTTATAATCAGCCAATAAAGCGTTTCCACGAAGGTTGTGAAAATTGTTGGGAATTATTTGATTAGTGAATTAAAGTATTGCAGGAGCTGTTAAGAGAGTTTTTTTTTTATTTTGGCCGTCGCGGCTTTACTTACACGCGCGCTCGAATCGGATCTAATTGCAAAATAATTACAGAACGGCCGGAGGAAGCGGAAACGACAATTTTTCGCAAATTGCCAACAATTTGTCAATGGCATCTTCTCTTTTTGTTTCGGAATAATAATTGATCATCCGTGCGGACGGCGATTATCGAATTAGAAAATATGCCCAAAGTGATGCATCAGATTCGACGTTTCAGTCGGTCTTCGGTGGACGGGGAAAAAGCTCCCGCGACGCGCCGATAACTTTCAACAATAACAACAACAACAACAACACACTAACACTCGCACACACGAGGAAACCAGTTGGCCCCAGTAATATGTGTTCGAAATTTTCGCAGTTTTTATTCGTTTGGTAAGTTGCCCAAAGAAAGGGAAAAGTCAAACAGTGCAGTGCTACAATGAATTAAAATCGTAGTGTCGTTCTAGTGCTGGATGCCGATGGCACCGTTACCAGACTCGGAAAGGGCATCCAAAAATCCAAAAGTATTATACCTGAACATTATGTTAAAGGTAAGTCGAAAATTTTTGAAATTAAAATTATGATTAGAAAACGTGTTTCTATCTGTTAAAATATAGATTATCATCATTCTAGTAGTTTAAATCATCAAGTAAATTAAAAAATAAAGATTTTTATAAGGTTTAAACTACGAATAGTTTGTGGTAACCATCGTAAACATTATCTTCATTAAACTAACTGTAATGATTACTGTCTTAACAAAATGTATCAGTATAACCAATATCAAAATCAAATAAATAGTTTTATTAATTTATACAGCTAATATAAAAAATATTAACAATAATAATTATAATCGTTTTCCAAATTTACAACCAATTATTCAAACAAATTAATGTTTTGTACCGTATCCACCGGCAACTATCCATTCATCCCCATCTGCGGCCTTTCAACCAACCCCCTATCCGATTAATTGGAGGCGTAAACGTTAACAATAAATAATAACTTATTCATATTATCGCCACGATTATCAGGCAACCAAACATACACGCGCCCGCTGTTATATACACACAATAAAATGGGTCAATTTTTTTATTGCGGCAATCCTTGAACTAACATATTTTAACACTGCGCCAAAGAAACACCGATTACAAACAAAGTGAACAACCGGCCGGGCCCGACGTATCGATCAAAAAAGTGCGGAAAAATGTTCACCCCTGGCATTAAGGACGTAGAGAGAGAGATAATTAATCGGCCGGTCAATTACCATTTTCGTTTTTTTTTTTTTGCGCGCCCCCCGGTTCAAATTGATTACCATTTCGGAATGGTAAAATCTGATCGTGACCTTTACCGCAAGACGGGTGGCGAACGCGATGTGTTGGGTGGTGTGGAGGACGTGTAGGAGGGGTGGGGGGTGGTGAAGGTATAAATAAATGGCGAGTTGCGTTTAAGTTTGGAAATAGATTTAGGCGTTTTGTAGTTTTGATTGCCGGTAATTGATTGTGTAGGGTGGATTTATAAACTTTAGTCATTAGATATTGTAATGCATCAACATCCATGTCATATGAATGTATTTTTGACATACCATCAAAACAATTGACATTCGCTGTCAAGAAACAAAATTGAATTTGTGAAAACTGCGTTCGGAGGTTTAAAAATTTGTAAAACATTAATTTCAACTGGAATTAGACTGAAAACTTCAACATCCATCCTCAATGAACGAATTTTTGACATCCCATCAAAACAATTGACATACGCTGACAAGAAACAAAATGCGACGCTTGTAAACTTCAATTGAATTTATAAAAACTGCTTTCGGAGATTTAAAAATTTGTAAAAAATTAATTTCAACTAGAATTAGACTCTAAACTTCAAAATCCATCCCCAATTAATGTATTTTTGACACCCTATCAAAACAATCGACATACGCTGTCCAGAAACAAAATGCAACGTATGTAAACTTAAATTGAATTCATGAAAACTGCGTTCAAATTTAGATGGGCGCCATTTTGTTAACATCAATTGAATGTATAATTATTTTATAGATTATTAAAACCCATTTAATTGTTGATGTAATTTGCTATAACAATCAACAATTGCGAGTGTTGTTGATTTTTTACAATTTTTCTAATCGTTGATTGTAATTTTTATCTTCACTTCGATTCAGATGGGCGCCATTTTGTTAGTATCAATTGAATGTGTAATTATTTTTTAGATTATCAAAGCCCATTTAATTATTGATGTAATTTGCTATAACAATCAGCAATTATGAGTGTTGTCGTTTTTTTTAAATTTTTCTAATCGTTGATTGTAATTTTCATCTTCACTTCGATTCAGATGGGCGCCATTTTGTTAATATGAATCGAATGTGCAATTATTTTATAAATCATTAAAACTCATTTAATTGGTGATGTTATTTGCTATAACAATCAGCAATTGTGAGTGTTGTTGATTTTTTACAATTTTTCTAATCGTTGATTGTAATTTTCATCTTCACTTCGATTCAGATGGGCGCCATTTTGTTAACATCAATTGAATGTGTAATTATTTTATAGATTATCAAAACCCATTTAATTGGTGATGTTATTTGCTATAACAATCAGCAATTGTGAGTGTTGTCGATTTTTCACAATTTTTCTAATCGTTGATTGTAATTTTCATCTTCACTTCGATTCAGATGGGCGCCATTTTGTTAGTATCAATCGAATGTGCAATTATTTTATAGATTATTAAAACCCATTTAATTGGTGATGTTAATTGCTATAACAATCAGCAATTGTGAGTGTTGTCGATTTTTTATAATTTTTCTAATCGTTGATTGTAATTTTCATCTTCACTTCGATTCAGATGGACGCCATTTTGTTAATATCAATCGAATGTGCAATTATTTTATAAATCATTAAAACCCATTTAATTGGTGATGTTACTTGCTATAACAATCAGCAATTGTGAGTGTTGTCGATTTTTTACAATTTTTCTAATCGTTGATTGTAATTTTCATCTTCACTTCGATTCAGATGGGCGCCATTTTGTTAGTATCAATCGAATGTGCAATTATTTTATAGATTATTAAAACCCATTTAATTGGTGATGTTACTTACTATAACAATCAGCAATTGTGTGTGTTGTCGATTTTTTACAATTTTTCTAATCGTTGATTGTAATTTTCATCTTCACTTCGATTCAGATGGGCGCCATTTTGTTAATATCAATCGAATGTGCAATTATTTTATAAATCATTAAAACTCATTTAATTGGTGATGTTATTTGCTATAACAATCAGCAATTGTGAGTGTTGTCGATTTTTTACAATTTTTCTAATCGTTGATTGTAATTTTCATCTTCACTTCGATTCAGATGGGCGCCATTTTGTTAATATCAATAGAATGTGCAATTATTTTATAAATCATTAAAACTCATTTAATTGGTGATGTTACTTGCTATAACAATCAGCAATTGTGTGTGTTGTCGATTTTTTACAATTTTTCTAATCGTTGATTGTAATTTTCATCTTCACTTCGATTCAGATGGGCGCCATTTTGTTAGTATCAATCGAATGTGCAATTATTTTATAAATCATTAAAACTCATTTAATTGGTGATGTTACTTGCTATAACAATCAGCAATTGTGTGTGTTGTCGATTTTTTACAATTTTTCTAATCGTTGATTGTAATTTTCATCTTCACTTCGATTCAGATGGGCGCCATTTTGTTAGTATCAATCGAATGTGCAATTATTTTATAGATTATTAAAACTCATTTAATTCGCGATGTTACTTGCTATAACAATCAGCAATTGTATGTGTTGTCGATTTTTTACAATTTTTCTAATCGTTGATTGTAATTTTCATCTTCACTTCGATTCAGATGGGCGCCATTTGGTTAGTATCAATCGAATGTTCAATTATTTTATAGATTATTAAAACCCACTTAATTGGTGATGTTACTTGCTATAACAATCAGCAATTGTGAGTGTTGTCGATTTTTTACAATTTTTTTAATCGTTGATTGTAATTTTCATCTTCACTTCGATTCAGATGGGCCCCATTTTGTTAATATCAATCGAATGTGCAATTATTTTATAAATCATTAAAACTCATTTAATTGGTGATGTTATTTGCTATAACATTCAGCAATTGTGAGTGTTGTCGATTTTTCACAATTTTTCTAATCGTTGATTGTAATTTTCATCTTCACTTCAATTCAGATGGGCGCCATTTTGTTAGTATCAATCGAATGTGCAATCATTTTATAGATTATTAAAACCCATTTAATTAATGATGTTACTTGCTATAAAAATCAGCAATTGTGTGTGTTGTCGATTTTTTACAATTTTTCTAATCGTTGATTGTAATTTTCATCTTCACTTCGATTCAGATGGGCGCCATTTTGTTAATATCAATCAAATGTGCAATTATTTTATAAATCATTAAAACTCATTTAATTGGTGATGTTACTTGCTATAACAATCAGCAATTGTGAGTGTTGTCGATTTGTTAGTATTTTTCTAATCGTTGATTGTGATTTTCATCTTCACTTCGATTCAGATGGGCGCTATTTTGTTAACATCAATCGAATGTGCAATTATTTTATAAATCATTAAAACCCATTTAATTGGTGATGTTACTTGCTATAACAATCAGCAATTGTGAGTGTTGTCGATTTTTTACAATTTTTTTAATCGTTGATTGTAATTTTCATCTTCACTTCGATTCAGATGGGCCCCATTTTGTTAATATCAATCGAATGTGCAATTATTTTATAAATCATTAAAACTCATTTAATTGGTGATGTTATTTGCTATAACATTCAGCAATTGTGAGTGTTGTCGATTTTTCACAATTTTTCTAATCGTTGATTGTAATTTTCATCTTCACTTCAATTCAGATGGGCGCCATTTTGTTAGTATCAATCGAATGTGCAATCATTTTATAGATTATTAAAACCCATTTAATTAATGATGTTACTTGCTATAAAAATCAGCAATTGTGTGTGTTGTCGATTTTTTACAATTTTTCTAATCGTTGATTGTAATTTTCATCTTCACTTCGATTCAGATGGGCGCCATTTTGTTAATATCAATCAAATGTGCAATTATTTTATAAATCATTAAAACTCATTTAATTGGTGATGTTACTTGCTATAACAATCAGCAATTGTGAGTGTTGTCGATTTGTTAGTATTTTTCTAATCGTTGATTGTGATTTTCATCTTCACTTCGATTCAGATGGGCGCTATTTTGTTAACATCAATCGAATGTGCAATTATTTTATAAATCATTAAAACCCATTTAATTGGTGATGTTACTTGCTATAACAATCAGCAATTGTGAGTGTTGTCGATTTTTTACAATTTTTCTAATCGTTGATTGTAATTTTCATCTTCACTTCGATTCAGATGGGCGCCATTTTGTTAGTATCAATCGAATGTGCAATTATTTTATAGATTATTAAAACTCATTTAATTGGTGATGTTACTTGCTATAACAATCAGCAATTATGAGTGTTGTCGATTTTTTACAATTTTTCTAATCGTTGATTGTAATTTTCATCTTCACTTCGATTCAGATGGGCGCCATTTTGTTAATATCAATCGAATGTGCAACTATTTTATAGATTATTAAAACCCATTTAATTGGTGATGTTACTTGCTATTAGAATCAGCAATTGTGAGTGTTGTCGATTTTTTACAATTTTTCTAATCATTGATTGTAATTTTCATCTTCACTTCGATTCAGATGGGCGCCATTTTGTTAATAACAATCGAATGTGCAATTATTTTATAAATCATTAAAACTCATTTAATTGGTGATGTTATTTGCTATAACAATCAGCAATTGTGAGTGTTGTCGATTTTTTTACAATTTTTCTAATCGTTGATTGTAATTTTCATCTTCACTTCGATTCAGATGGGCGCCATTTTGTTAATATCAATCGAATGTGCAATTATTTTATAAATCATTAAAACTCATTTAATTGGTGATGTTATTTGCTATAACAATCAGCAATTGTGAGTGTTGTCGATTTTTCACAATTTTTCTAATCGTTGATTGTAATTTTCATCTTCACATCGATTCAGATGGGCGCCATTTTGTTAATATCAATCGAATGTGCAATTATTTTATAAATCATTAAAACTCATTTAATTGGTGATGTTAATTGCTATAACAATCAGCAATTGTGAGTATTGTCGATTTTTTACAATTTTTCTAATCGTTGATTGTAATTTTCATCTTCACTTCGATTCAGATGGCCGCCATTTTGTTAATATCAATCGAATGTGCAATTATTTTATAGATTATTAAAACCCATTTAATTGGTAATGTTAATTGCTATAACAATCAACAATTGTGTGGGTTGTCGATTTTTTACAATTTTTCTAATCGTTGATTGTAATTTTCATCTTCACTTCGATTCAGATGGGCGCCATTTTGTTAGTATCAATCGAATGTGCAATTATTTTATAGATTATTAAAACTCATTTAATTCGCGATGTTACTTGCTATAACAATCAGCAATTGTATGTGTTGTCGATTTTTTACAATTTTTCTAATCGTTGATTGTAATTTTCATCTTCACTTCGATTCAGATGGGCGCCATTTGGTTAGTATCAATCGAATGTTCAATTATTTTATAGATTATTAAAACCCACTTAATTGGTGATGTTACTTGCTATAACAATCAGCAATTGTGAGTGTTGTCGATTTTTTACAATTTTTTTAATCGTTGATTGTAATTTTCATCTTCACTTCGATTCAGATGGGCCCCATTTTGTTAATATCAATCGAATGTGCAATTATTTTATAAATCATTAAAACTCATTTAATTGGTGATGTTATTTGCTATAACATTCAGCAATTGTGAGTGTTGTCGATTTTTCACAATTTTTCTAATCGTTGATTGTAATTTTCATCTTCACTTCAATTCAGATGGGCGCCATTTTGTTAGTATCAATCGAATGTGCAATCATTTTATAGATTATTAAAACCCATTTAATTAATGATGTTACTTGCTATAAAAATCAGCAATTGTGTGTGTTGTCGATTTTTTACAATTTTTCTAATCGTTGATTGTAATTTTCATCTTCACTTCGATTCAGATGGGCGCCATTTTGTTAATATCAATCAAATGTGCAATTATTTTATAAATCATTAAAACTCATTTAATTGGTGATGTTACTTGCTATAACAATCAGCAATTGTGAGTGTTGTCGATTTGTTAGTATTTTTCTAATCGTTGATTGTGATTTTCATCTTCACTTCGATTCAGATGGGCGCTATTTTGTTAACATCAATCGAATGTGCAATTATTTTATAAATCATTAAAACCCATTTAATTGGTGATGTTACTTGCTATAACAATCAGCAATTGTGAGTGTTGTCGATTTTTTACAATTTTTCTAATCGTTGATTGTAATTTTCATCTTCACTTCGATTCAGATGGGCGCCATTTTGTTAATATCAATCGAATGTGCAACTATTTTATAGATTATTAAAACCCATTTAATTGGTGATGTTACTTGCTATTAGAATCAGCAATTGTGAGTGTTGTCGATTTTTTACAATTTTTCTAATCATTGATTGTAATTTTCATCTTCACTTCGATTCAGATGGGCGCCATTTTGTTAATAACAATCGAATGTGCAATTATTTTATAAATCATTAAAACTCATTTAATTGGTGATGTTATTTGCTATAGCAATCAGCAATTGTGAGTGTTGTCGATTTTTTTACAATTTTTCTAATCGTTGATTGTAATTTTCATCTTCACTTCGATTCAGATGGGCGCCATTTTGTTAATATCAATCGAATGTGCAATTATTTTATAAATCATTAAAACTCATTTAATTGGTGATGTTATTTGCTATAACAATCAGCAATTGTGAGTGTTGTCGATTTTTCACAATTTTTCTAATCGTTGATTGTAATTTTCATCTTCACATCGATTCAGATGGGCGCCATTTTGTTAATATCAATCGAATGTGCAATTATTTTATAAATCATTAAAACTCATTTAATTGGTGATGTTAATTGCTATAACAATCAGCAATTGTGAGTATTGTCGATTTTTTACAATTTTTCTAATCGTTGATTGTAATTTTCATCTTCACTTCGATTCAGATGGCCGCCATTTTGTTAATATCAATCGAATGTGCAATTATTTTATAGATTATTAAAACCCATTTAATTGGTAATGTTAATTGCTATAACAATCAACAATTGTGTGGGTTGTCGATTTTTTACAATTTTTCTAATCGTTGATTGTAATTTTCATCTTCACTTCGATTCAGATGGGCGCCATTTTGTTAATATCAATCGAATGTGCAATTATTTTATAAATTATTAAAACTCATTTAATTGGTGATGTTACTTGCTATAACAATCAGCAATTGTGAGTGTTGTCGATTTTTTACAATTTTCCTAATCGTTGATTGTAATTTTCATCTTCACTTCGATTCAGATGGGCGCCATTTTGTTAATATCAATCGAATGTGCAATTATTTTATAGATTATTAAAACTCATTTAATTGGTGATGTTGCTTGCTATAACAATCAGCAATTGTGAGTGTTGTCGTTTTTTACAATTTTTCTAATCGTTGATTGTAATTTTCATCTTCACTTCGATTCAGATGGGCGCCATTTTGTTAATATCAATCGAATATGCAATTATTTTATAAATCATTAAAACTCATTTAATTGGTGATGTTACTTGCTATAACAATCAGCAATTATGAGTGTTGTCGTTTTTTTACAATTTTTCTAATCTTTGATTGTAATTTTCATCTTCACTTCGATTCAGATGGGCGCCATTTTGTTAATATCAATCGAATGTGCAATCATTTTATAAATCATTAAAACTCATTTAATTGGTGATGTTACTTGCTATAACAATCAGCAATTGTGAGTGTTGTCGATTTTTTACAATTTTTCTAATCGTTGATTGTAATTTTCATCTTCACTTCGATTCAGATAGGCGCCATTTTGTTAATATCAATCGAATGTGCAATTATTTTATAGATTATTAAAACCCATTTAATTGGTAATGCTAATTGCTATAACAATCAACAATTGTGTGGGTTGTCGATTTTTTACAATTTTTCTAATCGTTGATTGTAATTTTCATCTCCACTTCGATTCAGATGGGCGCCATTTTGTTAATATCAACTGAATGTATAATTATTTTATAGATTATTAAAGCCCATTTAATTGTTGATGTAATTTACTATAAAAATAAACAATTACGAGTGTTGTTGATTTTTTACAATTTCTCCAATCTTTGATTATAATTTTCATCTCCACTTCGATTCAGATGGGCGCCATTTTGTTAACATCAATTGAATGTGTAATTATTTTATAGATTATTAAAACCCATTTAATTGTTGATGTAATTTGCTATAACAATCAGCAATTGTGAGTGTTGTCGATTTTTTACAATTTTTCTAATCGTTGATTGTAATTTTCATCTTCACTTCGATTCAGATAGGCGCCATTTTGTTAATATCAATCTAATGTGCAATTATTTTATAAATCATTAAAACTAATTTAATTGGTGATGTTACTTGCTATAACAATCAGCAATTGTGAGTGTTGTCGTTTTTTTACAATTTTTCTAATCGTTGATTGTAATTTTCATCTTCACTTCGATTTAGATGGACGCCATTTTGTTAATATCAATCGAATGTGCAATTATTTTATAAATCATTAAAACTCATTTAATTGGTGATGTTACTTGCTATAACAATCAGCAATTGTGAGTGTTGTCGATTTGTTACAATTTTTCTAATCGTTGATTGTAATTTTCATCTTCACTTCGATTCAGATGGGCGCCATTTTGTTAATATCAATCAAATGTGCAATTATTTTATAAATAATTAAAACTCATTTAATTAGTGATGTTACTTGCTATAACAATCAGCAATTGCGATTGTTATTGATTTTTTACAATTTTTCTAAACTTTGATTGTAATTTTCATCTTCACTTCGATTCAGACGGCCGCCATTTTGTTAACATCAATTAAATGTGTAACTATTTTATAGATTATTAAAGCCCATTTAATTATTGATGTAATTTGCTATAACAATCAGCAATTGTGAATGTTGTTGATTTTTTACAATTTCTCTAAACTTTGATTGTAATTTTCAACTTCACTTCGATTCAGATGGGCGCCATTTTGTTAATATCAATCGAATGTGCAATTATTTTATAGATTATTAAAACTCATTTAATTGGTGATGTTAATTGCTATAACAATCAGCAATTGTGAGTGTTGTCGATTTTTTACAATTTTTCTAATCGTTGATTGTAATTTTCATCTTCACTTCGATTCAAATGGGCGCCATTTTGATAGTATCAATCGAATGTGCAATTATTTTATAGATTATTAAAACCCATTTAATTGGTGATGTTACTTGCTATAACAATCAGCAATTGTGAGTGTTGTCGATTTTTTACAATTTTTCTAAGTTGATTGTAATTTTTATCTTCACTTCGATTCAGATGGGCGCCATTTTGTTAATATCAATCGAATGTGCAATTATTTTATAGATTATTAAAGCCCATTTAATTGGTGATGTTACTTGCTATAACAATCAGCAATTGTGAGTGTTGTCGATTTGTTACAATTTTTCTAATCGTTGATTGTAATTTTCATCTTCACTTCGATTTAGATGGGCGCCATTTTGTTAATATCAATCGAATGTAATTATTTTATAAATCATTAAAACTCATTTAATTGGTGATGTTACTTGCTATAACAATCAGCAATTGTGTGTGTTGTCGATTTTTTACAATTTTTTTAATCGTTGATTGTAATTTTCATCTTCACTTCGATTCAGATGGGCGCCATTTTGTTAATATCAATCGAATGTGCAATTATTTTATAGATTATCAAAACCCATTTAATTGGTGATGTTTCTTGCTATAACAATCAGCAATTATGAGTGTTGTCGATTTTTTACAATTTTTCTAATCGTTGATTGTAATTTTCATCTTCACTTCGATTCAGATGACCGCCATTTTGTTATCATCAATTGAATGTGTAATTATTTTATAAATTATTAAAGCTCATTTAATTATTGATGTAATTTGCTATAACAATCAGTGATTGCTACCTTTAATTTTAATAAAATAAACAATTTGCTAGGAAGAATTTTAAAAATTTGTTGCAAGCCCTTTGCTCCATCTTGCTGGAAAGCAGAGAACGATTTTTTTCAATTCAGGCATTAATAAGTTGTCTTATAGCCCTAGATATTTACGAATTCAAATATGAACTTTCTTTTTGGGATTTAGGTTAATTTTATATTAACGTTTTAAAATTAGCAATTTTAATTGTGTATTATTTTATTTTTCTTTTGAATAATTCCACTACATTTCCTACGCAAAATAGTGACCTGGATGCATTACTTAGGCCGCTACCTGTAACACGCAAATTTCGTTATTCAATATTCATAGTGTAGTCATTTGTGAAACCCGGACGTTCATAGGCAGAAATTAATTTTTCAAGGTGAAACGATTTATAAGATGTGATTTATCATTTTCCCTATTTCTTATTAAAATGAATAACGTTGGTAATCAAAGTGATGATTCATTAGAAGATAGGCAATTAGAATAATCAGGTTTTGTTTTGTTATTGATCAAATTTATAGGATGAATTGAATTCGTTTAATAAAATGTAATAAAAACCTTTAGTTCGTTGTAGTTAGCTAGAGAAGTAGTTGTTTCAAATTAATTTGTTTTGTAGTCTTAGTAAGACTCATTGTTGTAGATTCACGAAATGTTTTCGTATTTTTAAATTTATGAATTCGTTTAGTCTAATTGATTTCATGCTGACAAAATATTTATGTCGATAGAATAACAATGTTTGTTGTCTATTTCTTATGTTTAAAGTAATTAATTTATTATTTATCTCTAATATAATTAATTAATTATTTACTTTATATTAACGAATTGCTTAATGAAGACTTGACAATGTCTAAACAACGCAATTATCGATTGTTGCAATGAAATGCGACTTTATTACAAATGAAATCGATGAACGCTTTGCATACGTAATTACAAAACCAATGCTAACTGCAAACTGCCTGTAATAAATCGATATTAGTAAATAATGTACGGCTGCAACCTTGCTATTTTCCAGGACCTGGGCCTCACCTATCGAACAGGAGGGCGACGTCTAACATTTGCGCCTCATTAAATGCCCTAGTTTTTTTTTTAGTTTTCCAAAAATATAAACTAAAAATACAAGAAAAGTCACCTTTAATCTAAAGCTAAATTTATAGATAAATTTGAAATCTACTTAACGAACAGACCGATTTAATTTATTCAACCATATTTAAGCTCTTTACCTTTACATTTCAGTCGATCAAAATCACTTAAAGATTGACTAAGATGCTTACGATTAATTCTAAGTGTTTAATTAAAGAGTTTGAATATTGGAGAATGAATTAAATCGGTTTGTTCGTTAAGTAGATTAGTGTTAGGAGGTTTCTGTAGCCGAAATAATCTACTGAATTAAGTCTACAGACTTTACTGCAAACATTAAAGAGTTTTAATTTATTGATAGGTGGAAATTAATGATTATATTTTACCCCTTTATAAATTATTGAATAGAAGGTCGCTGATTTATGAGATAGTGTATGTTTAGAGTTATTTAGAATTGTGGAATTTACTTTAGTATGTTTTTTGGATATTTTTATCTGTAAAGAAACCTCCTATAAATTTCTACACCATTGTGTGTAAACGTTAAAACTTGTTGTTCACATTTCAATAAATTTACAAATATCCACGATTCCGTATTAAAAGTTGTGGCGACGTCGGTGCCGGCTCGCTCGGCACGATTTATTAAATTTTGATGACACGGCGTTTTATTTCGTATGAAAATTGTACCGTAATTTTTCGTAGAACATCGCGTCCTATATAAAATGCATGAAGTAGGATATTCCTTATAAGCAATCATAACGGTTTTTTTCCCCTATATTGATCACACGAACGGAGCGTTTCGTGGTGGTGAAAAATAATACGAATTATATAAATGGAATGAATGTGCATGCGATATATAATTCTCACGGGATTATTTTTTTCTGTCATAACAAACGCAGTCAATAATTTTATTGAATTATTAAATTTACACAAATACTCAATATATATTTTTTTTACTTATTATATCATATCATATCATGGGCAGAAATGGGGGAGGCTTATGTCCAAAAGTGGATGACAATTATAATCAATTAAAATTTTACATATACACTTATTTTTTGATTGTGTGATGGATTGGTTTGATTAAAATCTGTATTTCTGCTGATAACCAACCCACAAAACGAATTCGCATACGTTTAGCATAACGTTCAAGCCTATTTATACCTATCCACGAATAATTTCCGCCCTTCAAAAGTCACTTTTAATCCGAATATTCAAATCACGTGCTACTTTAATCGTGCCAAATTTAAACTTTTCACGTTCACTGAGAAAACAAGGATGATAAGACATGCAACGTCGAGATTAATTTATTTTTACGAAATGATTTTAATTAATAATTTTATCGTTAACATATATTGTATCTGTACATTATTTTTAGAGGTAAGACCACCGACAATAAGGGGAAGAGCTTTAGACATCGATTTCAGCATGACCGTCGTAGATATTAATTCCATTAACGTCGAGGATATGGATTTTAGGTAGGTGAACACTAAAAATTAATTAATTAATAATCCTTCTTCTTTATACTCAAGATGAAACATCTTTCTGATTCAAAATTAAACATTACACAAATTAAATATTAATATTAATAAATTGTTGAATATTTACTAATACATAAACAATTATTATAGGATGGACATGTTTTTAAGACAACAATGGACTGATTCGAGATTAATTATACCGGAAGAGATCTTCGAGTACGGCGACGAGTACGTCACCATTCCGGCGCAATTCTTTGAAAATCTGTGGCAACCCGATCTGTACTTCCTTAATTCGAAAGTTGTAGGTGAGACACTTTCCTCAATAAATAATTTCAAATTATGTTTTCATCAATATTTTTTAAATTTTTTACAGAAATTGCAACGTTAACTCATAAGTTCTCGTCTGTGACCCTATATAGAAATAAGACGGTTAGATATTCGGCCAGAATGCACGCGATTGTAGCATGCCAAATGGAATTCCAATATTATCCGATGGATATCCAGATTTGCCCTTTGAGTATTGAAAGCTGTAAGTAAAATTAGCTTTAACTTGAATGAAAGGAAATAAAATTGCATTCGGCGGTTTGAATAATTGTAAAATAATAACCACGGCTGGAATTAGCTTAAAAATTTTAAAATCCATTAAGAATTAGTGTATTAATGATATTCACTCAAAACAATTGCCACATCGTAGCTGGAAACAAAATGGCAGCACTCAAAACTTGAATGAAAAGAAATAAAATTGCCTCCGGCGGTTTGAATAAGTGTAAAATAATAACCACAAGTGGAATTAGCTTACAATTTTTAAAATCCATTAAGGATTAGTATATTTATGATTATCACTCAAAACAGTTGCCACATCGTAGCTGGAAACAAAATGGCAGCACTTAAAACTTGAATGAAAGGAAATAAAATTGCATTCGGCGGTTTGAATAATTGTAAAATAATAATCACGCGTGGAATTAGCTTAAAAATTTTAAAATCCATTAAGGATTAGTGTATTTATGATACTCACTCAAAAGAATTGTCACATTGTAACTGGAAACAAAATGGCAGCACACAAAACTTGAATGAAAGGAAATAAAATTGCATTCGGCGGTTTGAATAATTGTAAAATAATAACCACGACAGGAATTAGCTTAAAAATTTTAAAATCCATTAAGGATTAGTGTATTTATGAGTTTCACTTAAAACAATTGCCACATTGTAGTTGGAAACTAAATGACAGCGCTTAAAACTTGAATGGAAGAAAATAAAATTGAATTCGGCGGTTTGAATAATTGTAAAATAATAACTACGAGTAGAAATAGCTTAAAAATTATAAAATCCATTAAGAATTAGTATATTTATGATATTCACTCAAAACAATTGCCACATCGTAGCTGGAAACAAAATGGAAGCACTTAAAACTTCAAAGAAAGAAAATAAAATAGCATTCGGCGGTTTGATTAATTGTAAAATAATAACCACGCGTGGAATTAGCTTAAAAATTTTAGAATCCATTAAGAATTAGTGAATTTATAATATTCACTCAAAACAATTGCCACATCGTAGCTGAAAACAAAAAGCAGCACTCAAAACTTGATTGAAAGGAAACAAAATTGCATTCGGCGGTTTGAATAATTGTAAAATAGTAACCACAAGTGGAATTAGCTTAAACATTTGAAAATCGATTAATAATTAGTGTATTTGTGATATTCACTCAAAACAATTGCCACATCGTAGCTGAAAACAAAATGGCAGCACTCGAAATTTGATTGAAAGTAAATAAAATTGCATTCGGCAGTTTGAATAATTGTAAAATAATAACCTCGCGTGGAATTAGTGTAAAATTTTTAAAATCCATTAAGAATGAGTGTATTTATTATATTCACTCAAAACAATTGCCACATCGTAGCTGGAAACAAAATGGCAGCACTTAAAACTTGAATGAAAAGAAATAAAATTGCATTCGGTGGTTTAAATAATTGTAAAATAATAACTAAGAGTGGAATTAGCTTAAAAATTTAAAAGTCCATTAAGAATTAGTGTATTTATGATATTCACTCAAAATAATTGCCTCATCGTAGCTGGAAACAAAATGGCTGCACTTAAAACTTGAATGAAAAGAAATAAAATTGCCTTCGGCGGTTTGAATAATAATAAAATAATAACCACAAGTGGAATTAGCTTAAAAATTTTAAAATCCATTAAGAATTAGTGTATTTATAATATTCACTCAAAACAATTGCCACATCCTAGCTGGAAACAAAATGGCAGCATTCATAACTTGAATGCAAGAAAATAAAATTGCATTCGGTAGTTTGAATAATTGTAAAATAATAACCACGCATGGAATTAGCTTAAAAATTTTAAAATCCATTAAGAATTAGCGTATTTATGATATTCACTCAAAACAATTGACACATCGTAGCTGGAAACAAAATGGCAGCACTTAAAATTTGAATCAAAGGAAATAAAATTGCATTCGACGGTTTGAATAATTGTAAAATAATAACCACGGGTGGAATTAGCTTAAAAATGTTAAAATCCATTAAGAACTAGTGTGTTTATGATATTCACTCAAAACAATTGCCACTTTATAGCTGGAAACAAAATGGCAGCACTCAAAACTTGAATGAAAAGAAATAAAATTGCATTCGACGGTTTGAATAATTGTAAAATAATAACCACGGGTGGAATTAGCTTAAAAATTATAAAATCCATTAAGTATTAGTGGTTTAGTGATATTCAATCAAAACAATTGCCACATCTTAGCTGGAAACAAAATGGCAGCACTTAAAATTTAAATGAAAGGAAATAAAATTGCATTCGGCGGTTTGAATAATTATAAAATAATAACCACGAGCGGAATTAGCTTATTTATGATATGTATTTATGATATTCACTCAAAACAATTGCCATATCGTAGCTGGAAACAAAATGGCAGCACTCAAAATTTGAATGAAAGGAAATAAAATTGCATTCGGCGGTTTGAATAATTGTAAAATAATAACCACGGGTGGAATTAGCTTAAAATTTTTAAAATTCATTAAGGATTAGTGTATTTATGATATTCAATCAAAACAATTGCCACATCGTAGCTGGAAACAAAATGGCAGCACTTAAAACTTGAATGAAAAGAAATAAAATTGCATTCGGCGGTTTGAATACATTTAAAATAATAACCACGAATGGAATTAGCTTAAAAATTTTAAAATCAATTAAGAATGAGTGTATTTATGATACTCACTCAAAACAATTGCCACATCGTAGCTGGAAACAAAATGGCAGCACTTAAAACTTGAATGAAAGAAAATAAAATTGCATTCGGCGGTTTGAATAATTGTAAAATAATATCCACGGCTGGAATTAGCTTTAAAATTTTAAAATCCATTAAAGATTAGTGTATTTATAATATTCACTTAAAACAATTGCCACATCGTAGTTGGAAACAAAATGGCAGCACTCAAAACTTGAATGAAGCGAAATAAAATTGCATCCGGCGGTTTTAATAATTGTAAAATAATAACTACGTGTAAAAATAGCTTAAAAATTTTAAAATCTATTAAAGATTAGTGTATTTATGATATTCCCTCAAAACAATTGCCACATCGTAGCTGGAAACAAAATGGCAGCACTCAAAACTTGAATTAATGAAAATAAAATTGCATTCGGCGGTTTAAATAATTGTAAAATAATAACCACGAAAAGAATTAGCTTAAAAACTTTAAAATCCACTAAGAATTAGCGTATTTATGATATTCACTCAAAACAATTGTCACATCGTAGGTGGAAACAAAATGGCAGCACTTAAAACTTGAATGAAAGAAAATAAAATTGCATTCGGTGGTTTGAATAATTGTAAAATAATAACCACAGGTGGAATTAGCTTGAAAAATTTTAAATTCATTAAAGATTAGTGTATTTATGATTATCACTCAAAACAATTGCCACATCGTAGCTGAAAACAAAATGGCAGCACTCAAAACTTGAATAAAAGAAATAAAATTGCACTCAGCGGTTTGAATAATTGTAAAATAATAACCACGAGTAGAATTAGTTAAAAAATTGTAAAATCTATTAAGAATTAGTGTATTTATGATATTCACTCAAAACAATTGCCACATCGTAGCTGGAAACAAAATGGCAGCACTTAAAACTTGAATGAAAGGAAATAAAATTGCATTCGGCGGTTTGAATAATTGTAAAATAATAACCACGAGTGGAATTAGCTTAAAAATTTTAAAATCAATTAAGGATTAGTTCATTTATGATATCCGCTCAATACAATTGCCACATCATAGCTGGAAACAAAATGGCAACACTCAAAACTCGAATGAAAGGAAATAAAATTACATACGGCGGTTTAAATAATTGTAAAATAATAATCATAAGAGTAGTTAGCTTAAAATTTTTAAAATCCATTAAGGATTGGTATATTTGTGTTACTCACTCAAAACAATTGCCACATCATAGCTAAAAACAAAATTGCAGTACTTGAAACTTGGATGAAAGGAAATAAAATTGCTTCGGCGGTTTGAATAATTGTAAAATAATAACCAGAAATAGAATTAGCTTAAAAATTTTAAAATCCATTAAGAATTAGTGTATTTATGATATTCACTCAAAACAATAGCCACATCGTAGCTGAAAACAAAATGGCAGCGCTTAAAACTTGAATGAAAGGAAATAAAATTGCATTCGACGGTTTGAATGATTGTAAAATAATAACTGCGGGTAGAATTAGCTTAAAAAATTTAAAAATCAATTAAGAATTAGTGTGTTTATGATATACACTCAAAACAATTGCCACATTGTAGCTGGAAACAAAATGGCAGCACTCAAAACTTGAATGAAAAGAAACAACATTGCTTTCGGCGGTTTCAATAATTGTAAAATAATAAGCATGATTGGAATTAGCTTAAGAATTTTAAAATCCATTATTAATTAGAGTATTTATGATATTCACTCGAAACAATTACCACATCGTAGCTGGAAACAAAATGGCAGCTCTCAAAACTTGAATGAAAGGATATAAAATTGCATTCGGCGGTTTGAATAATTGTAAAATAATAACCACGACTGGAACTAGCTTAAAAAAATTAAAGTCAATTAAGGATTAGTGTATTTATGATATTTACTCAAAACAATTGCCACATCGTAGCTGGAAACAAAATGGCAGCACTCAAAACTTGAATGAATGGAAAAAACATTGCATTCGGCGGTTTGAATAATTTTAAAATAATAACCACGGGTGGAATTAGCTTAAAAATTTTAAAATCCATTAATAATTAGTGTATTTATGATATTCACTCAAAACAAATGCCACATCGTAGCTGGAAACAAAATGGCAGCACTCAAAACTTGAATGAAAAAACATAAAATTACATTCCGCGGTTTGAATAATTGTAAAATATTAACCACGGATGGAATTAGCTTAAAAATTTTAAAATCAATTAAGGATTAGTGTGTTTACAATATCACTTGAAAACAATTGCCATATTGCAGCCGAAAACAATTTGACAACCGTCAAAACTCGAATGAAAAGAAATGAAATTGCATTCGGCGTTTAAAAACATTGTAAAACATTAACAACTAGTAGGATTAGTTTAGAAATTTCAAAATCCATTTAGAATTAGTTTGTTTATAATATTGCTTGAAAACAATTGCCATATTGCTGCCGAAAATAGTTTGGCAACCGTCAAAACTCGAATGAAAAGAAGTGAAATTGCATTCGGTGTTTAGAAACATTGTAAAACATTAACAACAAGTAGAATTGGTTTAAAAATTTTAAAATCCGTTTGGAATTAGTGTGTTTACAATATTACTTGATAACAATTGCCATATTGCAGCCGAAAACAATTTGGCTACCGTCAAAACTCGAATGAAAAGAAGTGAAATTGCATTCGGCGTTTAGAAGCGTTGTAAAACATTAACAACAAGTAGAATTGGTTTAAAAATTTCAAAATCCATTCAGAATTAGTGTGTTTACAATATTACTTGAAAACAATTGCCATATTGCAGCCGAAAACAATTTGGCAACCGTCAAAACTCGAATGAAAAGAAATGAAATTGCATTCGGCGTTTAGAAGCATTGTAAAACATTAACAACTAGTAGGATTAGCTTAGAAATTTCAAAATCCATTTAGAATTAGTGTGTTTACAATATTACTCGAAAACAATTGCTATATTGCGGCCGAAAACAATTTGGCAACCGTCAAAACTCAAATGAAAAGAAGTAAAATTGCATTCGGCGTTTAGAAACATTGTAAAACATTAACAACTAGTAGGATTAGCTTAGAAATTTCAAAATACATTTAGAATTAATGTGTTTACAATATTACTTGGAAACAATTGCCATATTGCAGCCGAAAACAATTTGGCAACCGTCAAAACTCGAATGAAAAGAAATGAAATTGCATTCGGCGTTTAGAAACATTGTAAAACATTAACAACAAGTAGAATGAGCTTAAAAATTTCAAAATCCATTTAGAATTAGTTTGTTTACAATATCACTTTAAAACAATTGCCATATTGCAGCCGAAAACAATTTGTCAACCGTCAAAACTCGAATGAAAAGAAATGAAATTGCATTCGGCGTTTAGAAACATTGTAAAACATTAATAACAATTAGAATTAGCTTAGAAATTTCAAAATCCATTAAGAATTAGTGTATTTATGATATTCACTCAAAACAATTGCCATATTGCTGCTGAAAACAAAATTACAACACTTAAAACTTGAATGAAATGTAGTTAATATCTAATTATTAATTTGTATTTATAGTTTCTTATGATAACACGAAAATGAGGCTTAAATGGGCCGAATCCGGCGTGATGGTCAGTCCTGAATTAAAACTCTTGCAGTATCACATCGGCAAACCCTTACAACTAGAAGAAACCGACATTTATACCAATGAAAAAAACGGTGAGTGTACTTTTTAAAGTTTTTTTTTTTATTAGCAATATAATTAACATAATCATTAACGTAAAGGAAAATGTGACCTGAATTTATTCAATTCAGCTCAAAGTCCGCAACTCTGACCTTATTAGAGTTTAATATAATAGCCGACCCTTTGTTGGTGGGGAAGGGGGATTATTCAACAACAACGAGTGTAAGAAAATAAATAATAATAGTGTGGGGCGCTTTCATGTCAGTAATTTTAATTTATTATTAATTCACTATGGTTAATAATCAAGTTTATTGATTGTTACGTGTTATATATTTCAATGCAGTCTGGTTTTTTAATATACTAAACTATTTTAAATCAAGAAGTAATGTAAGGGAATTAATATTTAAATTTGTAGATAAATATGATAGAAAATGTATCACAAAGTAATGGCTTCAAGTATCAACTATATTAAATATGAAAGAATTACGAAAATGATTTTACTTGAACCACAATGGATTCCCTACATAAATATGAATTAATGTTAATATTTATTGAGGTTAAATGTTATATTTTAGGTAATTTTTCTCGTCTAGTCGTTTATTTCCGTTTCGAAAGGCAAATTGGGCACCACCTGATACAAACGTTTGCACCCTCGACGCTCGTCGTCGTCGTATCCTGGTTTAGTTTCTGGCTGAGTCTGGACGCTGTGCCAGGACGTGTCACCTTGTTGGTGACGTGCTTGTTAACGCTCGTCACCATGTTTACAGGACTACGAACTGATATCCCACCTGTGGCCTACGTTAAAGTAAGTTATTTCAATATTAGATTCGATTTGAAAATATAATAGACAACATTAACAATTATTTGTAAAACTTAGTTTGATAATGACTAGCTTATAGATTATTATAGATTATACTCACTGTGTAATTATTTAAAGATTTATAATAAGATTAATTTAAGCCTTCATCAGTAATCGATTGATTAACTTTTCAGGCTTTAGATTTATGGATGGCAGGCTGTATGGTTTTCGTATTTTCCGCACTCAGCGAATTCGTAATCGTGAAAGTGTTGGACGAACGGTACAAGGCCTACAAAAAGGAACAACAAACGCAAATTATGGTAGAGTATTCGTTTTTAAACATCTAAAAGCTTAAAAAATGATTTTCCATTAATTTCTTTAGTTAGTAAATTCTTTATTTTAATATAAGTACCAACAAAAGATTTTATAACTACATATTTTACACTGCATGAAGGTCTTATAATTATGTTTATAATATTGAAGACTTCTACATCGTTATACATGTTGAATAGAAATCAAACACACTAATAACTTTGTTTGTATAACACGAAATTATATAAGTACTAATAGCTAATAAATATGTATTAAAGTCCTTTACCTTGTAGAAAATTAACCAATAATTAGAAAACACATGAAAACATTTCATTAATTGTAAATTTACGAAATGTTTTCATGTTTTTTATAATTATTAATAGCTACTATACTAAAGCACCCCCAGGCATTAAATTATATAACTAATTTTTAACGTATTTTACACCCTTCGAATATATTAAGTCTATTGAATTAATTGCTATCATAATTTATCTGTTATCTGTTGGATAAATTATTTTAAAAGCGTGCTATAGAATTTTCCACAAGTACTTAACCTTGATAAGTGTGGTCGTGCTTTTTTTAAATATATATATAGTTGACATTGATTTCCTTACAAAAAAAAAAACGCCACAAGGATGAACTAAATTTCCCGGCCGCATGCAAACTGATACGATCTGATCTTGTCAGTGTCGAGTTTTAGTTTTAGTTGTCACATCCATGACCTTCCATGCCAGGAAACTATACTTCTAACGCCGGCCCACACACACATAAACACATATATATTAGAGATCACTATCGAAAAGACCGTAATAGCTTCATTACGTCAGCTAGTCCACCGGCCGCCGGCAGTTTACACGTTTTTCTTTTCGGCTAAAATAAGAATTCGATAAAATTTATTAAAGCCTGAAGGAAATGGAAGAATTCAATTGATTAAAACACTTAAACACCTTTATTCACTTTTTTGTTACAAAAAAAAATTAGTGAAGAAAGTTAAAATAATATATTTTTGCTTTATTCATTACGAAAATATTTTCTTTTGTGGAATAACATCTTGAGAATATTTCGTTTTATTATAATAATTGGAGGGTGGGATAGTGGCCACCCACCCGCCCTACATATACATTTAAACTTAAGCTGAAATATTTGCTGATGGTTCTTTTACATCAATCATAGAGTTAAGGTGTGTTTACTGGAAACTACAGCAGAAACCGTGGTGTAATAAAAATGTATATGTAGGGTAGGTGTGTGTCCACTATTACACAAAAAAAATTAGTGAAGAAAGTTGTTTTAATCAAGTTTTTATCATCTTCAAGTAAATCAATCCAAAAAGATTTCACTATTTATTTTCCAATATTTTTTAATTCCTCTTGGTTAAATTTAAAATTTTCAAGCATATTCTGTTCTTCATTTTAAAATTTTAATATCTCTTCTTTGGGTTTTTTCTTTACACATTCTAGAAACTTGCAGTTGGTGCTTTAAAAATTTATATTATATTTTTCATTTTCCAGAATTTTTTTACTCTTCATTAAAGCTGAAACAATTTTCTTCAGCAGATCTAGATTCTCTGTAAATGTAAAGAATTTTCTGGCATTTTCTCCTGTAGATATTTAGAATTTTCCAGCCTCATTAAAAAAAATCTTACAAGTTGAAATAAAAATTCCTGTAAAAAAAAACTATTCAATAAATTCAAATAAATGTAAAAACCTCTGAGAAAAGAAAACTGTCAAAATTGAGAAACAATCCAAAAAACTTATTCTTCATTCCAGAAAAAAAAACAAAGAATGATTACTTGAAAACGTCTAATCATTCAGGAAATTATAAAAAATCTCAAAAAACGTTTTATGGAATTTCTAAACATCTGCAAGAAAAATTCTAGTAAATTGTGTAAACACCGATGAAAATATTTGGAAATATCTGACAACTAGAAACAAAAATTCTGATTAAATAGAGAGAAGATTATTGGAAAAAAAGAGTACAAAGTATGATTGAAAATTGTAGAAATATGGAAATGAAAATATTAGGAAATTTCTCACAACTAGAAACAGAAATTCTGATTAAAAAGAGAAATGATTATTGGAAAAAAGGAACAAAGTATGATAGGAAATTGTAGAAATCTGGAAAGAACATTTCTTAAAAACTTTTTATTTCTTTATTGTTGTAAAACAAAGTGATAAGTGTATTAATTTTTAATCAAAACGCCGACAAAATTCAAGAATTAATTTCTTAAAAGCTCTAGCACACCTTTAAAAAAAAACTGTCAAAATTTAAAACAAAACAAACAAATTCTTAATAAAAATGTGTACGAAAATGTTATTTAAAAACCTTGAAGAAAAGTTTTAAGAAAATTCTAAAAGTTTTAATATTTGTTTTGTTGTAATTTTCGAAAAACTAATTAGAAATTCATCTTTTTAAGATTTATAAATATTAGGCAAAACCAGCGCGAATGTTTTACTGATTGGAGGGTGGGATAGAGGCCACCCACCCACCCTACATATGCATTTAAACTTAAGCTGAAATATTGGTTGATGATCCATTCACATCAATCATAAACTTACGGTATGTTTACTGGAAACTGCAGCAGAAACAGTGATTTAAAATAAATATGTATATGTAGGGTGGGTGGGTGGCCTCTAACTCACCCTCCAATCAGTAAAACATTCGCGCTGGTTTTGTTGTATGTATATTAACATTAAAAAAGATTTTTATTAAATATTTTCTTTGAATGAAAATATTTTAAAAATACCTTGTTTTAATACAATAATTAAAGATTGGCTTATATGCCACCCACCCATCCTACGTATACAAATAAACATAAACTATTTCTTTTGTTGATAATCCATTTGATAAAAAAACGTCCGATTTCAGAGTGTTTACTGAAAACTATTAGTAACAGTGATTGAAGTTTAAAAATATATGTAGGGTGGGTGGGTGGCCTCTATCCCACCTTACAACCAGTAAAACATTCGCGCTAGTTTTGTGCAATGCATATTAACTTTAAAGTAATATATTTTTGCTTTATTAATTACGAAAATATTTTCTTTTGTGCAAAAACATTTTGGGAATACTTTGTTTAATTGTAATAATTAGAGGGTGGGATAGTGGCCACCCGCCCACCCTACATATGCATTTAATCTTAAGCTGAAATACAGGTTGATGGTCCATTTATATAAATCATAGACTTTTGGTGTGTTTACTAGAAAATAAAGCAGAAAAAGTGATTTAAATGTAAATATATATGTAGGGTGGGTGGGTGGCCTCTATCCCACCCTCCAATCAGTAACACATTCGCGTTGGTTTTGTGCAATCCTTATTAACATTAACAAATATATTTCTACTTTATCAATTGCAAAAATATTTTCTTATGAGCAAAAACATATTGAAAATACTTTTTTAAATTGTAATAATTAGAGGATGGGATAGTGGCCACCCACCCACCCTACATATACTTTTAAACTTAAGCTGAAATATTTGCTGATGGTTCTTTTACATCAATCATAGAGTTATGGTGTGTTTACTGGAAACTAAAGCAGAACAGTGGTTTAAATATTAATGTATATGTAGGGTGGGTGGGAGGCCTCTATCCCACCTTTCAATCAGTAAAACATTGGCGCTAGTTTTGTGCAATGCTTATTAACATTAAAAAAATATATTTCTGCTTTATTAATTACGAAAATATTTTGTTTTGTGCAATAACATCTTAAGAATACTTCGCGAAAGTGTAACAATTAGAGGGTGGGATAGTGGCCACCCACCCACCCTACATATACATTTAAACTTAAGCTGAAATATTTGCTGATGGTTCTTTTACATCAATCATAGAGTTATGGCGTGTTTACTGGAAACTAAAGCAGAAACAGTGGTTTAAATATTAATGTATATGTAGGGTGGGTGGGTGGCCACTATCCCACCCTCCAATCAATAAAAAATCGCTCTGTTTTTAATGTATGTTTATTAACATTTAAAAAAATGTTTACTTTAATTATTGCAAAAATATACTCTTCTGGCTAAAAGCGTTTAAAGAATACCTCATTTCAATATAATAATTGAAGATTGGGTTACAGATCACCCACCCACCCTATATATTCCTTTCAATTTTAAGCTTAAATGTTTGTTGATAATCCATTTAAATAAAACATATAATTTCACAATGTTTTTTGAAAACTAAAGCAGTAACAGTGATTAAGGTTTAAATATATATGTAGGGTGGGTGGGTGGTCTCTATCCCACCCTCCAATCAGTAAAACATTCGCGCTAGTTTTATGCAATCCTTATTAACATTAAAAAATATATTTCTGCTTTATTAATTACGAAAATATTTTCTTTTGTGCAAAAACATATTGAGAATACTTTTTTTTAATTGTAATAATTGGAGGGTGGGATAGTGGACACCCACCCACCCTACATATACACTTAAACTTAAGCTGAAATATTTGCTGATGGTTCTTTTACATCAATCATAGAATTATGGTGTGTTTACTGGGAACTAAAGCAGAACAGTGGTTTAAATATTAATGTATATGTAGGGTGGGTGGGTGGCCACTATCCCACCATTCAATCAATAAAAAAATCCAGCTAGTTTTGTTATATGTTTATTAATATTAAAAAAGATTTTCATTTGACTGAAAACATTTTAAGAATATAATAATTGAAGATTAGCTTACAGGCTACACACCCATCCTATATATATATATATATATATATTACCTACATCCTCTCGTATGTTCTAATGATTGGAGGGTGGGATAGTGGCCACCCACCCACCTTTTACCAACTTATATACAATATATTTCTACTTTATTAATTACGAAAAGATATTTTCTTTTATGCAATAACATCTTGAGAATACTTCTTATAATTGTAATAATTGGAGGGTGGGATAGTGGCCACCCACCCACCCATATACATTTATACTTAAGCTGAAATATTGGCTGGTGGTTCTTTTATATCAATCAAAGGGTTATGGTATGTTTGCTGGAAACTACAACAGAATTAGTGATTTAAATAAAATCTTAAATGTAGGGTGGGTGGCCACTATCCCACCATCCAATTAGTAAAACATTCACGCTGGTTTTATAAAATGTTTATTAATTAAAAAATACAAATTATTATACTTAATGTATTTTTTGTGCAGGAAAATCTTGAGAATACTTTGTTTTATTATAACAATTGGAGGGTGGGAGTGTAGCCACCCACCCACACTACATATACATTTAAATTTAAGTTGAAATATTAGTTGATGTTCCATTTACATCAATCATAAGTGTTATGATGTGTTTACTAGAAGCTACAACAGAAACAGTGGTTTAAATAAAAATTTATATGTAGGGTGGGATAATGGACACCCACCCACTCTACATATACATATATATTTGTAGATTTTACGAAATATTTTCGTGTTTTTTCTAACTATTAGTTAATTTTCTACAACGTAAAGGATTTATATATTTTATTATATATATTTTTATTTTAAATCACTGTTTTCTCTGTGGTTTCCAGTAAACATACTATAACTATATGATTGATGTTAATGGACCATCAACCAATATTTCTAATTGAATTTAAATGTATATGTAGGGTGGGTGGGTGGCCACTATCCCACCCTCCAATTATTGTAATAAAACAAAGTATTCTCAAGATGTTATTGCACAAAAGAAAATATTTTCGTAATTAATAAAGCAGAAATATATTATTTTAAAGTTAATAAGCATTACACAAAACTAGCGCGAATGTTTTATTGGTTGGAGGGTGGGTTAGAGGCCACCCATCCACCCTAAATATATATTTAAACTTTAATCACTGTTGCTGTTTTAGTTTTCAATAAATACTGTGGAAATATATGATTTATTCAATTAAAAAAAATCTTTTATAATGTTAATAAACACACAACAAAACTAGAGCAAATTTTTATTGATTTTATTGGGGATAGTGGCCACCCACACTAAATATATATTTTTATTTAAACCACTGTTTTTGGTGTAGTTGTAAACATATCATAACTTAAGTTTGTATTATTATTGGGATTTCCCGTTTGGTTATTATCAATAAATAAATAATTACGAAAAACTATTTTTAAATTGATGTAAATGGACCATCAACAATTCTTTCAGCCTAAGTTTAAATGCGTATGTAGGGTGGGTGGGTGGCCATTATCCCACCCTCCAATTATTACAATTATAGGAAGTATTCCAAAGACGTTATTGCATAAGAGAAAATCGTTTTTCGTAATTAATTAAGTAGAAATATATTGTTTTAAACTTAATAACATTTCACAAAATTAGCATGAATTTTTTACTGATTGGAGGGTGGGATAGAGGACACCCACCCACACTAAATATATATTTAAACTTAAAATAAAATTGTATATGTAGAATGGGCTCGAATTAATAAAAAATCACACTAGTTTTGTTGAATAACTATTAACATTAAAAAAGTTTTTTATTTTGTTTATTATGAAAATATTTTCCTTTGGCTAAAAACCTTTTAAGAATACCACATTTTAATATAATAATTGTAGATTGGTTTATTTGCCACCCACTCATTCTATATATACAATTAAACATAACCTATTTTTTTTTGTTGATAAATCATTTTTAAAAAACGTTTTATTTCAGAGTGTTTATTGAAAACTAAAGCAGTAACAGTGATTGAAGTTTAAATATATATGTAGGGTGGGTGGGTGGCCTCTATCCCACCTTCCAATCAGTAAAACA